>SEMN01000194.1:600000-908606 GCA_005408345.1 Macquaria australasica | reverse complement strand
GTGAGAAAAAGAAAAATGAACAGAGGGAAAAATTGTTGCTTTCATTTTTTTGTGGAATTATTAATATCAAAATACCATTTAATAGCTAGTTGACAGATAGTTACAGTATATCTATTGAGCCTTATATTGCTGTGAGTATGTGTATTTGTGACATTATATGGGGATATGAACCCAAACCTCTGGTCACTGCAGGGCTGTGTACCTAGTAATCAACACTAGGAAATACAATAAAACACACAATGGCATATATTTCTCCATAGACAACTGAATTAACTATTTGTGCTCCACCCACTCTAAACTTCTCCTCAGTCTACATACATGATGGCAGCAACACCTGGCGCCCACTTCTCAGCCTGTACAGTATGCTCGCATGCAATGAAGCCATGTGTGTTCCCAGCTGTTTCTCACATGGGTGTTAGCATGCTTCTATAGCGCTGAACTCTCTGACCATGTATATATTTAGTTTCTGCTCAGCCTGGCGATGTCAGCAAATAGCATCCAGACCTCATTTATGGGAGCGGGCGGCTTGTCATTTCTTTCTGTGTTCATGGTTGCCCCCTCGCCTTGGCCATACAATACACAAAGTGCTGAGCGGCCAGAAATACACACACATGATGTGGCTGCAGTTCTGCCACTGTAACTCATGAGTTACAGTATAGAATCGAATCGAATCGAATAGAATAGAATAGAGTAACTCTATTGGCACCACTTTACACAAGGCATACTTACAGTATAACATACTTAGAAATGTAATATTTCCTTTTTCATGGTCAACAAATATTTTATTAATGCTTTACCAATTGGTTATAACCATTATAATTCATAATTAAAAATAACTTTATGTTGGCCAGGTAGGTAGTTTGTATGTTTTACGAGCATATCTTGCTTTTTTAATAGAACTATAAGAGCACTGTATCACTTTAATTAATCAAAAAGCCCTATCTAACTCTCTACTTTCTGGAAGAAGGTCAAAAAACATTGTAACTGGAGAGCTGGGGGGTTATTGTAAAGTGGAAGAACCCACAACTCTTCATTAATAAAGCTTTTCACTGGACGACAAGCACTGAAATGTGAAGCAATTAATGTTAGGAACTCAGGAGGACAAAGCAAGCTACACAAAAAAAAAAAAACTTTTAAAATGCATTATAACAGCATATTATTAAATCTTAGTAAACCATTTATTAATACTTAGAAACACTGTTAGTGACAGTAAGAACGCCTTATTGCTAAGTGGTACCAAATATTATTTTTTTCCTCATCTAGATTATAAAATAGGGAACTCTATACAATAAATGTCATCATAATATGAATATTATACAATACAGATATATGGGTATAAATCATGTTGTAGAAATGCAGGTGTTGTATGTCCACATGTGGAGTAAACATGTTCATCACCGATAGCTCGGCAGCATTTCACACATCATTGCACAGTGTAATAATATGTACGAAGCCTGACAAGACAGAGGGATTAGACTTTGCACAAATGTTTTGAAAGCTATTGACGAGGCTGCAGAGGTTTAGAAAAGAGAGGGCATTGTGTGGGTGCGTGTAAAGCGCATCTTCCTACACCGAGAGCTCGCAGATACAGGTTTTTGAACCCCACTCCACTGGGCAAAATTCATTTACGTTTGAAGTCTGTTCAGTGTGTGCTCTAGGTTTCTCTTTGAAGGTAACGGAGCTTCTCTGCAGATTCAGTCATGGAGCTGTCCAGCCTTCGGCAACAGCGGGGCGAAGCGGCAGACAGGAGAATAAAACATTGCCTTTATCACATACATTAGATACTCTATATAGCTGAACAGCCACAGTATGGGGTGTATACACTACAGTGTGTGCTGTATAGGTTCATATAACAAGAGCAGTTCACTCACTCATACACACACACACACAGCTACATGGGCTCTCACATCTTGCTACTGAAAATATAGTCATTGGAAAAGCACACTCATACTCAAGAACCACTTTGTGCTTTCATTACAATCAAACTGTGTAACAGAAAGCCAAAATCCACTACAGGAATGGAAATCCAGTCGCAGTCTATGTAGAGAAAACAAGTGCAGTGATTACTGGTGGGAACATTTTGCCTGGTAAACCTTCATGATCATGAATATTAACCACTGTGACTGTTTTCCAGAGTGACGCCATAGCAGCCTGATCGTTTTGAGGCTACATCAATTATTCTCCTACAGTCTGAATCTAAGGGTTGCATGTTGACAGCAAGTTTAGGATGTAAATGTTATGTACTATGGTTTCCATGTAGTACACACTACCGGCTGCAAGCATACACAAAATACCTGTTTGGAATTTGCCTTTTTGTACCTTGAAAAATAGCAATTTAAAGTACAATCCTACAATTTATCCCAGCAAACAATGATTGTTATTTATGCATGGTCAAGTGCAGATTGGCTGACTCATACCAAAAGGCTCAGGATATCTCATTCATAGTGCTTTATCCAAGTTGTATTGTTAAATGAGCAATACAAGTGAAGCTTCTCATTTCAGTTATACTCATTTTTACTGAAAAATACCACCATTTTTTATTTTAAAAGAACTAGATTAGATAAACGGTTTTCACCCAGATTGTATGCCTTCCTACATCCAAAAGTTGGTGCATTTCCTATAGCATCAATATGCAGATCATGCAGTTTATAGTAAAAGTAAAAGTAAGGAGAGCAACTTAGAGAAGGTAAAGAGAAACTTTGTTGAAAAAGAAAAAGCATAAATAATTGTACCTTAAAGTACTATACATGTGACGTTAATAGTGATCCTCCACCCCTGCCTGCAAAATTATAACTATTATCCTTTGTCACATGTTATTTGTCACATGTTTATATTCTGTGTCCAGATGGAAAGAATCAAACTTAGAGGGAAGCAAGATCTACATTAATAAGTAAAGGTTGTTTGCTCTTTAGCAATAATATTAGTAAGTCTGGTGTCAAAAACTGAAGTCTAAGTTATATGATGGCATGTTTGGATTATGGCCGATGGCTGTCCCAAAGGCAGGGGCTTAAAACGTACTGGCCACATGCCCTTTTTAATGAACAGCTTAGAAGCAAAGTTATAGTAAAATGAAGACTAAACCCAATCTGTTGGGCCTTGCAGCAGTGCTGTTGTACATCCGTGGATTACACTCCATGGGGCACTTAGAATCTGTCTGGCTGCCCATTAAGACAGCCACTATCCTGGCTCATTAATGTCCTGCAGAGGAATTAGAATAAACTGTGCTCCACAGACTCACGCTGGCAGAGGCTCTCTGCCTTCTCTCCAGAAGCTTTTCCTCCTCCAGGGACAGCAGTTGTTTGCCCGAGGTACATCAGAGCAGCTTGGAGTGACCAGCAACACAGAATAATTAGATGCTCAATTCCTCCAAACTGTTGTAGCTGTTGAATTCATCCGGCCTCTTTCAGAAATTTCAGCAAAGGTTGCCAAATATAATCACTGTGTAGAACATCACCCCTCACTTAAATGGGAAATCGAGTTTGAAAACCAAGGATTATAAGATGAGGATGGGACGTTATAGTGGAAGTAGTGAAGCAGCACGAGTTGCAATCATGTGCATTAAAATCAAAGGAATGGAGTGTTTGAAGTTTGATTAAACCTGTATTTTAATATGTTTTTGTTTGCTATTTTTTTCCAACTTTTGCAGTATTTCAGAAAGGACTTTTTAAGTGAATGCTGTGCTGTTTTGATTATTCCTCTCTTTCTTTTCTACGAGATACGCTTGAATTTGAGAATAGGAGGGTCTGTCGGTGTCTCCCAGAGGTAGCTATTTTTGGTTGCTCGTGACACTGACCAATACACCTTTCATAACTCTATTTAAACTGTAGGAACTATTTGTGAAAACTCTTATGTTGGAAATCACAATTCATTTAATGTAAAATATGACATTATCGCTCATGCCAAGAGTGGGGACCCTTGGGTTTGATTGTTCTTTTTGTTGATGCTGTCATGCACCTGTAGGCTACAAATAAATTCAGACCCCTACTTCACTTATATATATCATTGTCAAATGAAAGCTAATGTTGTTGTTTTTCAGCAGCAGAAACCATTGTGCTGGTTAGAACAGCTACACTAAGAGAGCAGGTTTTAGTTTTTCTTATTTCAGCTCTTGAGGAGGAATTTTCTTGCAAACAAAAACTTGGTACATGTTAACAAATGACTGCTTTTGCTAACAAGTTTTGCATCTGCGGAACAAGTTGGTGTGAGTGTCAATAAAATGAACGGCATCATTTCTGTTTCACATGGATTTGCTGCTAAGGCTTGTAATGCTGTTTACTGGTTCAATCAGTAATGCTGCATGATTCAAATAAGTTTCCCCGTTTTCTTAATGAATTTCTTTTGGGTATAATCTCATTATGTTTATTTGTGGTTAGCCATGGTCCCTGGGGGCAGTACTGCTGTGTTAGAAAAAAAAAGAGGTATTAGGGACAGCTGGCAGTGTGGTATCTGTTGTGTTCACATTCATAAGGCCTGCTGGAGATTAGAAGACGGAGCAGAGATGCTGCTGGAGGCGTATAGTATGTGCAGTCACATAGAGCACTGTATATCCAGACAGACAGGCACACACACACACACACAAAGACGCACACTGTCTCCAATATCTACAGGCACAAACACTAAGCAAAGCTCCTGACCCAGCCCTCTGGCTTTAACCCACCCATCCCCCACCCCCCACCCCCCTACCCCACCTGTCAAACCATATTCTGCCACACATAGTGACCAAGAATAGAAGAAGAATTGAGTGGAAAACACTTCTTTTCGCTCTCCTACCTTAGATAGATATTTTCTTTGAGTGTTACCATTACATAACACAAGAGAGCGAACAGAAAGAGCTCCACTCTGTCCTTCATGGCAAAATGAGCTTAACCAATAATCAGCATGGTGGAGATGGCACAGCTTGTGTCTACAGCTGAGTGTTCGGCTCGGTGGGAGGAGGAGTTGCAAGCAGCCAAATGTGAGGCTATAGTATACTATAACGTTCTGCCTAACAGTAGGTGTCTGAGGTCAGGAGGCTGAGATGATCATTTCACGTGATGACAGAGGTCGACCCTTCTCATCACCCTGTCCGCACAATGATGATGTGACCTGATAAAGGCGGTGAACCCTGTGCGGTGAGGTCTGTGTTAGTTAAACGGGGTAACACAGTATACTAAATACCTACATGATGTCATAAATAGATGCTGACATAAAAAATCCATGATCAGATGTGAGGAAAAATGTGTAATTTTCAACCTGAAGTTCATGACTGATGTATTATACATAACAAGGTAGAGCCCATTCACAGTTAAGACCACCAAATATGAATGGTTTGGATGCAAATCTCCCTTATGAGCTTCTATGCTTTTTTTTAGTCTGTGTGATAAACATCCAGTTCCTTCCAGGGATCGCTGCTGTAATTACTCACAGATTAAGCAACAGCGATGGCAAACACGCGGCACAACAAAAAAAAGGGTCCTGGTTTTGAGGCACAAACAAGCTCTCTCAATTACCCTCTTGAGAAAATCCTAGAGGCTTTGTCGTAAATCCCTCAGCTTTAACGAGAACTATAAGTGTCCGTCCACCTCTGTAGGGAGAAAATGACCACATATGAACATGCTGGGAGATTTCAGTAAGCTCAGTAAGACAACACCAGCTGGTGAAAGAGATCACCATTACCTAGTGTTGCTCAACAGATTCATAAACACCCAGTTGCAGCAGCAGTTGAGGTCAGTGTACCTATTTGAAATCTGATAATTGAATCAATGACTGGACAAAACACACATGCAATAGCTAGAAAAAGAGATCGCATCCTAAAGAGGTTGTCCTGTAATTCTCCCAAGCAGTGAGCATTACAGAAGGTAATACACACAAACAATAAACACAAAGTGAAAAGTGATTGGCATTTATAGATTAACATCTCTCTAACACCTAATAAACCATATACTGATTGACAAAATGGATCAGTAAAAGCTGTAATAGGAGTAAAGTGGACAGCAGAGGGACAAGGGACATACTAAGAATATGTGTTTGTTGCTTTAGCCTGTAGTCAACCTTGTGCAACTGCTCCCATACAAGATAATTCAACTTTTTCTAATGTATATCTACTTGATTCAAGACTTGTCTTCCATGACCAGACATCTGATTGATCATCAGGGTGAACACTGCTGTACTATCCTGCTTCTTACTCTCTGCAATGCAAAATAGGGCTGCCGCATGTCAGCTAACATCTTTCTCCAGGTCATCTTTGGTCGTACTGGCCTTCTCATCTACTGGAGGACTCATGCTGTGTTAAAGCTGTGTTGGCTTGTGTTGATGGATATTCACGGCGGATATCTTATTTTATAAAGATAAAGAGCTTGTGAAGACATTTTCTACATGGAGGGTGTCAACTTTAGATATTTCACCTTTGTTTACCCTCATGTTTCAGAGCCATACAGCAGCACAGACTTGTCATTTGCTGCATAGAGCTGCATCTTTGTTTTTCATGGTTTATTATGTAAATGTAGATGCAATCTACAAAAGACACCTTGCTCATTATTAAGCAGGGCCTGTGATGTGTATTGGCAATCCATTGTCACTGCTAATGATGCTACCGAGGTATAAGAATTCATCAACAGACTCAATCTCATCTCTGTTGATCTTGATAGAGGACAGAGGAACTGTTCTGATGTTACTAACAAATAGGACCTTTGTCAGTCAGACATAAATTATGTTTCTAGGCTGGATGGGAAAGCTTAGAGGACTAAGAAATGTTGAAATGGGGTCCTCCATATTTCTCTTGAAAGGTATGATGTTGATTGCTACAAACCCAGTAAACTGTAAGAGGAAGTGTGGTAATATATATATAATATCTAGTTAATGGCACACCCCATTTCACAGTGGGAGGAAGTTTGAGAGAGTGTTTCTGTCGTTGCATTGCGTATAAAGGCCTCTAATTTAATCAAAATGGGTGTTAGCACAATCTCTAGTGCATACTACGTACACGTGGGTGTGACAAACTAAAGAAGTAGAAATTATCTTTGGTATTCTTTTCCACGTTCTGTCATGAGTTTAAGATCCAATAAAGTGATCGTGTGCCTTGATGAGGATGTTCATGAGATGTACAGTATAATAGAGTGACAGATCAAAATACAACTGCACACCTTCCAGCCCTGACTCCCAGTCCAGCAGTGTTGCGTACGCTGCTGCTCTTGACCTCTGCAAACAGCTGATGAGTGCAAAATAAGAAGAAATGCCAGGGTTAGTGCATTATGGCTTCCATTTTCTAAATGATTTTCTAGATCTGAGACCAATCTGATTTACTAATCTACCCCATGAAAACACTGTTAAAACCATGACAGTTTTTTGGGGGTTTTTTATCCATCGATGCTGAATGTGCAGAACTCATTTTCTGCCATGGTGCAATCATCCTTGTTACACAGTATGAAATAGGATTGGCACAGAGAGGGCTGTCTGGTTTTCCTATTCAGAGTTACTAGAGGTAATGTAGGCAGCAGTTGTGACTGTTTTGACTGAGCGAGATGGATAAACACTAATTTGCAGCAGGGAATTACTCTAGATTAAATATTAATAAATGTTTTTCCTTGTGTGGTATATTTACATTTCCAGACCAACAATACCAACACCAAAAAAAGCTCAAGTAAGAGCAAATACAGAAGGAAATGTGTCAGTGAAGGGAGAGGCATTTATTTGTATTCCACTTTACTGTTATATTAGGTCTTGTATTTCCAAACACCCAACTTCTGCCATGGCCAGAATTTAGTGAAGTTAATTGTGTGGAAGTTCAAACACACTTTAATGTCAGCATATCTGCAGTTTAGAGATGCCAAACGGTGTCATGCTTCATGCTGAGGAGTGAGAGATGACGGGCCTTAGCTAGCCTGTTGTTGTTGTGCTTGTCGCTGCTTGCATGACATTTCATGTGCAGTAGACGCCAGTTACCTCTCACTCACAGTGTTGCATCTCTGAATCACACTGGCACACGGGTAATGAAGGCACAGTGTCCCTGTTTCCCTCATGAATGCTGAGAAGTTGCTAATATATATATAGCATTATAATGTGGTTTAAAACCAGTCCAGTGTATTCTGATTTCCCTGGACTTTAATTTACATGAAATATTTTCTCTGTCTTTGTTGTGACTTGTTTTGTGTGGCTGTCAGAAATCCAACACATTTCCAAAATTGATTTAACGTCAGAGTTTTAAAGGACAAGGTGACCTGTTGGAGCATCTACCGTGCACATTTATCGCCTCTCTGATTTGGACCTTAATTAATAGTTTTATACGAGCAATGAGCAGCACGTCTGTACTGCCTTGCACCAGCATTAATTTGCTGAGCTTCTTGGCTATAAGAATTAATTACCGTGAGCAGACTGTAAAATACAGATACAAAATAAAGAGCTTAAACTGTTCATGCTAATAATCATTTTATAAGTGATGCGTCTGTGTACAAAAGAAGGTTGGCAAGTTATGAATAAAGTGGGCTTTAGTGATAGGGATTTTTTTTAAAGGTTTATTGAAATATACATTCTGATTTCACAACATGGGGAAACACTGACAGATGCTCACCCTCTTTCCTCTGTGCTTAATGCTAACCAGCAGGTTTGATATGCAGTTTACATATGCAGTCCTGAGGGCGGCAGCACGATGCCCCTCAGGCAACATGTACTGAGCCTGTCCATACCATCTGATACAGATATGATGGCTAGGAATATTATCTCTTTGAGAATATGTGGGAATTATTAGAGCAGAAGCTGAGCAATGACTTGCATTCATAGTATGCAATCTGTAGTTTGTATCAACTGGGGTTTAGTGGCCCCTCACAGCATGTTCTTCATGTTCATATTAAAGAAAATCATTGAAATGCCCAATACGTAGCTGGACTCTGGATCCCTTCTTGATGAATTGTCATACTTCTTATGGATGACCAGTAAAATGGTCATCCGGAAGGTCATCAACATGGATTTTTATGCTGTAAAATGTTACAATACATGTATGGGGCAAGTACATTCCAGTCATTGATAAAAGATCCAATATACAGACCTTTAGGACATCAATGTTAGATCTAAATGGTTACCAGTTGCAACAATATCATTAACTGTTTGTTCTTATGTAAAACCAGCCGCCAATAATGAAATCTATATTAGGACTATGGACTGAACCTCTTCCATTTGTTTGCTTTTCTTGATTTTGTGCATTCATTTACTGGATGGATTATCTGCTCGCCCACAATATCTCAGGAACCACTGATTTATCAGGTTGAAGAAACTTAAGGATTAATATCATCATTGTCCTGCAGCATTTTCCGACTTAAACTAGCCTGACCCAAAGACTGGTGCATTAAAAGTGAAAACACAACAACATAACTATCAGCTATTGTACCTGAGGGATTCAAGGACAGGCATTTCTCTGTTAGACGGGCGATTTCTGAATGGCTCTGTCTAGTTTTGTTTTGAACAGATCAACAGAACTTTGCACTGAGGGGCCGATCCTATTGTGTCCTCTCATAACTCTAGTACGGTTTGAGAGGATTTCAATGATTGTATGAATCAGTATTGTAGTCATTTTGTTCCCATAAGAGACTCAAGTGAATGTCTTGTTTATGTCTGTACAGAGGGAACGGACCAAACGTATGTTGCTAGGGACACTTGCTGCAAAGTGCTACTGTGAACTGCTGCTGAGTAGATAAAGTGGTAGTTCCATTAAATGCCATCTAGGTATCTCAGACAGCGTAATAGTTGTTTGTGCTGCCTGGTGACGCATGTATGTGATAGGGTGGTATGTTAAAATTACCGTATGATGATCAAAGTGGCTCAGTGAAATTGGCAACGGTGGCATTTGCTGCTTGGCCTGAGGCAGAGTCCCCTCTTTAGCCAGCCACCAGTTGATGTTGTCCAGTTCTCTCACATCTGTCATCCTGATATGACTCATGTACACAGCAACTTCAGTCAAGTCCAGAACAAGTACATTTGACTTTGGCCTGAACGTCAGTGATTCCTTTTCCTGTGTATACCTCATTGCCTCCTTTTGCTTTCAGTTTAAATTTAAGCTGTGTCCCAAATTGCGTACTTGCGTACTCAAACTTAGTATTTTGAGTGCATAAGTGCGTTCACACTGGTAAATATGGCAAAATGCAGTGTACTGTAAGTACCCGGATGGTGTACACAAAACGGCCAGAAAGTTGAGTGTGCAATGCTGCACCTTCTCACCCTCAACGGTCGCCATCTTGGCTACGTAGCGGAAAGGGAGGACCACCAACGTATGACAATGGTGGCCGCGGTTGCGATTGTTACGGCTAAAAGTAATAGCACGTTCATTTTTCATTCATTTTTAATATAATTGAACTGAAGTCAAGTGAGCAAACGTGCTGGCAGATATTTCGGCGTGCGGCAATCGCGGTAACAACATACTGCATGTAAGTCTACTAACGGAAGTACGCGATTTGGGACACAGCATTAGTGATCGAGTCTGGTATGATAACATAACACATAAAATGTGGGGAAATGGATGTTAGCTCAAGCTTGTGATTTAAGGAAAACAATAAAAGCAGATATGAAAGCACATCATTTTACTAGTGCAAACACAGACAAAATGAGCACCTAGTTAATTACTCTTCTACGAGAAGTGAGCACATTTTAGAATTCTTTATAATAGTGAGTGCAGGTGTGTGTATGTGTGCACACATTTCATGCATGTCTTCTGACCTTTGCCTGCATGTACACAGTGTCACTTAGCATTATTGAAACAGGATCATTTGAATGAATGCGAAGAGGCTGTGCTCAGTTACATGCAGCTCAGTGTAGCAGTCATCGCTAAAGATAACTGCAGACAGAACAATGTTCACACTGAGTATAGGAGCTGAGTTATAATACGCAGTGGGTTGTAGGCCCGAAACAAATGCCCTTGCGTGATTGATTACACGCTACAAGCTAATGAGATAAACAGAGCCTGAATCGATTCAGTCAGGGAGGAATCATGCCAGAGGGGCATATGCAGCCGTGTGCAATGGCTATATTGACACGCTCATATTCAAAGACCCAGTGAAAGAGACCAAGCTGCGCTTTTGGCTGAGAACAGAGCTGTGTCCTCTTCCGGCTGCATGGAGCTGATTCGCCCACCACTGCAATCAGGGTCAGCGCTGCTCAAATCAAATGCTAACAATGGGATCTGACAAGTTGAGTACTTACCGCTTAACAATCACAGCTAAGAAAACCTTTTTGTAGTCAAAGACAAACAGGACAGGGGCCGTGTAGCAGGCAGTCTTGCATTAACAGATGGGTATGGGAAAGCACCTTTAACCGTAGTTAGCGACAATGGAAATTACAGTACGAGCATGGATGACCATCAACCCAATTTAGGGACTATCTGCTGAAGCTGCCGCAGTCCTTAGCTCATTGGCTAATGACAGACCCACTGATATTCCAAGTGCGGTGGTTAACCAATTAAAACCTTCATGCTTCACCAAAATGAGAAAAAAGAATAAGCAGGACCGGACACCATGTGTGCTGTTGAGCATGACTAAGCTGCAGGTGGTGACTGAGAATAAATGGAGGACAGAGAAAGCTTAGAGCTTGGGAATAGTGAATACTATTCTTCTTCTCATCGCCTAACTGTTAACATTACTGTTTCACTACTTCATTGTAATATAACCAGGGACGTGTCCAGAGAGTGCGCCCCCCCCCCCCGAAATCTGATTGACCACCCTAGGTGCCACCCAATTATGCTAGTCCGAGGCTCGTATTTTGTATTTTGTTGTTGTGTGTTGCACAATTTTGCACAATTTTGTCAATACAATATTTTGTCCACACAGTCTTTTTTTTTTTTTTGGGACTTTATACTGTGACTGTATTTTTGAATGTGCATTGTTATATTTTGTATGTAGCCGACTGTTGGAGGTACAATTTCTTTTAGAGGAATTAAAGAATAAAGTATGGCTTTTTATTACATTTGTATTGGTCGATACATTGATTGGTCAGTCTATTTATCTTTTAAATTAAAATAGCAAGACACAAAAACTCATCTCACTAGCTGGCTTTTATCAAGCCAGCTAGCTCAATCCACCTGAGCTTAACTGTTTCTTGTTCCCTTGAAGGTCAGCTGTATTGAGGTTGGACAAAGGCAGAAACTCGCGACGGGAATTTCGGTCCCTCAGGCAACATGTACTGAGCCTGTCCATACCATACCATACCATTTTAAAGTTGTTTTGTTTAGTTTAGAGTTTTGATTTTGTTTTGTTGAACATACACACACGCCACAGACAATCACGTAGCTCAGGTTGTCTGAACTGGGGTTGGAACTGACATCTCCAGTTCGCTGAATGGTGTCCTTTCCATACTGGACCATCTTCAGCAATGATCAACACAAACAACCAGAGAGAGAAAGAAGATCAGACTGAGGGAGGAATCTGCAGAAAATTCACCTCCATCAATCCTGAGAGAGAAAACTTTGGATGGATGGACTTTCTGGCTTTTGAGTGTATAATCATTTTGTTGTTGAGCTGTCTTGAGCTGCTTGTCTCGTAATTTACAAGAAAAACAAGATGCACTCTCTTGTCACAAATAGTCTAGTGGTTAGGATCTCCGTTTTCCACCCAGGTGGTCTGGGTTTAAATCCAGGTCTGGGAGAAGATGATGTTACTGCCTTTTCTTTTTTTATTCCAAGGGAAGAAAGGATTTGAATCCACAACTTCTCTGTTACTAAACTTGCTTCTGAACCTGCTGAACTACCAGAACCTTCTGATCAGATCAGAAGATAATTAAATTTGGTGTCCAGAGAAGAACTCTCAGAGAGAGAGAAGATCAGACTGAAGGAAGAATCTGCAGAAATTAACCTTCATCAACCTGCATAAAAAAAACAAAAAGTCTAAACATGATAAGTAGAATGTACAGTCCTGGATCAGGACCATAATTGCACCAGTTGTAGCTAAACGCTTACTTTGTCCATGTGGACCTGGTGGGAGCTGTCAGTGATGTGCAGGTTCATGCAGAAATCAACAGATGGACTTTTTGGTTGTTGAGTCGTATCAAATCAAAATTCAGCATGACGTCCATGCACTGTTTTCCCATGTTGTCTAGTGATCAGGATTCCTGGTTTATACCCAGGTGGTCTGGGTACAATTCCTGGGGTGGAAATAGTTTGTGTTTGTGTTTTTTTAACTTTAATTAAGTTCAGTCAGACAACTCACGTTGAAATGTTTATTATGCAGCAGAACATAGTTAGAGTTTGGCGTCTAGGCTCCGACCTCATCACTCCCAGCCAATGTGTTTACATGATATATTGAGGAGTGATGAGCACATATCTTAAACCCCCTAGCCGGAGCCTGCAGGTGGATGCTGGGGTGGTGGTGGGGCTGAAAGACAAGCGGCAATACTGATGCAGGGCAGCAGTGGCATTTGACAGACAGAGGGAGAGATGGGAAATTTTGCAGTTTAAATAGACCGCCAAATTGAGAGGGTGTGTTCGGTAGATAGATGGTTGAGGAGAGTGAGGTATGTCACATGTGTAGCAATGCAGCTCGAGTTGACTGCCTGAACTAGCTCGCAGGCATCGCTCCATTTAATCACTACAGATGGCTTTTCTGGACTTTTGAGTTGCGAATTTCTTCTTAATTTAAAAATCAAACATTCAGGGCCTCTGTGTCTTCTATGGACTAGTGGTTAGGATTCCTGGTTTGTCCCTGAAAGCTAAGGGTTCAACTCCTGCTGTAGAAAAAGATGGTATTATTTTATATTCATAATTGTGATCATCAATTCATGTATCATTTAAAAATCACTCAGTTGACAGGAGATGCAAAGATATTCTCTACTGAATTCTTTTAAATTTCAAATTTATTTTTTTCTAAATTTAGAAAAAATGTCAGTTGTAATTTATTTTGGAGGACTTAAAGAATAAAGTGTAGATATATATAATATATATATATATATAATAACAATATGGTGACACTCTGTTGTGTTATGATTGGTAGGTCTATTTATCTTATAAATTAAAAAATTACATACAGGAATGTAAGAAACTGATACTGTAATGTTAGTAATTAAAGTAGATGTAAGTAGTGGAGACAGAAATTGTAAATTAATTGCCCCACTTGGGCCACCACATTCAAAAAAGTCTGGACACTCCACTGAATATAACAGTGATAAGTAACATATTTTGTTCTGTTGAGTTGAAGTTTTTGATAATATTTGTGTTTTTATGTGTTAGGCTCATCTTGCTCTAGCTACTTACAGTGTAAAAAGCAACTAAAATTCTTGTTTCAGGAATTTGATCTAACTCTTAGTGTTAGACCTTCTTACACAAAAGAGTTGGATTTTGATTTTTTTTTTTTTTTTACCAGCCCTGACATTTTCACCACAGTGGATTTTAAGCCCTTTTGATGCTCTCTTATAAGCATGGCAGCAGGGATATACGATCAGGCTCCTGGAAGGACATTCAGAGGAGATGTGTTAAATTGATTGCTTTATGATTGTGTCACTCAGGTCTTGTCTGCACACCAAAAGACACAAGAGGGCGAGTTGTCAGTCATGTAAGGAGGGAGGGGGAGATACAGTTGAGGAGAATCTGGCAGCATTGACTGTTTTTTATGTTTTTTACAGGGACCGGAGTGTCTGTGTTGCTTATATGCTACTAATGACTTGGAGGGAAAATACTAAATTCCATCAGTGTCCAATTGCATAAAAATTCATTTGCTGTAGTGTTTGATCATAAGCCTTTGGGCAGGAAGGCAACAGGGGAACGGCGGGGTCGCAGCATCTCCTCCACAGACAAGCACATCACAGAAAGAGGCTGGCCTCTTTTTCATGTGATTCCAGATTTGCCCTATGAGGGTGACATTTCCTTTTGCTGCAAAGGATTTTGTGTGTGTGTGTGTGTGTGTTAGTGTGTTAGTGTGCATGTGCCACATGTGCCCAATAGTCTTAATATATTTATATGCTTTGTACACACATTTGTGAAATTAACTTGAGAGGCTCTTATTCCATATACAAGCACAAAGACACTGGATCTCTGACTGTAAATGAGACTTAATCAAAGTTGAATATGTGAAATAGTTTAATAGCAAAAGCACTACAATAATTTACCCCTGCTGCCTTTCATTTCTTTCAGCCATACATTTGAAACAGTGCACACATGAAGTCAGGCTAATAACATTTGTAATGAAATCTGTAATCAGTCCCACAGCACAAAGTTATAAGTTTGTGCATATGTAAGGAAGTAAAATTTCTACATGAGAGATTTTTTTTCATATACACATGTAAAAACAGTAATAACACTCTCTTTGCTCATTTTTTATGCAGAAGGACTTCTCAGTCGTGAGTTAAAAAAAAATCTCAGAAGAAGTCAGTGATCAAACACCCTTTAATTACTTTATAAATAAATAAATTTAAATAAAACGCAAGTTGTCAATTATACGGTTCACTGGCTGCACACCGAGTTCACCAACACCTATGTTTAATAGATACTGTCCAAATGTGCTTTTTAACATGCTGAATTCAAATACAGAGAGGAAAAACAAGCTGTTACACCATGGACAAAGTGGGGAAAAGGGATGAAAATCAATATGGCTCCAGCTACTCCATACTGCAAATGAAAAGCATGCATACCACGATAATGGATATGGATTTCTGGGTGTGTGGCTCATGTTTTATTCCCATGCAGTGCCGAAATCTTTATATATAGTGCTACAAAAGA
Source organism: Macquaria australasica (assembly GCA_005408345.1). Taxonomy (NCBI): domain Eukaryota; kingdom Metazoa; phylum Chordata; class Actinopteri; order Centrarchiformes; family Percichthyidae; genus Macquaria; species Macquaria australasica. The sequence goes on along the minus strand of SEMN01000194.1, from coordinate 892,945 downwards.
TGATTGATGAGTGCACAGCACAGGGAGTGTATTTCCACATATTGTGACTTTCATTACAAGGTATTCAATCACTGTGTAAAGGTGATTGGTGAAATAGCTACTTTGTATGGTTTATACTTTTTTAAGTGGACCATTCCTTTAATCTACTACATATGCAGTACTGTAAATGTGGTTTTCTCAAGTTTAAAAGGCCGCTGCCAGAAGCTGCCTGCTGCTACTCTTGTACAATTAGTAGCTGTCAGAGGCCAGCTTAGGTAAAGACAGAATATAGGTGAACTTTAGACTTCTGTTTAAACGGTGGGTGAGACGTAGTGAGAAAGCCAAACACTGTGTGGAAAAGGCAGCGAGGAATAAAGAGAGAAAGTGCACCATTACAGTATTTACCATGCTGAGAGAAGCAGGAGAGCAGCCTTGAGATGTCTCACATTGTTTGTAGTCCGTAAGACACCCGCTCTGCATCGGGCTTCCTGGTGTGCTTTTGTGTGTGTGAGCCTTTCATAGCAGTGTGTGTGTGTGTGTGTGTGTGTGTGTGTGTGTGTGCGAGTCTGTGAGGGTCACATGTTGTATCCCTGATATATTTGTCTGGTGAACAGGTTGTGTGATATTTGTAGCTGTTACCAGGGTGATAGCCTGTGGTCGTCATTCAAGATATCGTACAATGACGGTCAATCCAGTCAGATAAAGAAACATGGGGCAACTAGTAGGACAGATTTTCTTTTTCTCATATATTTAACATTGGTTTATTGCGTTGCCAAAGGTAGATGACTTACAAAGATTACCCTTGGCCTTCATCATCTGTTGGTAGCCAAAAAGGAACATCAAGGTTATTAGGAATCAAGACTAACATTAGCAAACTAGCAGCTTCCACTTTCCACGTGGAAGCTAATTAGCCTAGCTTGCTAGCTTCTACCTTCCGAGTGGAATACAAACTTAACAGCATGATGGGATCTCCAAAATGTTGAATGTCGTAGCCAAAGCTGGGCTTGCTGAGAAAGGGGAACTAATGTCTTGTATCAAATGTGGCATCTGTTCTGTTTCACCGAACCAAATTCCCTTCTTTCTGCTTTCCAGAGAGAAATTGAAAACCTTAATTTTGAGGAGAAAGGCATCACAAAGAAGTGTGAGTACTTTTTTCACACCACATTTCTTCCTTAGTTCTTTTGAAATGTAAGCCTCAAGTGAGAAGTTCCACTTCAAAATCTCATCAACTTTCACTTCAGTGTGAATACACTTCTCTTCCCTTTGTAAGGCTCTCTAAAAATATGAACTATTGTACGTGGAAGAATTTGCTATTGTGCCCACTTTAGTTAAAGGGGAAAGACTCAGGATGGCTTGCATATTGAAAATGAGCTGTCACAGTCACTTTCTGTAAAGTACACTTTCACAACCCATCACTTCATCCATCTTCATCCATTTCCAGTTTGACTTTGTTCAAACTAGAATGCACTTTGTGTTTTGTATTTTAGTAAAAATAGGCTGTTTGCAGATCCACTAATTTCCATGATGTCTTTTTATCTGTGCATTATTTTAATGTTTTAGCATAAGAGCAGCTGTGTAATAACTGCAAGCATTACATCAATAAACACACACCCAAGCAGCTGAAGTAAGCATAATAACTTCATGATACATGAAGTAACAAGAGCCATGATTTAATAAAAGCCAAACCCTGCACAGGCTCAGGTGTGAATAGAAGAAGAATATAAAAGAGAACTGAAGAAATATTTTAAAATATTTGCCTTGTCACTGTCTGATCTAGGCTGCTAAAGACGCTTCCTCCAGTCCAAATTGTCTACATCTGATAATGCTGAAACAAGCCAAGGGAAGACATTATCCATATGAGACAGTGTATGGCCAGATTTGAGGTACAATGTATGAGACATGAGGTTGCAGCTTCTTCGATGAAGCAATGCTGAAGTTTTAGTTGAGTCTTGTGCTTTGGTCGGTCCTGAATGCTGTGTAATGAGAGGTTAGTGAGGCTGTACCCAGCGATAGAGGAGCACTATGTCAGCCAAAGGGCTAAATCTAAGAAGGTTTAAGTCATTTAAATAAAGAGGAAAGGCTATCCCTTAAAGTGTGGCTGGTGTTAAGCTTCACACCAATCTGATAAATGCACTGTGCCCAAAGTAGCTTCGCATAAACCAATCTTGTAGCAGCAGGTCGGCATGATGTGAAATGTGCCAATATCTTATGGTTTTCTCAGCAAGAACAGAAGAAAGAAGTGCCAGACATTCAAATACTAATACAGTATTGATCATTAAGTCGGTGCAACATTATAGAGCCCATTTTAGAGACACCCTGTCATCACTGGAGACATGCAACAAAGCATTCGGCTTTGCTAACCACCCAATCAATGAAATCCTATTCACACTGTTCCTTATTGGCAACAGGCAGAGATAAATTAGTGTTTTTGAGGTCTCACTGGGATCCAACCAACAGAATATTTTTCAGCAAGATTGTAGTCGAGGTAAAAAAATCTCAAAGGAAAGGTTAAGAGTGTCTCCAAAGTGTCATATCTTAAAATATGATACAAACGCTTTGTTGCATGTCCAAGACAAACAGGGATTCAGTTTTGTTCATGTGTAGATTTATGTGTGAGACCCTTGTGTCAAATAAACCATATCAAAATTACATTGCATTTTCTTTCTCTGTAAATACCTGTTTAATGTCCAACAAGAGCCAAGTCAAAAATTACATTTTTGCTACTTTTAAAAATGACAAATTTGAATCACTGACTCATAGTTTGAATGTGTCCCATCCCGAGCCTCTAGTTGTCTCTGTTTAGTGTGGTCCAGTTTGTGTAACCTCTTTATTTCATAACTGTGCAATCATGAGTCACTAACACCTACGTAAAAGTGTAAAGTGTAAAAAATAACTAATAATAACACTAAAGTAGGCGGTGAAATGTGCACCTACATCATAATCAAGACAATAAAAGCTAATAAACCTTGAAGACTGACATTTAATTTGCCAGCAGTGACTGAATCCAAGCGTATTGTGCGAGTGTGGCAGGAGATCCCTTTATCAAAAGTCCCTAATGGTACGAAAGAAGAAGAAAGACAAAGACTGAACATTTTCCTCTGGCTCAGATTAGCACACACAGCACGTAGCCTACAGAGCAGAGTTTTCTCACAGCAGAATTATGACAGGAAATGTTAACTCAAATCTATTTGCCCAAGGTAACATCTCAAGGTTAAGCATGGTGTCTTTATTCTGTGAAAGAAGACCTGCTTCTTAAGACCACCTGAGCTGTTTCTTTTTCTCCGGGGTACAAACCTACATCTCCACCCAGCCTTCAGATGAAACCAGCAGCCTAAACTCATCTGTATGGGCCTCCGTTCTGCCTGAAGGCACTGAGGTTGATTCAAAACACAGTGTCAGCTGTAGAGCCCCGCTCGCACCGCTACTGGTTGGAGGTCATTGTGGACACGCAGGTGTTTTCTCACATGGTATCACCTTGACACGGGCACCCCTGATACCACTGAGCCGTAATGTAATTGCAGCATAGTCTGGTGTTAGGAAGAGGGAGCTGAAGCAGTGCTGTCAGGATGAACGGACAAGAGGCAATATGCCCAGACTTTATTAGTGTTAATTGAAGTGGGAAAAAAAAGAGGGATGGGGAAGACAGAGAGGGAAGGGGGCAGAGGCGGAAAGGTAGAGAACCTGCCGTAATAGTAAGCTTAACTCCAGATGAACCTTTGCTGGTATGTGAGAGGTTAATTCAATGTCAGTCATGCCAGGGTCCATTCCACCCTCATATTTGGGAGATAGAGGAGAGATTGCATCTGGGAAAAAAGGCAATTTGTTTAAGTATTTTTAGCTAATTGTATAAGCAGGAAATCCAAAAGAAAGCTTGTGCATTTCAACTTGAAAATGAAGTGCCATCCCATCCACGGTAATCCTCTGTTTCAGAAGTTTCAGAATTACAAGATCACGAAAATTAATATAATTTCTTTTATACCTCTTTTTTTTTTATTAAGGGATTGCCATGCTGTCTATAGATTATGGCACATTAATCCAAATTACATTCACAGTACTGGCATTAATTTCCCAAAGGTGTGAGGCACAAGCAACATGCAAAGACCGAGCTCTGAAAGACGGAGAGGAGATGAGAGCCTCATTTGTGCTCCTCTGTCCCTGAGAGAATAGACTTCTGATGTGCTTGGATTTCAGCTGCAGACACACATCTGGGCTCCATTTTTTATTGAAAGTGCTCTGTCAAAGCTGCGCACCTACAGTATGTAATGTTGACTTATCTGTGACACAGAGGTTGAATGAGCAGGACCAGTGTGCCCAAAGACCAAGAGACTTCAAGTCTGCACAGGCCTGAAATACCCGAGTCTGAGCTGTCACAAAGTTTCCATCCAAGGACACGATTCTGACAGATTCTGTAAATGTTTTATCTGAGAGATTGTATTGCCTTCGTAGTTATTTTGAGCGACATTTCCCTGAGAAAATCAATTCAGCTCAACACCTGACATAGATTTAGAGCTGGTACAGGCTAAGCAAAGATATAAAATACTTCCACAGCATGTAGTGACATGCTCTCAAAACCTGCTGCACTGTAGGTGAAAAATGTCTGCTTTCCTTCCTTCAAAAAGGAAGTATCTGAGAGAATTAAAAAACTGGCCAGCGTGATTGTTGTCCTTTTTTCTCAACATGAAATTAATCCTAAATCCTTGGCTTCCACTGGATTCCACTACTTTTCTAAGAAGTAGTCTGTCCCAGAAATATCACCAGGGGATGAGTCATCACTGACATAGGGCAGCACAGTCTGTATTTTGCTTTTTCTCTCACAAAAACATGGAAATGTAAACAGTTGAGCACTGATAAATGCATCACTTGGGCTAACATGCCCTCTGTGGAAGTGCACAAAAAAAGCAATGGAAAAGTAGCTTACAAGAACTGTCTGCAGGCCCCACTGTAGACTCATGTACAGTAGATGTGGTCAAAAATACAATGCATATCCTAAAATTTTTATCAACCAAAAATACAAGCCAAGCCCTGCTCTAGGCAGAACCCTACATGAATCTTTTAAGAACCACGTCTTGCCAATCTCAGACTATAGGTGTCAGAACTCCACCAGAGTCGTGGAGGCAGCAAGAGTTGTTTGTCTTTAATGCTGTACATCCACAGAGGCTGATGGATGGCAGAGTAAGGACAGAAGCCCTCGCTCCATTCATCAAAACCAGACAACCTCTTCGAGCCTGGTGGCACAGGTGACAAATGAGGGCCGATGTCCCTGCTGGGGGGTTGAGAAGGGTAGGAGCTTTGGAAGAAGTCCCAGCTTGGTCAAAAAAGGACAGAGACCACTTATATTTGATCCATATGTGCTCCCCTGGTCACTCGTTATTCCCAGAGTCCATAAAATGCCTTTTTGTCTTGAGCAATGAATTGCATGACAAATTGCTCTTTGCACTTTAAGCTGGGTTCAATAAGCCCCCAAATTGGTACTTAAAAGTGTGCAGTGAGAATGAGACAGATGCGGCTGAAGGAGGCTGTGGAGACTCGTGTCGACGTAAATCACATTTTGCATTTGGAACCGCGAGGAGGCAGGCAGCAGGGAGAAGTGATTCTATTTGAAGCCCCGTATCAACTGGAGGCTTCAATGCATATTGTTAGAAGTCTGTTGAAATGGGAGGAGAGTGTGCTGGTCGGAGGGGAGAAAAGACACACTGACTTGGAACGTCTCGGCCAAGAAACAGGAATAATACACGTTCCTTTCAAAGGCCTCTGAAAAATGACTGCCTTTTCTAAACATCCTAATTCACCCATTATGTGTGCGTATACTGAGCAGGAACTGTAGTGGAGCCACTTTAAAACTTTCACTCAAAAATAAGAATTTTCTGTATGTATATATATATATATCTTCAGAAGACAGCTTGCTGTATATAATTAGCTGCTGAACCTAGTAAAAGAGTATATTCTTAACATTTATGTAACAGCTTCACAGAGCCCATAAATACATTTTGGAAAAAAGGTGATCATTCAGGGGACTTTATGGCTTTCTTTACCGCCAGACAAATGTGGCTCTGCCCAGAAATCAGAGTGTAGTTGATACTGTGAAACAGTAGCAGAGCAATCAAGGTGTTACGCACTGTGTAACCACGACACTGCCTCAGTGCTGCAAACTGCAGTTCTTTCCAGCACATTACTGGTCCACACAGGGAGAATGAGACCATGAAGACCGAATTGTATGATGTTCAGTTCAGTTGTCCTTCATATGGGGACAAGCCTGGAGAGAGAGGCAGGCTCCTTGTTGCTGTTAAAGAGGGTATACCATGTTCACTGAAAGCTGCATGGTTTGAATCTTGCTGGTCTGTCAATATTTGGATTATGTACTGGGAGACAGAACACAACAGCACTCCACTTCATCATCACTTTGGGTTACATATCTTATTCAAGGGCACCTTGGCTGTGATTGATGAGGGAGCAGAGTCTGTTTATTTGTCTTCCTCACCATTATTATTACAGCTGCTGTAAGGATTCTTATCAGTCGTGTTTTAGTCACATCTTCTGTTCTTCAGGCCTTTTACATCAAAACATCTAAACTGAAGGTTTCCATTGCTGAGGCATTTTATAGAACACTTAATGTGCTGTTCATCTCCTCCCTATAGCTTCACCTAGTGACTGCATCTCCATGATGCTAATGATGGAGTTAATTGCTCACCTTACTCTTTTATTTTACAACTCAAGAAGCTATCTATTCATTTATTTACTGGATGGCTGTTGTTGACCAATATTCACCTTCTTTTTAGCTGTGTAATGGTCTCCATCAACTCCTGAGAAAAAATGTCTTCTTGGTGTTCATCTTGCTAGATACTGGTCTATGTTCAGCAGTTGGTTGCCACCTTTGTCTGTCTGTCAGTCAGACAAACATTGTTAGCACCTTGCCACATTGTCAGACAGGCTGGGCAATTAATGCACAACAGCTTCATCTGCTAACAGGTGTTGAGACTGCTTGAGAAGAACTGCTGAGACATAGTTTAAAACCTAACAATATGATAAAAGACAAAAAAGGCTCCATAGAGATGCTGGCTTATAATTCTAAGTTATTTGGCACTATGAGCGACCTTTCACATTAAACTGGCATTTTATTCAATGCCAGTATTCAAACTATTGATTAATGCAGGTTTAAATTTAAATGCGAGGGGTTAAACTTGTCAGTTTCTCCATTTACAGGTCAAGCGAGAGGAACTGTGCATGCACATACACTCTCTATCTGTTTCACACACACACACATGCAAGGATATACGCAAGCGTGCACATACACACACTCTTTGTGTTGGCTTAATTATGAACTGACTTTGACTCTGACTTTCATTTTGCAGCTTAAACCATCCATGCCCCAAATGCGGAGGAATCCATAAAACTCTTAAACTTCCCAGGACAATTCTTATCACCAGTGGCTCTGTGATGTGTCTCAGTGTAGTTTAGAGGACTTTTTTTTCCTTTTTTATCCCCATCATTTGTTTTATGAAGACTGATTTGCAAATCTTGTTTGGTTTGATGTTTGCACATGTTATTGATTTTTGCTGAGTGCTCAGGGTGGTAAATAATCACAGTGGATATATTGCCTTGGATGCAAGTTTAGCTTTGTGTGCAGAGGCGGAGCTGTTTAATTGCACTCTGTGCTTAGTGCTCAAAGCAGTGCAGCTTCGTATGGAAATGTATTGGATTTGAGAAATTTGTTTAGTTTAATTGAATTTATTGCTTGGCTTTTGTTTGAAAAAGATTATTAAGAACGCCTGATACACGCTTCAGTTTTTAAAGATTCTGTTTTGGAAACATTACAGTTCTGTAATTTAGTGACTGTACACATTATCAAGTTGCAAAAATACACTGTTGTAGTGCAAGCATGCTAATGTCAAGGAAGAGGAAACAAGCTAGAAGCAGTTCATCTGTCTTCACGTCTTACTTTGATTTAAAGTTAACCATTAAAGTTATAGTTAGCTAACAACATGCACTGACACTGTGTACAGCGTGTGCTTATATGTGTGCTGCAGCTCAGATTCAGAGGGATTTTAAACTCCAGTAGTTGTGCTTATTTTCCTGCAGACCCTCTCATTTTTACTCCTGTTGTCTGACGTCTTTACAAAAACTTTTGTGTTGCCTCTAATTTTCACTTGCATTCAGCTTGAAGACACTTTACAGAGACAGGTTTGAAATCAAAACTAATGCACACTCCCTTGAAACCCCAGCATGTCAGTTGTTTTCAAAATGTTCACGGTAAAATAGTCAACTTACTATTACATTCGTACACATATTTCCCAAAGCTTAAGTGTGTGTGTAATGGGGGAGGAAGTCTCGTATTATATTAGGAGGAGTGCACTCTTTACCTGCTGATAAATGTTTCTGCTGTGTGCTGCAGGCACAAAAATGTCGGGAATGCAGGTTGTACACCACAGTTTCCCCTTTGAGATCAGATAAAAGAGTAAGCTTTAGACCTCCATGGCCTCCAATTCAATGTCAGTCACTCACAGTGACTCACACTGAGGCCAGTTTTTCTGTGGTAACACTGTGGAGAATTCTAGGTCTCATACCAACCGCTGCAGTACATCCTATCAGTCACTTCATAAAGCCGCTTTTCTTTTTCTTTTACTTTTTTTGCCTTGAGCCAGTGTTACGCATGGTTGAGTGTCCACAGGGAGCCTCAGTGAACATGCAGTCTCAGTGTGACAGGTCAGTTCCCAAATAGAGGTTACTCTTACAACACTTAACCACTGAAGACATACCTGTATATACCTACATTAACAGAGTAGACTTATATATACTTATATATTTATATATATATATATACTGTATGTGTACATACATGTACTGTATGCACACGTACTGTAAGCTAGGTGCCAAAAAAAAAGAGCCATTCACATCCATTCAGGTGAAGGTAAATGGTGCACAGTGGATAGGTAATTGGATTCAGCAAGATAATCAAAATTGGAATCTCTCCTGCCATTAATCTGTTCAGTGAAATATGCAGATCAGAGGATTTATCTTTTCTAACATCGGCAGTTTGCAAATAGGTTCTACACCTCTGAAATACATCCAGCAAGCTCCGTGTATTTATTTATTTATTTTTTATCCCAGTCAGCAATTAAATCACACTTCTACCTCCGATGTTTGTAATGTGATCTGCTATGTTGGCATATCCCTCCCTTCATTAGAGCGGCCGTCTCACAAAATACTTGCAATTAGAAAGAGGATCTTCTTAATGGCAGGAAAACCCATCCTGCAAGTGAGACACAGGCAGTTTCTTCCCGTGGACAGAGCTGACATATTGCAGCTCTGCAGCAATTAAGTGGAAAGAACAAAGAAACCGATACAGAGTAATTTCCCAATGCAGGCTGTCCAGGAAACTGGCAAAGGAAAGGCATCTTTAGGCCCAAATGATGGTCTGTCTGTGATCACTTTGAGCCTTGGCTGGTATGACTCGCAGTCCAGAGATCTCCCATCTGACAAAAACCTTTATGTTAATGCCAAGAGCAAAGGTCTAGACTGGCAGTCCCAGGAGTGTATCAAATGAATTAACAGATCTTTCAACAATCGCTACAGGGTGCATTTTTTATGATTTGTTTGAGGATTATATAGAGTAGAAACCTCATTATGAAATGATAAAAATCCATTTGAGAGGTTTGCAAAATACGTTTTAAAAGAGTTTCAGCAAACAGAGCCCGAGGGGAGCATAAAATGTGCTGGACTCTGCATTTTAAGAAAGTTTTGGGTTGAAATAGGCTCTGTAGCCTCTCCCAGTCCAGTCGAATCAGCTATCAGATAAACAAACTCGTACTGTACGTCCAAATCTATAAGGATAGATTCGACCGCATCCTTAAGTATGATGTTTTCCCTGCTCATCAGTCAGTGGGTAGAAAATGTGTCCTTCGCCAAGTTACCATACCACTGTATCAAATCAAGATGATATGCCACAGCAACTCTCAGCAACATTAACTCACAACACCCTCTGCAGTCACCAGCGATGGCACTGTGTTGTTGTGACTGTGGAGGAAGCATCATGTAATACGAATGCAGAGGTCAAAATCCCCTGATCGAATGTGAAGTAGTGCCTGAAAGAGCACTGAGTGGACCAGACAGTGCTCTGTCAGGCCTGCTGGCGGCAGAAGGGGGGAGTATGCCTCGTCATTTGTCTCTGTTCTGATCGGACCTGTCAGTAGAGATTCATCTAGTGAGAAATATGCTGTCCGCTCATGCAGTTTCTGTCACAAGTATTCCTTCTGTCTCAAGATTTTGCCTTAATAACAATAAGACAAATAGATGTTCTTAAACGATCTAAAACTCAAAATAAATGTTTCATCTGTAGCTTGCACTTTGTTTGCTCATTGTTATATTTAAACCTGGTGAAATCATGCTGCTCACACCGCTGCTTGTCAGACGATGCCGTGAGGGAACTGTTAACCACGTCTTTATCCAAATGTGGCAGGTTGTCCAAGCTGTGCAGTAGCACCGATCCAACAAGGACATCCATGTTCTTCTTAGTGCCTCCCCTCTCACTAAGATAACTTAAGCCCCCAGTTTTACGGGTAGCAGAGCCCTTCAATTTCCCCAAGCCCCTGTAATTATGCAGACTAGGAGTATGAACAATGTGATTGCGTTCTACAACAGAGGGTATATTACCTTTTTAGGGTGCCAAGGAGAGCACCTCAGGGAGCAACATATAATTGCAGCTCGCTCAGGATTCAATTATTAGAGCATGTTAGAGGGATTTTCTTATTGTTTGCTTGACTGCACAGGTGGCCACAGTCGTGTTCAGACTGTCAGTGTGCGACTGTGGAGTGAAACATGTAGGTAATATGATACGTGATTAGAGGTCAGCTCTAATGCAGAGGCATTCACTGCAGCGCAGAAACACACTTCATTGTCCCCACAGCAGCCAACATATTTAGGCACTACAAATGTTGGCAAAGATGACGGGCTTTCATGCGCCTCATTAAATGTGCAGAATTTAGGCTGTACTTTACAGAAATCCATGGAAAAGTGAAATGTTATTAAAGTCTTGCATTACATTTAAATTTCTCAGAAAGGTTTTTAGCCACACTAATGGTATGGCTCTATGGGTCTGTTGATTGGTTGGTCCACCATTTGAATCCAGAGTGATATATCTGAAAAACTATTGGATGGATTCCCATGAAGTTTTGTACACCCATTCATGGATCATCCTCATCACCAGAGGATGAATCCTACTGACTTAGTGATTCTCTGACTTTGCCTCTAGTGCCACTATGAGGTTGACATTTGTTGTTCAGAGTGAAATTTCTTGACCACTATTGGGAGGTGTGTCCAATTTAGTTGGCTACAGCTGTTATTTCAATGTGTCAGATACAGTACATATTCAATCAACATTGCATATCTTCTGCTGCTATGCATAGATGTATTTTTATTATGTATACTGAGCAACTTTGGCAAAGAAAAATAAACCTTTCGGGATGAAATTAGTTCTTTCTCATCAAATTTTCAGGTTGTAGCTTGGGTGTGCACTGGGCAGCTGTATCATTTAGATAAACATAAGTATCTGATTGGATACCTGTTGTCAAAGGACTTGATCGGGACATCTCTAACTGTCACTCTGAGCATGTTAGCATGCTGGTGTTAGCATTTAGCTCAAAGCACCGCTGTGCCTAAGTACAGCCTCACAGTCCTTACCATGGCTGTCGACTCTCAGTCATGTTTCAGCCACACGGCAAGTTATTTTAAAATGAAATATGAAATATGATATGTACATACTATCTTACTCAAGTGTCATAGTCAAGAGTGTGGATAAGGAGTGATGAATTTATAATGGCTGCCCTTTATTTTTAAATGCATCATTAACAACATAGATCTTTCATGTCGGTAAGTGACCTGCAGTCATTACAATCCTTGAGCTGAGGTCAGCAGAGGTGTTGTGAACAGTAATCTCATGGAGTATGATACTGTGAAAGGACAAACCAGGTGAGATAAATAAAGTGATAAATATTTCAAGCAGCATAGGCTTGTTGTCTTTCTACAGCGACTACCACAGTTGTGATAATAGAAGCTCATGAACATTCATCACAGGAAGGCGACTAAACTGCAAGCCTGGATCACCTCTAAAGTCTCCCTCCAAACGTGCCTGGTGGCACTCGTTGCCGCTCTTACCATTCTGCTGGTTTAATGCCTCGAACCAAACATGAGAGGCAAAGCTGCCAAGTGCAAACAACAGCAGTTACCTACCCACTGGCCAAGAGTAAAAATGACCCCCCCCCACCACCCCCCTCCACTATCTCTCTGGGATCAATTGAACCCTCGCAGAGGCTGAAAATGACCCTGGTAGGTTGAGCAACAGCTGTGAAGATGAAAGGCATCAAGTGGAAGGTTGTGGATGCTTCACTTTGGTAGTGAGTGCGCTATTTGTGTAATGGTACTCAAAACACCAACACCGGCCTGTCATATCAGCCACACGAGGGTGAAGGACTACGGGGATGTAGTTTTGATTCACACAAGGTCACTGAGGTGGTCTAAATGTTTTCTTCTTATTAAAAGCAATAGGAAATATAAATAAATACATACATAAACAGGAAGAGCTCCTGCTAGTATTTGAAACAATATTTCAGAGTAGTGCTGCGTTCCAACAGGACACAACCAGGAGCTATTATCTATTTATACCCCAGAGACCAACTGAGATTCTGGCTGTTTCACCCAGCAGCACCTTCAGGCTGCCGATGTTATTCCTGTGCAGCTCTGCAGATCTGGCACAGGCTGGAAATTCTTCACAGGGATCAGTGTATTCCAGAAAGGGTGTGGGTGGTGGTGGTGTTTGTGTGTGTGTGTGTGGCAGGGGGAAGAGAGGTAATATTATAGGGGGATTGCCTGTAAAGCCACAACCTTCTCCTGTCCTCCGTTTCTGTCAGAAGTTCTCCCTGAGGGGGATCAGCAGGTAGCGTCGAGGGGAGGCTGTTCAGAAGTATTTGCCAAACTCCTGGAGGATGAGGGTAGCTCTTAACTCCCACTGCGATGCAAAAAAAGTCCATCTGAACAAGTAATTACATCTTTAACCCGATCGTATAAAAATGAAGCTGCCAGTGGGGTGAGAAAATGAATTTAAAACATATTTCACTGCGTTTTACAGCTGACATGTGTTTGAATCATACATGACAATAGAAGCAAGTTCAAAGTACTTCACTCTATGTTTCATCCATTTGAAGATAATATTTTTAAAGTTAATTTTAGTTGTCATTTGTTAGCATGGCCAAAGTTCAAGGCTGTAGCTAAACCATTAAGGACACTGAGATCATGGAATGTAGGGGTTGTAATCAAGGGGTATTTGTGGGGGAATGTGTTTGGGGGTAGCTGAACTACTGACCTCAGTATATCTTAAATCCTGGCCATGGCCGTGCCAAAGTCACAATTTTTTTGCAGTGCAGTAGACAGCGTTGCCTGCTATTGCTGTGGCCATAGCTGGGCTGGTTTAACAGCTCTGGCTCTAAGCCAGAACATGGTGTTTTTTGCGCGGTCAGAGCCACATGAATCGATGCAGCTACAATATTACTGGTCACAGGGCTGAAACCCTGCAACAAGGCCTGATGTTGTCAAAGAAATGGCAGTCATTGGAGCAATTCATTGATATTTAGTGCATTTAGGGGTATTAGCGGAACTATCGCTGCTTAGACTGTTGGGTGTCGAGTCCGTTGGAATCTACACTGGACACATGGTTTCACTCTTCAATAAGTAGAATAGTATAAATGAGAAAGGGTAAGAAAGGAAGACAGGATAACAGCAAGGAGTAAGATTTGAGGCCATAACACAAGAAATATGTAGGACACACAGTATCTTAGCCAATTCTATGTAGGGCTCTTTCAATTCTTTAGTCTGATTGTGTGTATTGAGCACATTTTCTCACTTATTCAACAGACTCAATGAAATGCTTTTGGACAACAAGATCTTTAAAGCCACAGTGACTGGCTTTCTTATATTTTGGTATTGTTGTGGTTGCCAGCAGGTTCTGAACAGAGTCACCGGGTCTCTCTCAATACAACAGGTAACATGAGGTCCGACAGCGGTGAGGATAAAGACAGCGGTGCAAGGCAAATAGATAGTTCTTTTGATTTAACCTGTACAAAGCTTTTCTTACACGCCATCAGTCCCAGCTGCCGCGTGTCGCCATGGCAACCGATGGTCAGGCTGAGCTCAGCACAGTATGGTTTTGGTCTTGAGAAGAAAAGAAAAAAAAAAGAAAAAACACAAACAGGAGGACAAACAAAGACTGCTCTCCAAAGCCGTGATGAGAAAACACAGCGCGGTATTGACACCAGCCTGCGTATTGTCACAAGTATGCAAATGATCCTCCTCGTGTGAAGTCTCTGCTGCATCCATCATCCACATCTCATGCTATTTCATTGTGTCAGTACACACAGTGCGCAATTAAATTGTATACTTCACAGGATGTATGAGGGCGTCGGGAGATTATTGCTGTAAAATCTTTCAAATAAATCACCTTGGAGATAATTACATCACATCATTGCTATTAAGCCTCTGACATTTCCTTTATTCTTTAATGTGAGTATAATGAAAGGCTAACATTAAATTCAACGTGCTTCTACCCAGCTGATAATCGACTAAATGGGTAATTATGATTTAACTGGATGGTTGTGAGTACTGGGGGCTCGAGGGTGACCTGCACGCTTGATGATTGTTCTTGTAAAAGGACATCCTGTGCTCTGCGGCTTGGCCTTCATTGAGCTGTCAGGAGCTGTGGGGGATGCAGCGCTGTCAGCCCGCCTGCCCACCTCCACCAGCCATGGGATCGATCACGCCGCCGCCTCCTAGAGAAACCCAACCACCACCACAGCTCCTCCAATTACTGCTGATGGGCCGCATCTTTCTATCAGAATAGGCGTCAGAGCCATACGGTGCCTTTCAGAGCCAGGGACAGAAAGAGAGAGAGAGGATGGAGTGGCAAGCTGGCAGTGGAAAAGAGAGAGAGAAAGAGTAAGAATGTGGTGACAACCTTCCATGTTGAACTTTGCCAAGACGGATGCTGAACTTAGACCCGCGTGTGCATTATTAATATTGACCACTTACACGAGAATAAAGAAGCATTTACTCACCAACTGACATGTCTGAATTAATCATAGAGCCATACTCAAAGGCACGATGAACTCTCTTTCATGACAAACCTGGCAATTTTCACTCAAATGACAGATGTCTTCAGAATGAAAAAAGGCCACCAGGTCTGTTATTATCTCTGGCATTATCTGACGCACCATCAAAGATTCAGCAGAGGAAAGGCTTTTGTTTTGTTTTGTTTTTTCTCAGCAGGGCATTTTCCACTCACAGAAATGATTCCCCATATAATATATACCTTAAAAGAGAAATGTTACTATCACACGCAGAGTAAAAGTGATGTATGAGAGAAGACCGTCAGTGGTGGGATTATTGTATGTCTGGGGAATTTCTGCAGTGGAGTCCAGCAAAGGTCCGACCGCGCAAGGATGCAAAGATGCATAGAAAAAGCGGTTACAATAGTGAAGTGCATCTCCCTTCCTATAGTGCAGTGGTTGCCTTTCTTGCGCTGGGAGGGGAGGGAGCCTGTATGTGTATTGTGCTATATATTGTTGTGGGTCCATATACTTTGACAGTGTGTGTGTGTGTGTGTGTGTGTGTGTGTGTGTGTGTGTGTGTGTGTGTTTTATACTGATGTCCTGCACATGGCTCCCGGTGGGTACATCAGGTGGAAGCAGAAGTAGAAAAGATTGTCCCCGCAGGGCGCTCGCTGCTGCTCCTCCAGACTCTGTTAGATTATAAAATATATCAAAAACCACGCAGCACTCAGTACATATAGAAACGTAGATCACAATCAAAACTGCATCAAGGAACCCTTTTTTTATGTTGATTTTATTTTGTGACCAAGTTGGATTTCTTCCTGCGTGAGGAAACATCAATTCCTGATGATGCATTTGTGTGTATATACAGCATGTGCAAAAGTGAGTGCAGGTCCATCTCTATTCTGATGGGTTACATTAGCAGGTTTGAAGTCAATCAATACCAACACCACCCTGTCTGGTCTCTCTCTCTCTCTCTCTCTCTCTCTCTCTCTCTCTCTTTCAGCTCCCTCCATCCAATCCTCCGTCTTCGTGTTTCATCCTCCATCCGTCACTGTCACAGACTGTCGTGTTCGCAGTGGTCAGCCCACCACAGCCCGCTGCACAGCATGAGCTTGTCTCAAAGTGTGTGAATGTGTGCGTGCGTGCGTGCGTGCGTGCGTGCGTGCGTGCGTGTGTGTGTGTGTGTGTGTGTGTTTGGTGTCCAGTCATAGAGTAGAACATGACAGAACACTGGTTGAACAGTGTTAGAGCCGCCTGCTGCGGTCCACGCACTGCTGTGCTGTGAAGCCATCAAGTCCTGAAGGAGTTTCTGAGTGCATTGCAGATGTTAATAACACATTAAATGCATCACTCTGTTGCTGGGTAAGAATTTCCAGAATGTGAAATTTCCAGGAGATACATAAAATATGAAACTGAAACACAGGGACTATGCTATACTTAAAAATATTGTATCTGAACATGAAAAGAATGTTTCATGGTTTCACATATTTTGTTGTTTTTTTCATTTATTTTTTGAGGAAGCCATTCAGAGCTGCTACTAGATGTGATGTCCCTCTGAAAACAAATAAAGACATTCAATGTCTTTCCTTTCAGCGTCTGAATTAGGTTTGTATTTGTCTAGATTTTTTTTTCTTTTTTTTCTTTTGAACCACTATTATCTTTTTCAACTAAGGGGTGTGGCTACCAGTAGTGCCAGCCAATCACAGCTCGTGTTGTTATTATATAAATGAGCTGTTTCATCGTACAGTAGGCAGACTGGCAGGCGTGGAGTATCTAAACAAATGTATGAATTGCATAAAACATTTAAAGGACTTAGTCTATCTTGAAAATGATCACTATCAATTGCTCTCACTGTATCACACCTCCTATCAGCAGAGAGTTTATATTCAGTGTAGTAACCATAGCTACGCATGGCGCAAAAGACACATTTTGGGATAGTGCCTAGTTTTATCGCTGAGCTTTTAACCCCCGATGAGCAGAGGCACAGCTTGAGATCCTCGGCCTCCTTTGTTCGCTCCACAGTCTAAGCTCACCATTATTGCTGTTTGAGCTTTTTCCATCAGTGTTCTTCGGCACTGCGGTGACCTGCTGGGCAAATCATTGTCCTTTAAAATATTTTCCTTGACTTAAACTCTGGTCTGTTTACATCATATTCTATGCTGTATTCTGTTTAGCTGCAATTTTTTTGTTCTGTTTTCTGTTAATTTTCATTCTTTCCCCACAATTTTATTCATATTATGCATTTAAAACTATTTCCTTTTCAGCCTGATATTGCTACAGTTGTGGGGATGTAATAATGGTACTACACCAACAGTACCTTGAGCCTCTATAGGAGACTCGCTAATACCAATCAGCTGTCAGCTGAACCAGAACATGAAGTAGCATTGGTGGTACAATGATATATTGTTCCCTGCCAGGAGGTGCAGGTTGGGACAGGCCTTTCAATCTCCATCATGTCGTTGCAGAATACAACATTGTGTGATGGAGGAGGAGGGTGTGAACATGTGATGGTTTGGGGGGCCCAAGAAAAAATTTTCACTTACGCCTACAAGTACAAGTACAAGTAAAATACAATATGAAGTTCGTTGGAAATTTTGCATCTTAATACATACTTCAACATTTGAGATATACTGTATTTCAAGATTACTTGAATATGATTTACAGATATTTAAGACGCATTAAGTTATAAGAACATACAGTGATGTTTAATTATCACTAAGTTCTTTTAGGTTTTACTATTTTATACTATATCTATACTTCAACTCCTTTTGAGATTATGACAAAATACGATATTTAACTTGTGCAGGTTAATTTGTTCACATGTAGCACACTCAACCACGTTTAATGAATTTAATTTAACATTACTTAAATATAAAGTATTGAGGATGCATTACATTGTTCCAAAAATATATCACTATACTTAAATATGTAGACAGTGTGTGTGTTGTAAGGGTTTTCTTTAAGTATCTAATACGTGTTAAATTTAGGATCGCCTATTTCAAGTGCCAGTGATGCTCACCTCTGATTTGTCTTTATGTCTGCAGTATTCGGACATATGCAGCTCTTTGCTTTACAGAGAATTCCGACAATAGGGGATACACATCATAACACAAGGACAGTGCTTGCATGGGAGTCTATGAGTGGGGAGTTGACCCTGCAGCTTGTTTTTTCCTCACTTAGCTTTCCTCTTTTGTTGGTGTAATTTGGCACCACGGAAAATGTTTTAAATCCTGGGGCTCAAGTCGAGTATCTGCGAGTCAGCTGGATCTACAGAAGGGGCATTCCCTGTGGTTTTGAGATAATTACTTTCTTCCCTTATGACAACCCTATTGAATTTAGATTAGGCCAATAATAAACCTGCGACACCGCGTGCCCTCTGCATTGCATCTTGTCAGTAGGCTGTTAATGTGCCCGACCCTTGTCTCATTTTTTTTTTTTTTTTTTCGTGTGACATCAGCTGGTCCCCCTCTACAACCACAGCGGCTGCCCACAGGCGAGTACAACCAACACTGTGGCAGATGAGGCCGACAGAGAAAGTCTCATCAATAATGGAGAGCGGTAGCTGGGGGAGTGGTGCAGAGGAATTGTGGTGGGGCGAGTGAGAAGTGCAGCTGCTGTGTTTGTCTCATTTCTTCCAAATGGACATTTTGAAATGACGTTCCCCAGAGGGCATGCATAAGAGGAAGGAAGCTATTAATGGCTGATAGGCTGAATAAGTTGTCACATTGCTGTTTAGATATGTGCCTTTCCATATTTTAGCATTTATTGACATTTTCCTGTGCTGTTCTGTCATTTTTCCCCAGAGAGCTGGACAAATAAACTAATTAATAACAGGAAAAAATAGAAATGTATACTTCTGATATTTTTAAAGGCCATGCAGGTGGTTGTGAAACACCCAAATCACTATCCAGCTGAAGTCAGCTACATGGGTGGAGTCCTAAAAGGCACACCCTATGAAGGCACAAACAAAAATCTCATAAATTTCCTGTCTGTCAAGCAGCGTGTAACTGTACCTCATCAGAGTCCACAGAGGAATAGACACACACAATGATTATCCCTCCTGACAGCTGTCCAGATGCAAACAGAAATTCCGTCACCGAGGCACTGAGAATGACCCAGTGGCTGTTATAGTGTAGCAGCGTCTCCTCCCAGCTGCCATCCTGCTCATTCCCTTTCTTCAATGCCCCTCATTGTGTTAGGAAGAGGAGGCCCATTCTTACTCACATCTCTCGTGCTCTTGTTTCTCCAGGGGCCAGCCCTGAGGGCGTGAAACTGTTGGGAGAGTTTGGATGTCACCGGTGACACAGCTTCCACTGCGTTTGGACCACCTTCAACTGCACGCATCTCTACTCTCCAGGCGGCACAAATTAAGGCAGGCTTGAGAGGAAGAGTTGTGACAGGATCCGACGACGCCGACGCAAGGAGGAAAGGAGTACACTGGAGGAGGGGCCTGTGCTTGCTGTAGACGGGCAGAGGACTGCTTGTGAGTTTCCTATTGTTCTCATTGTTGTGGGGGAACACATTTCCATACAACTGACCAGGACGTTGCTACCCATTCCCATGCATTTGATGTTTTCCCAGTACAGCAAATAAGAAGTTCATAACCAGAATGTATTTTATATAGGAATGAATGCATGGAATTGATTTATTTCTTAGGAGCAGTGTGTTTCTATCCAGGGATGTTTTTTAAATATATGAGGATATTTTATTATCTCTGTGTAAACCGCTGGATAGACAGACAGCTGGGCTGACCTTGACAATCTTGCTTTGTTCTTTCTTTTCACTGTCACTTACATCCCACATGAACAAACACACTGCTGCCTTATTCTTTTTTTTATTCTTTTCACACAAGGCAGCTAAATTTAAAACTGTGAGCATCAAAGAATGTGGTTAAAGGTAAAAGGAGGATGCAGGTGATAGTACCGCCACACCCACCCGTCTTTCTTACTTTCTGTCTCACTCTTTCACTGCCGCCTTCCTGCTTTCTGTCTTCGCTTCCTGTCCAATAGGTGTTCCATTTTCACCAGGAAATCCAGTAGAGGAATTAGGTGGAGGACAGGGGCAAAATGATCCGACAGATCCACTTACCTCTGCTGTCTACAGTCCCCCTGGCCTCTGATATTATTAGAGGTTGATATATATGTAGGCATAGCACACGGGAGCATGGGGGAGAAGGTTGGGAGGTGAGGAAGACAGGGAGGGGGGGAGGTGTGAGAGCTCAAGAGCCGATGCTGCTGATGACAAAGCCGAGGAAATAATCTTAAGGTGTGGAGGCAGCAAATGATGAGATAGTGAGGTGGGGGAGGGAGAAAGAGTGAGAGAGGTTTGGCTGTTAAATCACTCGTAGGCTCTGTTGTCTCCTCACAACCAAAGAAAATATCACGATTTCTTACTGGCAAGCCAAGGGTAAGATGAATCTAAACCTTATACTCTCATATTGCCTTTTGCCCGGTGCAAACAAACACAGCTGAAATAAGACAGGTTAGCACACAGATCTATAGGACATACATAAACCACAGTGCCCTGGGGTCGATAGCAGTGCTGCACCACAATAATAAACTTCTATGCCTGATATTCAGATGAAGGTGTAATTATAAAAAGAAACATCCACCATTAGATCCTCACCTCTCAGACAATGATAAACAGCATAACAGGGAAATAAAAATTATACTTTTATTAAAATGCAGAAGAGATATAGATATAGTTCTTGGCTGTGCTTGGACAAACAGTAATCAATTTTAAGCTACGCTAGCTGCATTTTTTTTTTTTACAGACATTCGTGGTTCCCAGAGGATGAATCCTAATGACTGTGGTGATCCCCTGACTTTGTCATCTAGCGCCATCATCTGGTCAGTATTTTAATTTGAACAGTACTTTGACTTATGACTGAGGACTGACAAAAGTAATGACATTCCATCAGCCTCAGCTGTACTTTGTGTTTAGTGCTAATTAACAAATCAGTTGTCATTGCTCTCCGACACTGTAGTGGACGCTGTGGACTAGTCGACAGTAAGCACACAGAAAGACTGCTGTAGAGCAAGAGCGCAGGAAAAGCAGAATGTGCCAGTTCCATGGACGTATAATAAGACCTAGGATACGACACCGCCGCTCAGCCTTGCTTCCAATTTCTCCTAGTGGCCACTCGTGGTATTGCAGTGAAAATTTCCCCTGCGACCCAGAAAGCATTTTTCCCATAGGCCACCATTGTAAAAGAGACATCTGTAAAACTGTCGACAGGAGTCATAATTGATCTTATTTGCAGTTTGAGATTATGAATATTATTTGCTATTTTTCTCTTCTGGTCATCGGCTAATTATCTGTGTGTTTTGGAAGAAGGAGGAAAAGGGAGAGATTGGGTTGGTCAGTCCCAAAATGCACAGTAATCAGAGAGGGTGGACAAATTAACAGCAATACCTCACATGGTAAAGCAATATAGTACAACTGCCCTGTAACAAATGCTACGTTTTTGAAGCTTTTAACTCTTACAACTTTGTGGTCCCGTTTGAAGATGCAGTTTGTGATGTTGTTTTATTGGGCTTTGTTATATTGCAGCTATATCGCCTCACTTTGGTGGCTGCCAAGCAAACGGTTTGTTCATGTGTGGCTTCAACATGTGAGAAAAGGCACCATTCCATAACGTCTTCGTGATCATAGTTTTATTTACAGTCTCTCCACCGAGCTTAGAGCAAATGGCATATGTTATGTAATAATTTAGATCGCACTCCCAGCCCCTTTAATTGGTGTGAGCTGAATTAGCACTGACTAATCAACATGGCAGCCTCTCATCATAGATTTATAGACGGCCATGATTGCTGCCAGGGTGAAATTAACTCTTTCAGTCTGCAGGGAAATGTTGAAAGATGCCTGGCTGAAACACACTCCCCCTCTCACACACACACACACACACACACACACACACACACACACACACACACACTATATGCAGATGAGACTTGTCTGTTCCTTCTGGCTGTCTCTGTAGAGCTGTCACACATGCTGCATCTTGGAGCACCAGGAGACCGGGGTTGACTTGAATTAAACTGAGAGGATGTCCTTTCCAGATCTGCAGAGGGCCACAGCGACACATCCGCCCCCAGAGAGAGCCAGTCAAAAAGACAGAGGGAGAGAAAGAGAGAGAGAGGGAGATGAATGGAGAAAGAGAGGAAAAATAAGGGAGGTGGGAGATGGGATGGAGAGCAGGATGAAGTTAATAAAAAAGTGGCAGGGAGAAATTGTCTGTGAGAGAGGGGGACGGAAGATGAGGTGGAGAAAGAGGAGGACACTAGAAAAAGAAGGAGGGAGGGAAGATACAGTTGTGTGTGTGGGTGACAGAGTTCGACAGAAAAAAGAGAGAGGATGAAACAGAAAGCTCAGAGAAGCTAAGGCCACCAGACACACCTACAATCCAATTCCTCTTTTCCCTCTGCTCTGGCCAACACTGGCTAAAAATCATACAGATAAGGTTATACAAAATGATTACTGCAGGTTAAAAATGCCTCTTAAATATCCAAGTTATGTTATCAGATGAGTACGCTAAATTGGTTAATCAAGAAAATAATCTGCAGATTAATCAACAATGAAAATAATCGTTAGTTTCAGCCCTTCTGGAATTAAGTAAAATGACTCTTATTGTGAAAAGAAGCAGGGTTAAATATTATTTCATGCTACTGAGTTAATTTTTTTTTAAAGTATTATAATATTTCACAATTTTATAGGTAAATATATTGTTTGTATTTATTTATTTTATTATTTTTTATTGTGTCATTTTTTAAATTCAATTTTGAACACTTTGGGTCTCTATAGGTCATAGACACGTGTACTGTAAGATCCTGGCAATGTTTAAGATCATAATCCATGTGACTCAAGAGTTCCTGTACAATTCTAAACACGTGGCACAATTTCCTGCTCATATGGTTATGGATTTTGTCTGGCTGTTTGAAAGTATCCAGCTTCTGGTAATAAACACTGTAGTCAGCAATTTTAGGTAATACAGCACTGTCTGTATATAGAAGAGAGAACATTCAGATGTTGTACTGTATGTTAGATGCAAAAAAACAACAACACTGGGTGTGCTTTATGTGTTAATCTTCCTTAGTCTTTATCACAGCTGCAGCATTCGGACTAATCTCCTAAACAGTGGCGCACTACACCAGTGTCTAAGGAGCTAAGCATATACAGAACAGTGCAGTCTATGTTTAGAATAGATTACAGTAATGTATATCCTGACCTCAGGCTGCAGAGCAGATTCAGAATAGACCATCATGTTCTATATCCCACCTCCAGGCATTGTTATTAACAGTAAGTGCATTTCCCATTGTGTCTCTCCCTTGCCCTGGATGATAAACACGCTAGAGACCAAGGTTTTTGTAGAACAAGAAATTGGAACATAAATTATTAAGTGAGAATGCGCCTTCCCAAAAAGCAGGCATTGTATTTTCTTCTTATGCCTGCAAACTAGGCAATCCTTGAGCTTCCTGCCTAGATTTCAGCTCGTTGATGGGGCGAGCTTGTTACTCTTAATACAGGGAAGACTTCATTGCTCATCATTGTCACTCCACCAAATCTACTGTGAGCTCTTCGTAGCATTTCTTCTGCCCTTTGTTGCACAAGCTCTTTGTGCTGCAATGACAGAAACCAGAAACCTGCTCTGCTCTGAAATTCTACAGGCGACGTTTTTTCATTTCAATTTCAGGGCATTAGCTGCTGAATCATTCTCAGATTAATGATGAAATTTCAAGCATGAAGCACAATCATTGTATGTGATTACTTAGGGGAAATGAACAGTTCAAAGATAATAACACACACATTTGGTGGTTTTAGGACGTGCTTAAATGCATCAATATTTACTTGGTTTTTCCATCTGAAGTGCAATTACATTTGTCCCTTTGGCAGTTTTCTGTAGTATTAATTCTTACAAGCCAAGCGAGCATACGAATGCTGACCTAGAAAATTTGTGGTGAAAAAGCGGCTGCCATGAAAATGCTTTGTGAATGAGGTTTTGTGCTTTTTAGTTTATCTTATATTCCACCAGCCATTTCTAAATGTTTTTTTAAACCAAGGCAGACTTTGAACTTGTAATTAAACCAGCCACTAATTGATAACTTGTGAAGAAATTCACGACTTCTTTTAAAACACGCAAAACAGTAAAAAAACAAAAACAAAAAAAAGTTAAAATTATTTTCAATATTTCAAACTACTGTAAGAACTGCTGAAAGTACTGAGTGCAACAGCAGCTTGCAACAGCTCTGAACTGGGATGCAAAATGTGGGGCACATGTGCAAGGACACAGATTTCTCAGACATGGATAATGTCGTATTGTAAGGTTAGTAAAAAGTGTTGTGCCATGATGCAACTGTATGCAATTTCATTGTTATCATGAGAAATGTCTCTTAACGTTTCCCTCTTGAACATTGAATTATTCAGTGCACAGCAACCTGGTTTTGGAGTGTAAACCATTCACAGAGGAGTTGTATGGCACAGTTACTGTAACAAACAAGGAATTGAATGCCAAATCATGGTGAAAAACAAGTATTTTTTAGCACACAAAAGGCCAAAAATGAGCACAGTAGATCACTGAAAGTTCAGCATTTGAACAACTCCATTCCACCTAAACCAACATGACCCAAATAAGTGGTTCAGTCTCTCAGACATTTTGGGATTTATCCAGGAGCCAGCTGGCTGCAGTGCTGTATGGTACCTGCACACAGTGAGCTCCTGCAAGATTAGATAACTAGGACTGCTCTAAGACTCAGCGAGGTCCAGGGGAATTGTGAAAGTTGGTGTTGAGTTGTCTGATGAAACCCACACACGTACCGGCAACATGCAGCGATATGCGCACACACACAAAAACACAGGCAAAAAATACAAACACATCCACTTGCACGCACCCACAAACGGGAGATCCTGAAGGCTTTTAAGGAGCTTAAATCACCCTGAAGTCCATCAGACCACATCAGTGTGTGAGTGTGTGTATGTATGTGTCATTATTCAGCCCTAGGCCAGCCCAACTAGCACCAGTTAACAGGACAACAGCCTTAACTAAAGCACAACCCCCCCAGATTTGCACCATCTCTGTTGGGAAGCAAAGAGGGATACGCCAACATTGTCTTGCCCTGCAGCTATACAGCCCCAACAAACCCCTCCGAGGCTCTTATTGCTCTATTTTCTAGCCCAGCATATGGCCGCTGTGTATGATGTTTAGTGTTTGGAAGAAGAAACACTGTATTTTTTATTCCATATGATCAGAGCTTTGCGCACTTACTTATAGTTAGTCTGAAAAACACTGAACCTGGTAAGCGGGAGTTGGACCAATCAGTGAACTGTGGGGTGGCAGACGATGATTCACTGTGACTCTGAGTATTTAAATGAAGCGTTTTACAAATAAAACTTCATGGTGCAAAATGGCCTGCCAGTTTTATTCAGAAACTGATTTTTGTGTGTAATCAAGAACAAACACACCAGTGTTGCCAGAACAGCGGCAGAGTGGAAAATCAGACACTGACAGAGCCGAGCAAGTGGTGCGTGTTCCAGGTAACTAACAAGTCCTCATATCTAAATGGCAAAATAGGTCATTTATCACTGAAATCAAAAATGACCTATAAGGTATGAGCACCTTGCTTCTATGGCTCTAAAACTGACTTGATTCAGGCGTAAAAAGTTAGCCACCCTACCTCAGACTCATCACTAAGAGCGATGTTTCCATGGTAACAATCAGTGACACCTGCTGAACACTGGCACCAAATGACACAAGGGCAAAACATTTGCTCATAATTTGTGGTTCGTTAACATGTGGAGCGAGCAATTAGAGAGTCTTTAGAGAGCACAGTAACCTGTTGGAGAAATATACAGCAGTGAGGACATCGTCAGTCATTTTCCCAAAGAAACTATCCTGATCCTGGCTGACTGAGTTAGCAGAAAGACTGAGCCCTGCCACATTAAGAAGCCGCAGCATCTCAGCTCTGCTACAGCTCTGCACTGCACTGTGATTTATTTTTTAAGGTGCTGGAAGTTTTTTGGATTGTTACCGGTGACTTTCACAATAAAATGTCCCTGTAACTGTTGAATCCTTCCAGAAATCAAACATTTTCTGCAGGAGTGAAGGGAGCTGAGCCGTGTGATGCGGTTGCTCGGTCAGCCATGTTTTTTCAGTTTGAAAAAAAGTCCTGATTTACCCAGAATACATGACAAATGAGTCCTACTTAACTTAGTCAAGAACTAGACAGCTTTGTGCAAGGGATGAATTTAGACGTCTGACTATGGCTTCGAGCTAACCAACAGTCCATCTTTGTGAAACCAGACCCTGATCTCCGGTGTCAAACTCAGATGCTAATGACACCCTGTTGTTTTCTGGTGAGGACAGACTCAGTCAGGAGTGGGAAAGGTTCATGTCAGTGTCTCAAGTGAGGGGAGAACCCTTCAATCATCCATTGTGCAGCTAACATAAAAGTACACTGACTGTACAAGAAGAGTGTCTGTTGAGCCCTACCAGACGAAAAGTAAAACAAAAACTGTGCGCAGGGTTTGTGATGCTAAATCACAGTTACATAGTTGTTTGAATTCTATTTCAGGCAGCAGTGAACTTGTCATCCACCAGGTGTAGTGCCTCTGGGCCAATCAGTAACACCTTGTTTTGGTCTATAATGGTATTGCTCCCCCTGCTGGGACCAATCAGTGTCATTTTTAAAAGAATTTCCTCAAACCCACTACTGAGATGCACCATTATTATGCACTTATGTCAAATTCATATTTCAGTGTCTGCAGATTGTGTGTGGATGCAAAAGCAAAGAAGCAAACAAAGAAAAGAACAGACGAAGATTAATAGTCGTTCTCTGGTTTTGTCATAGAACACGATCAAAGCAGACAAGGGTGACGATGAACAGCGACATTTGAATGTTCTGAGTTTGCCGACCATGACAAAGCAAACTGACACACACACACACACACACACATCTTGTTTGTGGAGTGGTTAAGATATAGACAAAGACAAACACACACATAGAGCTGAAGCCATATGCAGGAAGAAGCTGTGCGAAGCTGCTTCCTCATGTAGGATTACCGTCTGAATGCAGGGATGTGCTGTATCTTTGAGTGTGCCACAAGTTCTCACTTCTGCCTCAACTCACAGCTGCATACATATCTGTGTGTCAGTCTGAGTTGGACTAAGAGGCTAATCAAATAGCAAGCCGGTGAAAATCCTCACCGATTCTCAACCAGAGGTTATTCCATAATGCAACAGCATTAGAGAGGAAAAGGGTCATTTCTCTACCCACTGGCATCTCTAAATGCTCAAGACAAATTGAGGATGAGAAAGGCAAGGAAAGCACATCCTCCTCAAAATCACATTAAAGGTCTGTTCTGCAAATTTTCAAAAGAGGATATGATGCTTTTTGTTGAAACGCTGTCGCCGCAATGTTGGCTTTGTTCCTAGAATGATTTATCACATTTGAGATCTCTTTTCGTCTTTGCAAACAAATTCATCATAAGAAATGTTGTGTTATAAAGACTGACAGCAGCTGAAAAGTAAACATGAGAGGTTCATTCGCATGACATCAGTAAAATAAACAATTTTTAATATTTTGCGTTTTAATGAGCACAGAAATTGACAGAATGATCACCAATGAAAACTGTAGATCAAACGATTGTAGATGTTAAGCCAATGAACTTTCCTCTTGCTTAATGTTTATACTCCATCCATCCAACTAGAAACCCTTGTTTTGCAATAAAGGTCAAAGGGCCAGAGGGGTCAGTCAAACTTCAGGGAAACATTCATCACACTCATGATGACGTGTCACCTCCAAGGAGTCGTAAAAACACGTCAGTTTCATTAGTTACCAACAAAGACACCGACTTAGGTTTAGATCTGCGTTTCACTAGAGAGGAAGTGATAAATGTTTTGTGAAAGAATAAGCCTTCACTTAAGGCTGAAAATATGATAATTATGATGATGTTATTCAAATGTAATATGAATGCATTGCTTTAACATGCGAAGCTGTGAGAAGATTCACTCTGCAATGATATGGGTCTTTAAAGTGGAGGAAAAAAATAGCCTTTGATTTGTGCAATCAGCAGACTTGGTAAGCAGTGCAAGAAGGCACATGCTAAAAACAGGGTGAATGAATGCAGCTCTCATAACATCTGATTGTAGCTCAGCCCCATCCATAACCTCTCCACTAACTTTGTTATTGCCCAACCCTCCAATCCTGTGGGCTCTACAGCTGGATGGCCTAATTGGAGCCATTTCCACATATAATGTGGCAGCCCCGAGGGGGCTCATTATAGATACTGGGCCGACCCACCTCAGCTTTTCTTCAGCCTCCCCCTCATCAGGGTCCTGTGGTTCAGTCCGGTGACAGATACAGTAGGGTTTCCTCCAGCCTAAAGGCTATTGATCACCATTAGGAGGGAGGAAATTCATGCTGCCTTTGGTGTGTGACTGTGTTAGTGTGTACGTGTGTGTCCGTGTCACTATGGGCACACTACTGGGCACTGCAGAAATGACTCACCTCTCATGCGTCAAAACTACTCTAAAGAAACATCACAATGGCTGTAGCAGTTGTCGATGGAATATAACAATGTAGGGCATATGGTTGAGATATACGGTACAGAGCTGGTTCAAATCCTGTGAAATTGGTTGCTTGCTAAAAGTCACTAATCCAAGCAATTTTAAAGGCTTTTTTAAATCAGTACAAAAACCGAAGTGTAAAAATGACAGTGCAGTTGTGGTTTCACAGGGCTTATGTGTGGAACTGTTTCTTGGCCAGGCACAATGACTTGCTGGAGTCACTCCTGGCTGTCTGTCAAAACTCTGTGCACGGCCAAGACATAGTCCCACACATAACCTCCCATAAAACCACAACTTGTCGGTTCTACACTTCACTTCTTGTACAGGTTAAACAAATGAGATATAACATGTTACTAAGTGAGATTTAGAGGTGCTGTTAGGTGGATATTGTTGCAAAACCAGCTAGCTGTCTCCAGTCTTTATGTTAAGATAAGCTAATCGGCTGCTGGCAGAAGCTTCATATTTACCGTGCAGACATGAGAGCGGCATCGATGTTCACATCTCATCTCGAAATCAAATAAGCATATTTCCCAACATGTCGAACTATTCCTTTAACATCAACATTCTGAGCATTTTAGCATTGTAACTCTGAGTATGTTAGCATGCTGCCGTTAGCATTTAGCTCAAGTACAGCCTCACTGTACTCTTTTTAGATAAGAACATGTCTGGTTTGGTCTGGTAATGAAGGTGTTCAAAGTTACATTTGGGATTTGGTTTTGGTGCATTTGAAGTCCTGTCCCTCATTATTGTTATTATCATTATATGACACAGCACAGTGTGCTGAAAATTGCCTATGTGCACCACCGTGCTCTTTATCTCAGCAAAGTCATTGCTCTGTTGAGTCAGTGACACCTCTGTAATGTAGCATCAGCAGACACACAGTCGCTGTGTCAACACTGTTCTGTCGGTGTCATCTTTCTGTGTCCCCGGGCGCTCTTTGAATGCGTCTGTGCATAGCTGCATACAAGCAAAGTAGCAGGACGAATAATAATAGAAAGTGATAAGCAATGATTTGAAAGGCCAGCAAAGAGCAGATTATAAAGGCTTGGGTTGAAATGTCAAAGGTGCCTTGTTTTTGCATTGGACTGGAAATGATGCTGACTTGCTATTTCATTAGGCCTGCATTCAACATTATCACCTATATGACATTTTACCAGAGATCTTTAAATGTCAGTGCTTTTATGGCTAGTATGTTAAGATTGCTGCTAAGAATTATTTTCATATACAGTACTATGGGATACGACTGCATTGAAAAGATCAGGTCTTTTTTTGCTTTTGGTTCCAACAGGAAAGAGATAGTGACATGTAAGCAAAAATAATTTGTAGTTGTTGTAGTTGCGTGTTTTTTTATTCACAGGACTACAGCCCTTAATGTGTCAATACATGAGTGCAAATACATCATCTGTGACACATAAGGTAATGAGCTTTTAGGATATGATTGTGTTCATAAAATACACTGCATAAGGCATTAGCAAATGGAATGACTCACACGTGCAGTAAGCATGGGAAATAATAATAATAATGATCTATCCGCTAATTACCAAAGCTATTAAATGAGTCTCCACCACGAATTAGCTGTCTCCTGCGGGCGGTGTTTTACTGGCAGGTTCAAAGCTAATGACAGCATGTCATAGAGGGACATCACATATACCAACACTCTGACTAATTATGTAATTAAGAAAACACCAGAGATGGACATGAGCAAGCTGGCAGCTGTGTTGAATCCATAATTGTTATGTGCATCTGCCTCTACATCAGACATATCCTCATAACCTCTACTTATCCTCGTGTAGGTTTTGCTGAGCACGCATGCTGTCCTCTAGCTCTTCCCTGATTCAAATTCACACATGCAGCCGCGCTTCACTGCTACACAAACTCGACACGTTAAAGTCACCCAGTTTCCTCATGTTGGTCACGGAGCTCCACTCCATTTCCCCCACTGGCTTGTCTCTCCCACCTGAGGCTACTGGTGTCCCCATATGTCATTTTTCATAACATCAGTCTTAACTTTCAAATCTAAGCTTTCCGTCTTCATGTGGCTGATGCGGATCAGGACTAATATTAAATATTTCTCACGAATAAAATTCAATTTGTATGATTGTGATTCCAATTTCCAAATTCCTTTAGATGCCCAACAATTCTGATCCACTGTCAAACAAGCAGTTTGTTTTCTTAACAAAGACACACCTTAAGGAACATCTCCACATGTCTCTTTTTCTTCTCTATTTACCCCAATTATTTACCGGCCCAAACAAAACTCTCGGCTACACTGTCACTGCATTGGATCAAATCCCCCAGGTTTAATTAGCGATGATCAGATTCATGATTATACATATTTTCCCTCCACAAGGGCATATAATTGGGGGACATTGACGCTGGGGAATCTTTCATCGGAGAAATCCATGGTCTAACCCTCATTAAGGAACTCAGAGCGTGTTGAAGTCTGAGAGCGAGAAGATGCAATAAAGAGTCGAACACCTAAACTCCCACTCAGGAAGCAGGCTTTAATTAGCTAATGAATCTGGGAGCTCCCTCTGCCAACCTTTGACCTTATGCTGAGGCATAATAAGCCTGTTCACAGTGCGAGACATGTCAAACGCAGTTGAAATCAATGCTCTGTACACCAAAACCGATCTTAATGAGATAAACGCTGTGCTGTCCCTTTTACTGTTAGGAACTGTTGAAGTCCACATTCATGAATCATTCCTGGAGACTTTCCAAAGGATGTATTGTATTGATTTAGTGTAATTTTCAACAAAAGCCTCCGCTTCATGATTGATATTGCTTGTCATCTTGATGGCACACAAAGGATCCAACAACATTTTCTAATTTAGTACAGTATAATCAAACCTCAGTGAGAAAACATCTAAACCATGAATATGTTATTCATTTCCTTGTTGCTACAGGGCAAATTACTCATGAAAAGGTAGCTTTGGTGACCAGTCAGTGTCTGTAATGTAAAAATAATGTATAATGTAATGTAATGTATAAGCAGACAAGTTCACCCTGCAAATTAAATCATGGAATGTGTTCAGCAGCATTATGTCTCATTTATTAATTCTAAATACAGTGACTTTAAAGGAACAAACACATTTTGTCAAATACGTTTATTTGCTTCTGGTGGAGAGCTAGATAAGAAGATTGATACCTCTTTGATATCTCTGCGGTAAAAATAAAGCTAACACCAGTAGCTGATTAACTTACCTTAGCATAAAGACAGCTTGTCTGTGCAAAGGTAACAATCTGCCTAACAGCAACTCTAAAGCTAATCAACATTTTATATATATAATTTGTTTCATCATACAAAACTGAATTGTAGGAATGACTATTTGCTGTTTTAAAGGGAGTTTTGTAACTATTTCTTGGCTGGCATCTGTTGCCAGGCAACAAGCAGAGACTTGAGAAATTAGTCAGGCACATAACCCCACATAAAATGTCAAAGTGTCATTTTTACACTTTTTTTTTTACAGATTAAACTAACAAGACATATTGTAATTAGTGAGCTACAGAGGTGATTGTAGGCAGGTTTTGTTACCTTTGGACAGAGCCAGGCTAGCTGTTTCCCCCTGTTTCCAGTCTTTGTGCTAAGCTAAGATGAGTGGCTGCTGGCTGTAGGTTTATATTTACCATACAGAGTGGTATCAATCTTCTCATAACTCTCCGCCAGAAAGCAAAAAAGAGTATTTCCCAAAATATCAAAACAGTAGGTTCAGACCTGCATATACTCCTGTTTTGCCAGAATTTCTCCTGTATTTCAAGGCCATCTGCCAGTCATGCGCGCAGCTGCTCTCTGTGCAGGCAAACAGGCCAGCTAACATAACGTAAGCTGTTGTCAAAATGTCAGGGCAGGATGACGATCCACCTAAAAAATCTAAATACACATGCAAATTTAAGCAGCGTTGGAATGAACAGTTTCCATGTATTTCTGTTAGATGCCAGAATAGTGCCCATGCCTTTTGCAAAGCCTCTGGGGTCAATTTTAATATAGGGCACGGACAGTTATTTATTTACTTATTTATTTACTATCCACCCCCCCCCCCACACCCCCCACGCTGAAAGTATGAGTAGTATACTTTTAATAAGTCCACACAAATAAGCATTTTTTAATACACCAATGACTGCTATCTTTGACTGCATTGAGGCAGTGCTGTTATGAGTCCCGCCTCTCCCTGTGGTCTCCCAAAGATGACATCTCCTTTGACTCCATTCTGATCAGAGCTGAGCTGTGCTGACCCAACATGGCAGGTCCAGGTTTCAGCGGCAGCCTCTGCAATCCTGGCGGGTTTCCTTCAGTCTGCTCAGCCAGCTGTGAGAGGCTGCATCTTGCTCCCGGGTCCAGCATTGGAAATGTGCCCTGGGTGAGCCACACTATAAATTAGTCAGGATAAGTTAAGGGCAGACTGCACTAGGCTATCCCCCGCGGTTATCAGCAGAGGAGAACCTGCCTGAAGGTTGGAGCTCTTAAATCTTTAATCATTGCTGAGTCAGCCTGATCCAGGCATGGACTGCGGCCATCAATCAGAGCCAATGCTCACAGCTAATGGGTTATTCTAGTTTTCCTGAAAATTAAACAGCCATCCTCATTTAAATCAAACATGAGAAACAGCACTTGCTGCTACGCTCTCTGGCAAGTTTTTGTATCAAACAGCATTTACAGTGATTAGGTTGACTGGTGTTGTGCTCTGAAAATAGTGAAAATCTGGCAGATTAGTTTTGTACTGGTTTACATCTGTTAATCACCCTTTGATACTCTTTGATTACTAATTACTGCATAAATCATTACCTTTGGAAATTCAACTTGTGAGTGACATTTCCAGTTAGCATGTTTTAAGGTAAACGTAAGAATATGACATGATAGTAAACAACATAGCTGTCTTTTCTCTCACAGCCAACCACAGAATTCATACAGTAGCTGCCTTCCCTGCATTGCTATTATTAGCTCGACTCAATGCAGGCGGTTGTTTCATGAGGCGAGGATCACATTTTGAAGAGACTCGCTCCATGGCAGGTGTGAATTGGATTGATGGGACAAGTAACACAAAACTAACCCGAGGGCGACCTTTCGTTGAACCCAAACCTAAAATGTGAATGGTAGCAGAGCAAACACAAGCAGGGCAGACCTAAAAGATCTTCCCATTTGTATAATTTTAACAGAGGAAAGTCGCATGGAGATCCTTGATAGTTTTTTTTATGCCTGCTTTAATTCCAAGAACTTTAAACACTCTTGTTCACATTTTGAAAAGCAAAATAATTGCCAACTCTGCTTAAGATCTACACTGTAAATTTACATTGTAAATCTTAAGCAGTCATTGTACAGTATGTCATCAGTTCACCCTCTGCCCACGAATGAGTTTAATTCCTCTGTGAGAAAACAGTCAAAAATATTCAAACTGCCTCAGTGCACCCCGGTCTTTAAAACACAAGACTGTTCTCGACTACACAGATGACGCAGCCTCTAATTGTTTATTCGTCCATTATATTTTACAGTCTCTGTGCCTGAGTGGAAAGAGAAACTAATAAATTGAGTTGTTAAATATACTGTATGTATAAGCTGCAGGGATTCATGCATGCATTCAAACACACACACACACACACTCTCTCTCTCTCTCTCTCTCTCTCTTACCGAAAATAGGAAGTATGAAGGAAAATCTTTAAACATCCGGGATTTTAATATTATATTAATATTTAAATAATGTCAAAAGCTTTGCTCAGTTCAAACATTTTCTGTTCAGTCCTGTTTTGAATACACACATAGCGGAATGTGTGTATATAAGACATGTATAGTGTGCCACGTATAGTATCTCACATTGTTTCTACTATCCATGAGGCATTTAAGTGTGTAACATTGTAAGTTGTCAGTTTACATTAATATTTACCAGTGTCACCAAGCCAAATGCCTGTACATTTATTAAACTTTGTGATGACATTATGGTGATTCTGTGCCTTGAAATCCAAAACCAGGAGTGTGTGAGAAGCGAAACATCAGAGAAAGCCTAGACAGATCATCTGAGCCTGGCTTACTGTACTTCAAATGTAATTAAGCCTGTTTGAATCAATGCCCACAGATTCAAAATTCACTTTTAATGACACCTCTAGGCGAAGCTGGGTTTTGGGGCTGTGACAGTAACATCAATAATGATCTATTGCAGCGACTTTGTCTTTTAAGGTTTTCCCAGATATCCCTGAAAACTGTTCTGGGCTTTACCAAGTTGGCCAATGAATTCATAAACGAAAGCGAACGATTGGACATACCAGGACACACTATCTCCAGAGAGCCTGTCTTCCCTGCCGACTGGAGAGTACATCAAAATGATGCCACGGCAAAGCAAGCAAAGGAAAAGATGATGTTATTATTGGTCCTCGGGAAATACGAGACGGTCGGGGCCAAGAGAGCTCAGAAGTCAGAGGGAGACTCGATTACAAACTTGGAAACTTGCCCCCGCTTCGTCTTTGAAGACTCAGCTTTACAAATCTGATGGAGAGAGGGAAGAGGGAGGAGAAAGAGGGCGAGCCTGCCAGTGCCGACCTGATGGCTCTGATACACTTGTCACTGTGAGGAACTGAGTAATAAATTATCAAGGTTTTGCCTGTTAAAGTATTTTTATAGCCCAAACAGCAGTAATGCATTTCAACACATTTCAACATGTTATGTTCAAATGTAATACAAACATATGAGAGCACATTCTTCTATTAGATGGTAATTTAATTGAACATATAAACTTGTTTCTTTGGAGACTGAATTCAGTTAGAAGAATTTACAGAACAGTATATGCGAACAATTTGACAAAGCTGGTTCTTTTTTTTTCTCTTTTTTTTACCTTGGAAATCTTAACTTAATGTCCACTTACTAGCTTTTTTCCCCATGCTTTTAATCACATCTTGCGGCCTTCGTACGATTGAGTTTGCTCGGTTGTCATCACGTGGCCTAGGTTACTTCAGTCACAACAGGTGATAACAGTAAAGTTCTAAACTTGACAACTGAGCTATTTCCATGACAACAGAGAAAATTACATCCACCAAGGAAGACCATGATATATGGTTGAAAGATTGGAAAAAAGATAGTAAGTGGATCTTGAGTTTTTTGTTAAATAGCATTATAAATGAAGATATTTGGCTACAGTATCATTCAGTGACATCAGTCAAAGTCAATTTAGTTAAACAAAGCCTTTCAAATTAGCATTACCAGCATAATAATGGGAAAAAAAACATGGCACATGTTACAAGAACCATCTTTACCATATATGATTTGTCTGATGGTCCCACAAAAAAGTCACTAGGAGCCTTTTTTGTTCCAATTGCTGCCTGATGAATCCTCAGAAGATTTATTGTTAAAGAATAAAATATATTTTCCAAAACTATTGAAGTTAGATTCAAAGGAAAGTTTAATGAGGCACTCTGTGTGCTCATGTAATAGCTTGGAGGTGCTACATATTGAATATAAAGTACAATGTGTTTTTATCATTTTAAAGCTGATGCTACTTAAGTCTAAAATGTTAAGAATTTAAAGTACTTAGAATTAACTCTATAAGTAAGAGAGAGATTTTAAAGTCACTAAAAGAGTTTTTTTATTTTTTTATATCAGATTTGTACGCTGTAGGAATACTGTTTTGCAAGTAAAAAGCTTCCATCCAGTTTCTTTTGAAAAAACAACTCTCCCAAAAGTCATCTCTGTTACAGGAAGGCTATGAGTTAAGAGTATTTAGAGGTCTGAGAAAATAAACCATATATATAAGACCTTTACGCTAACAATATGGGAATTGTGCCTAAGCTGAGTCTACTCATGGATGCTTTATAATCATAAAATCATAATTTCATAAAATGTTTATAAAAACATCACTGCGTATGATCACTGATCATAAAAAGAGACAGTCTGCTGTGTTTTGTACAACATGAGGTCCTAAAACAAATGAGAACATTTGACACATACATACACATACCAGACACATACCATGTCCAGATCTCCCATCCTTTTTATCTCACACAGTACCTGTTTCT
Organism: Macquaria australasica; assembly: GCA_005408345.1. NCBI lineage: Eukaryota > Metazoa > Chordata > Actinopteri > Centrarchiformes > Percichthyidae > Macquaria > Macquaria australasica. The sequence continues at coordinate 856,318 of SEMN01000194.1, read as the reverse complement.
CTGACACACTCAAACCCACTAGAGATGTATTGTTTCACCCCCCCACCCTCACCTCCCGCCTCACCTTTTGGGGGTAATGGTGTTAGTTCAACAATCAGTACAACAATTTTCACATGTGGCATTGTTGCTGTGATTCTTTATTAATCAGCGGCAGGTGTTCCCTTCACAGCTGGTTAACTCGTGCTGATGTGAAAGGCTGTCAAGCTTCATTGTCTGCCATTGGCTGCTGCCGTCTGTGGTGCGTATTCTTGCCACATCACACAGTTCAGGTGCCACAGACACAAACAGGCCACCTGGGTGCTTGTGTGATACAGAGGCCTCGCCACCAGTTCCTCTTTACATAGTTATCTGTTGGTGTTGCCTGTTTGTTACTATTTTATTGCCTGCTGAGCAGAGATGGAGGAAGGTTCTACATTAGTATGACAAAACAGATTAGAGTGAAATTGATTAGAAGCTACTCTAGACGCAATGAGAAATGTAAGCTGCAGTATTGTTTTATGTGCTTGTGTGTACATTTATCATCCACTTCAAGTGAACCTGGTGTTGGAGGAAAAGTCAGTAGGATTCATCCTCTGGGTATCATGAGTAACTGTATAAAATGTAATGGTAAAATTGTTAAAAAACTGTAAAAATGGTTACTTTTGCATGGCCCTGCTCAAATGTGTAAACAACCCAAAGAAGAAATCAAAACGTTTAATGAATGCATTCAATTCAATTCAATTCAGTTTTATTTATATAGCGCCATATCATAACAAAGTTATCTCAGGGCACTGTGCATTCACATCACAAAACAAGCATTTTTAGCTCTGTGTATTCTGTACATAACAGCAATATGAGTTCCAGCTCCCTTCAGCTGGCAGTGTGTTTTGTTTTCTTTCAAAAATTGTTTAGCACTGAGACCAGGCGGTGGCCTGTTGGAGGGTCTGAGCTTTTGGCAGGTTGTTGCACTATACTGTGTTTCCTTCTGTTGTTTAGCTCCATCACAATGCACAGAAGAGGGGAGTTGTACAGAAATCAGAGCGACAACACTGTCATTGCGAGTTTGCATGCATAACACTACCTGGCAGCAATTGTAAAGCCTTTCTATCGCTGCTGTTTAGTATTTTTACGGTACTTGCTTGTCACTGTCATAAAAAGCAAATATTGCAGAAGCTGCACTAACCCATGAAGACCATTTCTCGTAGTCATCTTTTTATTCCTTTTTCCGCACAACTGATGTCAGCCATCAGACACACAATTCTTCAGTTGGAGAAATTGGACAATGAGTCGGAGCAATCTAAAAAATAGATTGTTTTGAAATTTTGTGCACATCAAACACAAACACCCCCGACTGCATTACTGGGTCACAGGCATTTTGCCTTTTTATACAACAGTGTGCATCAGTAAAATGATTCTGGGACTCCTGCTGTTCATTCCCCAAAACCTACACATTTGCAGTTTATATGATTCTCTATTACAAAGCCCCCAAAAATACAGTCTTCAGCTATCCAGTTTTGGAGCTGATGCAGCGTGCAGACATCACTGGCTGAGTGAAGGATAAGCCTCCACAGAAGCAGCGTTCCCTCAGATGCATTTAAATAAGACATGATGCCAGTTTATTTTTGTAACATCCCCCACCCCAGACTGTTGGCAAGCAATAGAGTTGTGACTAACCCTCTTCCAGTTTCTACATTAGGCGTAAAAAAAAAAAAAAAAAAAAACTAGATGGGAAAAAATAGACATAGACACAAACTGAGTCTGTGTCTGTGCAGCTGGAGTCAATGAGGTAAAATTACTTATCAATACATACAGTATTAACCATTTCACACGTGAGCAAGCACGAGCAGCGGTATATCACCTGGGGAGGGATCCCTCTTTGTGAATCTCAATGATGTGCATCCAAATTAGAGATCATTACTTCATACTGACACACTTTCCCTCAGCTGCATTTACAGCCCAGGCGCTTTGATGTTGAATAATGAATAGACGTCACACAGCCACACGGCTCATGAAGGTGTTTATAGCAAAGAATCTCTGTAAGGCATTTGACTCTTAGACCCTGTCCAAGCTGCTATGTTTAAACCTGTCCTTGAATGTCTCATGCTGGTGTGAGAGAGAAGGGGGCATGAAGGTACACGCTGTGAAAATACAAAGAGAGAAGCACTCACTCACAATCTGTCATCACTGAATCATATTCACTGAAATGTCCTTATTTTACAGGTCTGGACTCAGTGTGGCCTGTCTGCGCGAGTAGACACGGCAGAGGAAGAGGAAAAGGAAATGGTTGGCTGGAGTGTCATGGAGGATGTCACCACTACGTAGCTCGTCCAGTATGCAGTGTGGTCTTCCCAGCTGCGCATCACCAGTGGTGCCATGATCCAATTATAACTGTGGGTGAGCATCCAAAGCCTTTTATCATTCATATGCTTGTACTAATAGTATGTAAGCAATGTTATTAAAGGGGCCTTCCACTGATTTTACTCATCAAGGTCAGGTGACGGGTCACAGGGAGTACTGCTCAGCAGTTTTCAAATGTTTTCTGTGCCTCTGGAGGAGCTTTGTCAAGTCTGAGAAAATAAGCCTGATGATGTCATAGTGATGTCATCACAGGAGCCGGTGTTTTAGGATCTTGACTTATACTAGGGACTAATAGTCTGGATATTTCGGCCTCTGCTGCTTCAATTTTCTCCAACCTCATGCAAGTGCAACACTAAATTGCTGGAGTATCCCTGTAAATTATCTTAAAGGCAGTCTCCCCCTTGTTAAAACTGGCTTTTTGGATTTAAAAAAAAAATGACTTGGGCCAAGAAGTGATTCTATCGAATTGATTTTTTTTAGGTTTTCTGGGAGAAAATTCTAGGTTTTGTCCCATTTAAAAAAGCTGTCATTTTCCAGCCACCATTATACAGCTAACAGAGACAGATACTTCACGATACTAAGGGCATATTCACAAGGTCAAGAAATCCATTTCACATAAAATGTAAGCAATAGCAATTTTGTCTGATGGGTTGATGTTTGGGGGGTGGGGGCGGGGCAGTTGTGCTCCCTGAGTGCCTTCCAGATTGCATGGTGAATTACTGAAATTAAGTGGTTGTTTTCCCCTGTGGAAATTATTGTATTGCCTCCTGATAGAGTAGACATGTTTTTTTGTTGTTTTTGTTCACATATTTATAGGCTGTAAAAGAGTTGTTTGCATTTCCAGCATTTATAAGCATGTGTAAAATAACTGCATTTCAGGTCATGATGAAAAGGTCTAAAAGGCTTATTTGTCTCCAACTGTAGCATTTACATCGTCAAACCTCTTTCTTTAAAAAAGCCTGCAGATTTTTTTTTTGTCATGTGGTGCTGGGAGATCGTGTATCTGTCTGTTCCCCATGTCTTCCATTAAAAACATGGCTCAAAGGGATGCAATTACTGTGTTTGTTAGTGAAATTCCCAAACCATTCACTCAAGGACTTGGATAATGGATATGTATGTAATGTACAACTTATTTTACTTCTATATAAGTATGCAGAGCCAGAAGACTTCCCTGTAAATCACCTCTCCGCTGAAGTAGAAAAAATACAGCTTTAAATTTCTTTATTTGGTGTAGATGCCGTTTGTGTCAGACCTATTCACACTTACACCGTTGTCACCTGACAGCTTGGGCATTAATAGTGTATTTATTTACAGAGCTCAATAAACATAATTGGCATGTACAATTATGTTAAGCCTCAATATACTGCCACCTTCCCCAGCATTGGGAGCAGGATCACTGTGGGAAATTCGATGACTTGTTTCCTCATGTGGAAAGCTGAATTGAATACGCTAAACACCTGGGCTCGCATTATGTCTGTTTTTCTCCTTTGTTTAATTGAGCAGATCGGTTAATAACTGCATTTTTTACACTTAGAGCTTGACATAATGCCAGAAGCCTATTAAGAAGGAGGGGAGACAGAACCTGGGAGAGATGGGGGGGGTCTGTCATCCTTAAATTCAATGTAAATGAGCTGTGTGGCAATGCAGTACAGTACAGGGAGTGGAAACAGTAATAACAGAGTCTGAAACATAATGATGCATTTCAAAACAAACCAACTACGCCAAATTCTACATTTGTGAAACAGGATGTAATAATGTTTAAGACTCTGTCAGAGGTATTGAATCAACTCCATGTTGATTTTTTGCATGAAATCACCATATATGGTGTAAGGTGTTCAGTGTGTGCTTTTTTATTTAATATCTCAATCTTATTATTATTATTATTATTAGAATCAGTTTGTATGAGCTGCATAGTGTTCATTTGTTCTTTTCATGACAACTTCTGGCAGACTATTGCATAAAAATACAGCTGGAGGGGGAAAAAATGGGTCTCATTCATGAAACATGCAATTTGTGCATAAAATGTTAAAAGAGGAAGAAGTGTGTTTAAATGCCGGTACTCTTTCACTCCAGGTCTTTAAACGTCCGGTCCTAAATTTTTTATTTGAACATAAATTAGGGTACAGTTGACCGTTGGCTCAATCCCTCGCCTGAACAGCGATTGTCCAATCATAGCTTAGCAACTCTAAGTAGGCATGGCTGGTCTGTCAGTTGTGGCTGCCTGCTCTAACGTCAAGCTACAACTTAATCCAGCCTTTAAAAGGCCAAGGAACATGGCTTTAAATAACTACAGTAGGGTAACAGGTTGAGTAAAACAAATAAAAAAAGGCCTGTTCATGGCTAGCACATCCACAGTGAAGTAACTGTGTGGGAGCAGGTCCTGGAGGCTATCAGAGTTGATGGTAACATTAGCAGCTGCCCTGCTCTACACTGTATTTAGTTAACTCTTACAAGTCGTGGGACATTTTGGCCGTTTTTGAACATTTTTGATTTTGCCTTTATATATAACATAAAAAAAATGTTTACCATGCCAATGTTTGGTATCTTCTTTTTCAGCACAACATCATCTATATGACCTGACAATTATTTTTTCATTTTGACATACTGTATCAACATATTGGACCCAAAAAACACACAAAACACATAAAATCGGATTTGGAAAATGATGTTATTTTTACTATAAACAACACAAACATGCTCAACCGAGCATTTTAAAGGTTGCAAACGTAAACACAGGTTGTAAATATAACATATAAAAGGTAAAACTGAGAAAAAATCAAACTATATACAACTATTTACAACAAAAAGCAGGTGTAGCCATAGGCTTTTTTTTTCTCTTTAGCTATGCCACTTTTCAAAACAGTTTATGTACACAATTAGACAGAAAGCTACATTACAGGCCTTGCATTCCCAGAGTGTGAGGGGTTCCCAAATAGTGCAAATATAACATATAAAAGTCAAAGTGAGATAAAATCAAACTATATACAACTATTTACAACAAAAAGCAGGTGTGGCCATATGCGTTTTTGTCTTTTTTTTTTTTTAAATCTGTGCCACTCCTCAAAACAGTTTCTGTCAACAATGACACAGAGGGCTACACCAACGCTGTGTAAATGAGGAGACCAAGGAATTTGTAGAGTTCCTCAACTTCAACGTCAGCCCATTTGTACTTCTTGCCCATTTCCTGGTGTTTTTGCAGAGTGTCCTCATTGTATCCGTGGAGAAGTACAACTGGAAAAGGTCCACTGGTGAGTGTGTGGAATGTGTGTTCACCTGGGCTCCTGGTGTTCGGCGGGGCATGAACCTGCTGGTTTGTGGGGCAGTATCAGGATCATTTTCTGTTTTCCAGGGCTCAGAGCTGTGGTGTGGCTGTGCTGACTGGGCTTGTGGAGATCTTGACCTGGTTTGATCCCCCCTCCCACGCCCCCTCCGTGTAGGCCTCCGTGTGCTTGTTGTTGGGGTTGTAGATGTTCCCGGCTGCTCATCATCTCTGTACATGCACATGACAATAACACATAAAATTTTATTTTTTTTATTATTCAAGATCTTTGTCATATGCACAACAATTACAGTGAAGCAGTCGTTGGCAATGAAATTCTTGTTCTCAGGCTCCTTCAGCAAAGCTCATACTAAGCGTACAAAAGAAAATCACAAAGTAAATGAGTAAATTGAGAGAAGAAAAAGTTATATAGTTATATAAATATAGGAATTAAAATATAATATATATATAAGAGAGTAAAATAAAATATAATGTAAAATATAATGCTGAGGTAGACTGGTGTACAGTAAAATGAATAAAGTAATAGGCAGGATGTGCAGTAACGTAGTAATGTGCTTAGTGAATACTGTATATACACATACACACATACATATACACACATATAAAAAGAGTTTACAACGTTTACAAAGAGAATAATTAGCAAAACAAAGGCAATAAATGTTTGTCTTACCTCTCGTCCTCAATTTCATCATCGCCAAAATCACTCTCCGATTCCGACGATGAACTGCTGCAAACTGCGTCTTCCAGTTGAAAGGACGACTTGATGGCTTGCTCCACGCTTAGTGTTGGCTTCATTTTCCTCTGCCATGTGTCTCTCTGTCTCTCTCTGTGTCTCTCCCCTCTCGTCTCTCCTTCCCGCGTCTCCTTCTCTGCGCCCGCGTGATCAGCGACCTCAGCGGGCACTCAATCGTATTATTTATGATATATATCATATATATATATATATATATATGTCTTTATAATACTACTCCAGCTTATACAACTCTACACCCTGCAGTACAAGAAGAAACCCTCTTCTTTTTTTACGTGGACCATCAGCAGGTGAGGATGCTGACTTTTGCCCGGGACGTGTAGCTTTAGCCTCACGACATCATGTAGCTATGTAGTCATTACATCAAATGCAAACTGAAGACCCCCTTTACAGGCTTCTCGTTTTCAAACGAGTCAGCTGGAAACATCAAAAAGTTAGCTGGAGACAGTGTTTTCAACCAACTCGTGGAGCAAACGACCTAGTCCCAGTTTGTGCCTCTCATGCATTGGCACAGTCAGGCACAAAGTGGGGCAACCCATGATTCAATTCAGTTCAATTCAGTTTTATTTATAGAGCGCCATATCATAACAAAGTTAACTCAGGGCACTTTTTCGAGTAGAGCAGGTCTAGACCGACTCTTTATATTTACAGAGACCCAACAGTTCCCACCATGAGCAAGCACTAGGCGACAGTGGCAAGGAAAACCTCCCTTTTAACAGGTAGAAACCTCGAGCAGAACCAGAACCAGAACCAGGTGGGCGGTCACCTGCCTGGACCGGTTGGGTTGAAGGGGGAGAGAGAGAACACACAGCAGCACAGTACAGTTCACATAGGGATGTAAAGTAGGAGTATTGGTGATGACACCAACAGAAATAATACTAAGAGCAATATTATAATAGTAATACTAATAATAAGAGCAATAACAGTAATAGCAGCAGCGGTATGGAATATTATATCACTCTAAAAGGCGTACTTGAAAACGGGTTTGTATCTGTAAGCTTAGTTTTGCAGACTTGTACATTTTGTTTTCTGTCTGCAAACCCCGTTTTGCGAGTCTGCGCATTCAGACACAGGCTGCAAACTCATTTTCACAGCTGCGGCGGCAAAAGTACTTAAGCGCGTGTGCTCGTACAAGCTTACGGACTTTTGACACATTTACCACGTGGTGTGTTCTGTAAACGGGGTTTCTCAAAAGAATCAGAGTATCCGCAAGGGATCCAGCTTCTGACCAATCAGTGTCTTTGGAATCGCTACGCACAACACAGTTGGCTAGTCAACACTGTCAGTCGTAAGTACTTTTGCCGCCGCCTGTGTCTGAATGCGCAGACTCGCAAAACGGAGTTTGCAGACAGAAAACAAAATGTACAAGTTTGCAAAACTACAGTTACAGATACAAACCCCTGTTTTCAAGTACACCTTTTAGAATGATATAATATTCCATACAGCGGGTGCAGAGCAGGAGCACGGGGGCAGCAGGTGGCTGCAACCACAGATCCAGACTCTACAGCTCCGGAGGCAGAAACACCTGCAGAAAGCAACAGAAGGGGAGAGAGAGGGGAGAGAAAGCACACAACTATGGGAAGAAGTTGAATTAATAACAAGCATTGATGGGATATGAGGGCGTACAGATGGAGAGGAAGAGGAGGAGAGAGGAGCTCAGTGCATCATAGGAAGTCCCCCGGCAGTCTAGGCCTATATCAGCATAACTAAGGGGGGGCTCAGGGGTCACCTGAGTCAGCCCTACTATAAGCTTTATCAAAGAGGAAAGTCTTAAGCCTACTCTTAAATGTGAGGAGGTTGTCCGCCTCCCGTACACAAACTGGGATCTGGTTCCACAGGAGAGGAGCTTGATAGCTGAAGGCTCTGGCTCCCATTCTACTTTTAGAGACTCTAGGAACCACAAGGAACCCTGCATTCTGGGAGCGCAGTGCTCTAGTGGGGTAATAGGGTACTATGAGCTCTTTAAGATATGATGGTGCCTGACCATTTAGGGCTTTGAAGGTGAGGAGAAGCCCTAAATGGATGAGAAGGACGATCCAGTGTTTACATTTAAATGACAAATGGTACCTTTACTGGAGGAGGCAGTAATCTGCCATTAAAAGTAGCAGTAATCCATTGAGAGGACAAGAAGAGGAGAGGATTAGGAGAAGAGAAGAGTGATATAAACAGTGCTGATGTCAAATGAGGTCAATAAGTTAGGAAATGCATTTAATAAGTTTGATAAACTAAAACACAATGAAAGTGTACATTACATTAGCTACTTAGACTTTTCAACCATTTCTTGTTACCATTTCAATCAAACTGTGACAAATAAATAAATGACATTTTAAAGCAGGTGACATTCATTTGCACTGAAAATGCTATTTCAATTAATTTCCAGTTAATGTCTTTCATGCTGCAATTAGATTTTTCAAAGGGATACAAAGCTGAACCAAATGATCTGGACGCAGAGGGAAGGGCACATTTGCCAAACAGTCAACCCTGCAGTCTGGTGACATCGTTTCCTGCCATTTGGCCGGTGAATAGTTTCAGCACTGGGCATGAAGTCACTGCCCCCGTTCTCAGAGATGGCACTGATGAGCTCATCGGGTTGGCAGAGGGCACAAGCTCCTGCTCCATGGCCTCCTCCAGTGGCTTTGACCTTCCTTTCGCTGGCTGCGACACTCTTATAGTTAGAGTTTTATTTTACAACCTTTACTCTTTTAACTTCTTTCATTCTTAATGTCTTTTGGTGAGGCTGGTCTGCTGGGGAATAATATTTTATTTTGTTTCACCAGCTCTGACTAGACTAATACACAATTTGTGTGTTACCAAAGTTCTTCTTTTTCACTTTCCTCAGTGACCCCAACCCTACCCCTAACCCTTCCAGTGCCTGATAAGGTGTTTCTGAGTGATTAAATGATAATTAAATCCTGTGAATATGTAATAATCATAACGTGTTTGGTTGAATCTGGTGTAGGTTATTTGTCTAAATGTTTGTTATGCACAACACAAATTCATTTCATGGATTTTTTTTCAAGGTTCTCAAAGTGACATGACCTGAAATCCTGTGTGTTATAAAAAGCAGAATGATAATACATCCATCTTTTTTTTCTCTCCTCCAGGTAATGCCAAGCCAAATAACCAATCCTGGAGATGCCGAAGAGAAGAGATATTCTTGCCATCGTGTTGATCGTGTTACCCTGGACTCTGCTCATCACTGTTTGGCACCAAAGCGCTATAGCTCCACTCCTCGCCATCCGCAAGGGTACGCAGCGCACTGCACTCCACTGGCAATATCAAACCTGAAGTGGGTCCTCGAACATAACACTGCACTTCAGGTTGAGACAACAGGCCGTTCATTTAGAGGCACTTACTAACCATGACCAGCAGCTTCATCAGAGCTCAATAACACTTGTCCAGTCATTGTAAACCTCATCACTGTGGATAGTTTATGTGCATGATGAAGATTTAGAACTTCGTATCACATATACGCTCTCATGCATCTAGGCATTATTTTTATATCCTATATTCAGTCTGGCAGTTGAATAGAATTAATTGTTGAGCTGTGTCTAATCTGCATTCATTTTTCTTATGTTGATAATAACTTGCGCAGTACAGTATGTTAGGAAACAATGTCCTTTCACAGCTTTCACAGCCTATCCACTCACATGCCTCGGCCCATCAATCCATATCTTCTTTCTGGTATGGCGCTCAACCACGCACGCACACACACACACACACACACACACACACACACACACACAGAGCATGCAGTATACAGCAACCGATCATGTTGACCATTTGTTTTATCAGGTTAGGTTTAAACTGTTCCCCAATTTCACTCATTCAAACTCAGTGGAAAATGAATTTCAGAGTTTGTTTAATCAGCAATTTGAAATAATAAATGCCTGCTTGATAAGCTTCATGGAATATGTTGTGTCACCGTGTAATATCAGCTGCACACCAGTCTGAGCCATTAATACACATACTCATGAGCCTCCTAATCATCCCCCCAGAGACCATAAACCAACAGTGTAAAATGTCAAGTATGCTGCAGAGTAAACAAACCCAAATTAGAGTGACAGCAAATCAATAGAGCTCTTTGCCCTCCTCTTATAATGTCATGAATGCACATACAAGGGGTTAACAAACGAAACAGGTTTACACAAATGACCCAAGGCAGTCTGCAGTCAACAGAAGTTACAAATTATATTAAATCATTTGTTTGCAGTTTATCTGCACACCTAAATAGTGTCTGATTAGTTGACAGTCATAGAAAAGAATGCCAAAAAAGTGCTACAGTATTTTTTCCTCACCAAATTCCCTTTTATGAAAAAGGTGCTGACAATTAAATGCATACCGTCATTTTAATATCTTATAGGATACAACAATGAAGTATAAAAATTGTATTTTTTTGCCAGTGCTATCTGACCCAGCTCTACACACAGGCTTCCTTTTGTATGCTCTTAAAAGAGAAGCTAGAGGTCTTTTGGCAGCTGCGTGCTCGCTGGCAGCCTCTGTTGAACATCTGGCCATCAGCAGATTGTGTTAATCTACGTGCCGCAGAAAAATCCTCATGTTGGAGGTGTGAATGGAGCTCGGGCAGAACAGCGACAAAGATTGCCATTAGCTGTGGCACAATGAAAAGAAATGAACAACCTTAATGATTCTATAATCATATTCTAGCCATCATGACCAAACTATTGGGGCCAAAATGTCACAGCCTCTACAACTGGAGTCAGCTCAGTATGGGTCAGCTGACTGATTCACCACAAATCTTGAGTAAGCGCTCACATTTTTCTGACTTATACATATAAAATTAGAATTACCTTCTTACAGAAGAAAGAAACCATAAGAAAAGCAATGTGTTTAGTAGCACAACATTCACTTCTCTAGTGCTGCAGCTGCTTGGAGCTTTGATAATTAATTCTGCGTAGTGACTGTCAAATGGTTTAATAACCAGAGATTCTCACCTGAACATTCGTAGTTTGCTGCACAGACCCGATGTGCCGCTCTAAAATAGGAAAATAGGGAGTATCTTTTAAGAACAGCTGCACAAAAGTGACACCCAATATAAACTCTTTCCCTTTACCCGTGTTCAAACAAAAACCTGACCTAACACCTACCTAAAAAAGCCTAAAATTAAACTAAAATTGCTATAGGTCTTTTAGGACTTTATGCATTAACAAGGTCTTGCTAGAAAGAACACTCCCCAAGGTTTCTTAAAACACTTTATTTGTTGTCCCCCAAAAAACAAAAGTCATTGTCTGTGTCTGAAGACCATCTGTGGTTTCAGTCTGTACAGGTCATTGGACATAATGGGGATACAGACAAAACAAAACAACAGGGATTTTATATTTCCATGCATATATCTAAGCAGATCTCCAAAAGGATTATTAGAAGTGTATTTCTGTTTATCTCAGTTTGGTATAGTTCAGCAATCCCAGCCGAAATACTGAAAAAAGTATAAAAATTAAAAAGTACAGTTTTCTACTTTTTAATTTGTGTTCGGTGTTACTGAATTTCCAGACTACCAATACAAACATGCACCTTTGAGTAGAGCAGAATAACCAAATAATCACATTCAAATTTTCAACTATTTCCTATGGGGTCATTTATGAGCCAAAATATCTTGGTAGTGGAGTACTAACCTGTTTTTGATTGTGTTCAGTCCATGCTAACAACCAGAAGTGAGGTCCAACAAGTTGCTACTTAATAACAGTACCCATCAAACTGCAAGACCCAGCTCACCGTGATTACAGCAATTTTAGTCATGTTTAGGGATCTCTGGGGCAAAATACATTTAAATGTGAACACCAGGACTTCATGATATGAGCAAAATAACTAACGTGTTTATTGTAGTAAAGTAACATAGTAAGCTAGGGATTTGAGGGGGAAGGCAGAGGGTGAGGGAGTCGGTGGTAGTGTCTGAACATAAAAAGAGGGCATGTCTACTGGATCCACATCCCCACATTTTTCTTTCTTTAGAAAGAAAAGGCCAAAGGCAACGCTGGGGGAATAGCAGGGCTCATCTTTCCCCTCCCTTTCCTTGCGCTGTCTCTCTGTCCATCAGCTGTGTTATCCTCTCACGGTGCCTGCTTTCACTTTTTGCAGCCTGTCACCACCTAGTAAAAGAGATCTTTATCATTCCAGAGAGGCTTGCAGTCCGCCACCACCGGCTCTCAGGTACACTTTACCCCCATTGGGTTTAAGTCACCTGAGGCAGACATACAAAGGGCAGCCCAAGGTTGCACTAATGCCTTACATGTCTTCTTATCCCCAAATCTGTAGATGATGGCGTCGAGGGCAAGAGGGAGGCAGGTGGCCAGGCGCAGGACTCCAAGGAATACTGTGCCTCAGATAAGGACATTGTGGAGGTGGTGAGGACAGAGTATGTGTATACGCGGCCTCCGCCCTGGTCCGATGTGCTGCCTACCATCCACATCATCACCCCCACATATAGCCGACCGGTTCAGAAGGCGGAGCTGACACGGCTGGCAAACACCTTCCTCCACGTTCCCAACCTGCACTGGATCCTGGTGGAGGACTCCCAAAGGAGAACGCCTCTTGTGACGCGGCTCCTCCGAGAAACAGGGCTTAACTACACCCACCTCAATGTAGAGACGCCCAGGAACTATAAGCTGCGGGGTGACACTCGGGATCCCAGAATCCCCAGGGGGACCATGCAGAGAAATCTGGCCCTGCGGTGGCTGAGGGAGACCTTCAACGCCAACAGCAGCCAAGCTGGGATCGTCTACTTTGCCGACGACGACAACACATACAGCCTGGAGCTGTTTGAGGAGGTCAGAGCTGGTATACAACATCAATCACTCATGTTCATTTGATGCATTTTTTTACAAACTCGTGACATGAATTGGCTAGAAAATGGAAAGGCACAATGAGAGCATCGTTTGATCTTTACAAAATGTTTCTGAATGCAGTGCTGTGGTGAGTGGATGTTTGCCATGTTACATCAACACCCAACAATGGCTAGCATGTACAGGTAGCTTAATTAGCTCCATCAAATTTGCTTGAGTGTTCTTATAGATCCCAGTGTAGCTACATTTACAAATGGATGTCCTGCCAAGATTCTTACCTTAACCCAATCACCTCTAACCTTGAGCTACTTTCTAAACTATTTCCAACTTTAAGCGTAAACATAATCATCTAAAGTCTAAACATAACTATAATCTTACGCCGAAACCTAACCTCTCTGTTTGGTACTCAAACCATATTTTGCCAACTTTGCACCACTATTGACAATTGTCAAGCTCGCTCCATCCACCTTTCAAATGCTGCACCGTTTATGTCCACTTGAGTCAAACCATGTGCAGACAACACGTTGGGTGATTCAAGGGGCCTGGGAGATTGAACCGTTCCTGGCAAAAACACAAAAGCCAGCCGGTTTTGCCTGTTTAGAAAAGCTTGCAAGCTCAGCAACCATTCGGCTAACAGAGGAGGAATTTGATCAGGAAAGCCAAAAATGAGTGAACCCTCAGCAATATATTATGCTCATTTTGTGCAAAGATCCAGTAAAATAAAACTGACTGCACTTTTAAATAGGCTCTAGGAAAGGTTGAGGCGGACAAAGTATTATATTGTGTCTTTGAAGTTTTAGTGCATGGCATAAAAATTGGTTTAAAAAAGGGATACTGCCAATGATATTCTGTACTGTGCGTGTGTATTTCATTTGGAGTTGTACTGGATGAATGTTGACATGCACAAATGAAAATTAATTTTTAAATTGCATGTTCATGTGTGGATCCATCTCTTTAACTTTATTTCAATATAAAGTATATATTATGTAACATACAAAATATTATACGGCACTTCCCAGCCATATACTGCAGGCATCTGTGGTGTGTTATGTAAGGGAGGGGAGGGGGGTGAACTATAAATTCCCAGTTACTTGAAGCATTTTTTTTGGCTCTTAACAAGCACAGTCAGTGGAGAGAGTTTGGGCATGTAATCAGTACATCTCAGGCCATCCATCTTGACATCAGTTGAGTTACCTGAGCGGACACGGTCTAGGTCCTCTGAGTATTAGCCTCAAGTCTTGTTAGTAGTGCAGACGGGGTCCGTAGTAAATGGAGCGCCGGGTATTGACGGGGCCTGTCATTACCTTTCTCTGGGAATCAGCCGAAGTGCTCCGTCTCCCTCAGAGGCCCTCCATCACCTCCAACAGGCCTATTTATGGGCCAGAGTAACGGCCCTGAGGGGGAGAGAGAGCGGGGCGGAGAGGGAGAGACAGAAAAAGAATGAGAGAAAAAGAGAAGGTGACAGCCAGATTGACAAAAAGCAGAGGGTTGACTGCATCTACAGTACAGTATGCTGACACCAGAGTAAAAAGTCAGTAGTTTGCTGACAACATAGTAAATATTCAGACTGTCCCAACAGCTTGAAAATAGAAATGCGTTTAAGTGACTCCTCCAGTGTGGAGAGGCTCATCCTTTTGTCCTGGTTAATCTGAAGTGCGCTAATTCTTTGATTTTGAGAAATTACAAAACATTTTCAAATCTAATTGTAAAGAAAATTAAAAACCTGTCGGCATCAAACTGAAAATACCGTGTAACAAAGGAAAATAGTCAATAAAACCTCTCTACTGTTTAAAAACTGAAATTAGGTGGGACCAGAGACAGTTGCATCCCACAAAAACATTTTCACTTAAAGCAAATTTGTTGTGCTTTGAACATGAGTACATGTACAACAAATTATTGGTTTTCATAGAAGATGAACTGGTATTATTAATAATATCACATCTGGACATAGGGACAACAACACATGCAGAAGTGGATGTAACATGTTTCAATTGCACCAAATGAATTCTTAAAGTAAAAAAATGAAATATGTTTCTACTTTTTTTTAGGTTTACAATACAGCTCACAGCATGTGATACTGTATATAAGTTGACAGTAACGAAGAGAGGTAGTCAGTGCAAAAGCAGTTTGCTGAAAGAATGCATCACTTTCATTTACGTCACATACATTTGCCGTAATAAGTCTAAAATTAGGTGGCATTAAAAAGACTACATCATATCTAAGTGCTAATTGCACGCTGGTCTATAGTTCTTCTATGACAGCAGCAGTGAGTTATGGAGCAGCAGGAATTCACCTCAGCTGACACAGACAGTACACTTTAGATCACTTCACATAATAGACTGCAGTGGCAAAAAGTCCTGACTGGAATTGTTGTAACTGAACTTACATCACATCTGCTGCCAGAGAAATCAGTGCTATAGATGGCTATTGTTGCCATCTATCTCAGTCTTTCGGTGCCTCTGACACATACAGTTCTTTATTAAATGCATACTTTCTAGGCCAGGCCTTAATTTAAAAAAAAAACTTCATGAAAAATTCATTTCTCATAGTTAAAGTACATCACCCTGTAAAGAACTACATTAATTACTGAGGCTTCATAAGAAATATTTATGTTTCCTTTCCCAAAGCACAAACTTATTTACTGTTAAGCATATGCTATTTTTAACCAATGCTCTCTGTTCTCAATTTCAGCCTTAAAGAATAAATGTCAACAACTTAAATCCAAGAGAATGGAGCAACAACATAATCAGAATCAGAAATGATCATTAGCAATCAAAATATCATGACTGTATCATGATTTAAGGTATTTAATAAGGTATTTAATTGATATTTAATAATTTAAATTGATATAACACCCTGTTCTACTTTGTCGTATGTTCAAAAAAACCCACTTAATTTGGAAATTAGATTGACAACTGGCTCTCTTTGTAATGCAAACTGTGATATCCATCAGCTTTATTCTGCATATTATTAGTTTTAAAAGTAAAATTTTAATTAAGACAATCTAAATAATGAAATGGAAATGTAATCAGGATCCTATAACCTAAATAACTCCAGCGCTTCTCTGTTGTTTGGACAAAGACTTAAATCCACAGACTCCTCCAACGGCAGCAATGGATGACAATTCTGTTTTGTTTAATCCTCTCACTGCACCCTTAAGGACTGATTAATGTACCTGGATGCCTGCCTTTTTTTCTCTCTTAGAATTTGGGATTTATTTTCTTTGTATCGCTTCTCTGACTACCCTAAAACACACTGTCTCTGAAGGCCTCTCTCTGAGTGCAGCAGGAAGTAGAGCTTAAAAGCACACATAGGCATCCAAATACAAACAGAAAAACTGTACAAACACATCGTGTTCACCAGAATGGGGCAAGAGGAACTTTGCTGCGTTTTCATTTGCTTTTTTACTCTGGCTGATATTCCCACCAGAGGCAGCAGGCAGAACACTCATTTTCACATTTTCAGTATAAGATGGGAAAGTGACAAGCCTCTTGACACTGCCTGCAGAGAGTCTGATTTATGCTTCCTTTTCATTTAAGTTGTACGTAAGTCTATGAGGGAAGCAGGCAGGTGACGTTTGGGCAAAATGAGTTGGTGGCTGAATTCAGGTGTGGCTGAAAAAAACCTAGTAAGACAACCTTTAGGGAGGCACTTAAAAGGAGCTCCTCAGCACCCGGCAGCAGTTTTTATGAACTAAAGCCAGGTGTTGATATAGGAAACAGCACTGCTGACAAATGTAGGACAGATAACAGAGAGAAAAAGAATATGAAGAGAGGTCTGTGTCAGCCCAAAAAAACCCATGTGATCCTGTGTATAAAATTGTAGCAGCTCAATCACATGGACACATGCATATAAGCACTTGATCTCTCTTCCACCATTAACACCCAGAGCTCATTAAGACCCGAACATCCTGCCAAATCTTATCTGGGTGCCTGGCACAGTTGTTTTTCCTAAAGCTCAAATCCACAGATTCCCATAAGCCCCCAGCTCGCTTCATGCTGTTCACACTCTGATCCCCTGAACTGACCACACAGCAGCACGTCAGATCACACACCAATCTAACACAGCAGCTCATATGCAAATTTGCATGTGATTTGTGCAAACACACATTTAAAATGCACAATGCTTCAACAAATACACGTGACATGGCATAGACATTTTCTACATGCATGCCTTTATATGCATGCAAGCACTCTGTTGTATCTTAAACTATAGACGCAGATTCTAGATACTGTACATGCACTTGCACATTTATTTTAAAGACCCTCCACCAGAGAGGCACCAGCATCATTATTTCTGCTGCATTGAGTTTGATTAAATGACTCTGCTGTTTCTAAACCGTCCTCTTCCCTCATTGTAAAAATGTACCTTTTATGACTGCAGCAGCTCTTGCCAGAATGACAAAGACTCACTGAGAGGCAGACAAAGAAAAGGGCGGCAAGATCGTTTGATGCTGGAAGATTAAAGGACAAAAAAAAAGAGGAGGATGGTGGTGCTCTACCTTAAAGAATCTCCTCTGCCAACCAGCGACTAGAGCCACTTGCTCTAATGGCTTGGCTCCTTCAAAGCCTCTTGGCGCTGTCCGCGTTTACTCCCTTTAAAAATGGTTGTGTCTAATTATCTCATTGTAGGGCAGCTGCTGAACAATGTGTGTGATCTGCTCTCATCTGACAGTGTGTCAGCTGCACGTGGCACAATGGCTTGGTCAATATTCACCTTCTTTCAGAATGAATAATGGCAGCAGATCTAAAAACCCTCCGTCCATTCTCTGCTGTAACGCTGGCAGCTGATGCTCAAATACTGTCTCACTGTCATGTACGCTTTTTCAGATGACTAATTCGCTCTCTTCCCTTCTCCATTTCTTTTCTTGACTCTCCTCTCGCTAGATGAGATCGACTCGGAAAGTTTCAGTGTGGCCTGTGGCCTTTGTGGGCGGCTTGCGGTACGAGTCCCCCAAGGTTAATGCAGCTGGAAAGGTCTATGGCTGGAAGACGGTGTTCGACCCCCATCGGCCCTTTGCCATCGACATGGCTGGCTTTGCCATCAACCTGAGGCTCATCCTCTTCAAGCCACAGGCGTATTTTAAGCTTCGCGGCGTGAAGGGAGGCTACCAGGAGAGTAGTTTGCTCCGGGAACTTGTCACACTCAATGACCTGGAGCCTAAAGCAGCCAATTGCACTAAGGTAATTTAATTTCCTTTTTTTTATGTTTACTACTGCTAAGCTGCTTGACTTGAGCAGTTAGTAGTTAAGTTAATTAGCTAAACTGTTTGTGAGGATGGTAGAAACTGGTTTTGAAGGAATCAAACCTGCTGTGGCCAGTGGTGCCAATACATTAATGTAACAATACTGTGTTACAACTTTAGGTCATGCATTCAAAATCCTACTGAAGTAAAGGTACAAAAGTATCATCAGGAAAAGTATCAAACGAAAAAGTACTCGTTCAGCAGTAAAATGGACACCAATGATGCGTCAATGATCAATGTGTAATCAGCATTTTACTGTTGTAGCTGGTCGAAGTGGACCTAGTTTTAAACACGGTAGTGGTGTAGTGGTTCCTCCGAAGTTATCAAAGAATAACACAACACCAGCAAAATACAAGTACACAATTAAAAGACTTTATAAAAGAAATTTAAAAATAAAAAGGTAGAACAATTGAAAATTATTTAAAAATACACTTAAAATCAAGTGGTTGTCCAGCGGAGCTGTATTATGTTAACAAATGAGACTAGTTGTCAGGCAAAAAGGCAAGTCTGTAAAAATGGGTCTTACAGGAGTTAAAAGCAGAAACAGTGTCAGCAGAACGAATAACTGGAAGACTGTTCCAAAGTTGAGGTGCCAGTACAGAAAATGCTCAAACATCCTCCTTTGACCTTAACCTAATCCAGCAGATCTAAGAGGCCTTTTTGGACCATAAGGAGTTAAGAGTTCACTGATGTACTCTGGCACCTGCCCATGTAAAGCCTTTTAAATCATGAGTAAGAATTTAAGATGGATTCTAAAAGAAACTGGTAACCAGTGCAAGGAGGCTAAAACTGGGGTGATGTGAGAAGAGAGAAGTCCGGCTGCAGAGTTCTGCACAGTCTGAAGTTTAGCTACATCAAGACCAAATGAAACTGAATCACAGCTCTTTGCTTATGACAAGGAGAAACTTGTTAGTTAAAATGTTCGTGCAACATTACATAAGTGTTGTTTGTTAGCAGCAAATGAGCTTCTTTTCCTTGATCAGAAATCAGGAGAACAGGACTACTGGTTTGCACGTCCTCCCCATGTTCCTCTCCATCAATATAACAGCTGAGAAATCCATGTATTTCTTGGCAAAAATTCTATGAAAACATGATGATTTTCTGATAGTAAGAATGTGAATTAGTGTAAATGAGTTGCTATAAAGTTGGATATCATAGATTATATTTCTTGCACTGCCACACACACACACACACACACACACACACACACACATTGGAGTAAGAGGGTTGAAGGTAGCAGCAGCAGCAGTAGCAACGTTCTTCTCCATGCCCACTCCACCATTCCTGCTTACAGCCTTTGGTCTGGGTCACATCACTAAGCCTCTCTCTGGGTGAAGAGGAGTCAGCCAGAGGGCTTTAGCTAGCCAGTATCCATACCGCAATCATCCCTACACACACACACACACACACGCACACAAAGAGAGAGAGAGAGACGGGGGGAAGAGAAGGGAGAGAGAGATACTTTCAGCCAGCTTTTTCTCCTGCTCTCCCCCAACCATTCAGAGGGGTAAATGAAAAGAGGGGATTCAGGGAACGGCTGAGAGAGCGGAATTGGAGTTGGGGGGGAACGGGGAGGTAGGGACGTCACACTGATTACAGATGAGTGCAGGGACGGACAGAAGGGCAGGAGGGAAAGAGGAAGAAAAAAATGGAAAGTCGTGCATGGGCATCTCTCTTCCTTATAATCTACCACTTCAGATGTGAGCGTGACTATTAACCTCCCCCTACACCTGAGCAAAGTGGGAGTGGACTCCTGGCACATCTCAAACACATCCTATGCATAATTCATGGTCGCCGCCACGGCGAGATGAAAGGAAGGAGGGTTCTAACACAGAAGAGCAGGGAAAATGAGCTTGACACTTTTAGTTTTTTTTTTCCCCCTCCCCTGTCCCCCTTGACATCCTTTTCCTGGATGTTTGTCCAGTCTCTGGGGCCAAATGAACCCAGTCTGAAAGCTTGGTAGAACAATAGCATACCCAGAAGAACTGTGCAAAGAACTGTAGTGCTACTGCAAAGACAAAAACCTCATACTGTGTTCGAAACATTTTGAGTCGGCTGTCATCTGAAGGTAGCCATTATCCTATGGCCAGGAGAGGACTTTACACGGGCCAAGCTGAGGGGGCTGTGTCATATTTGTAAGATAACGCACTCGTGTGGTCCCTCTTCACTCCCTTCTAATGCAGCTCTCTCGCTCAAGTAGCTCTTTACACATAGACAGCTCCTGTTTGGAGCTATAACCGTAATTGACTGTTTTCAAGAACATGGGCAGAGTGGGAGCTGAAAGGGAGACTGGAGACTGAATGGGTGCATTAAGGGAACAGCATGTTGCTAATGTTGCTGTTGTTTGTGTTTTGTTTTCTCACCAGATACTTGTTTGGCACACGAGAACGGAGAAACCTGTCCTTGTAAACGAGGGGAAAAAAGGATTCACAGACCCCAACGTGGAGATTTGACCATTTCCCCTCAGACCACGGTAAATAACCCTCTTTTCTCCATCAACAAATTTCCTTCAGAAGGGGAAATGGAAATGTCATGATCATTTTCACCTGGTCTCACCTCATTAGACTACAAAAAGAGCAGGTGTTGTTAATATTGCCTAATACACTGTACACTCATTTTTTAATGTGCTTTCTGTTAAGGCACAATTACAGCAACTGTAGCCCATTATTAAATGCCACCAATGAAATAAACAGGTTCAATTAACTTAACTTAAGGCTTAGCGCTCTTTCTCAGCATATCTTAATCCTTTCTATTGCAGGTGGTTGGCCTTGGACCTGCGCAGGAAGAAAACGGCCGAGTCTCTTGATAAGTGCAACCAGCGCTCATGTCTTAATCATCAGAAAATAAAAGGAAATGGGGGCCTTTGAAGGGGGATTTAATCCTTTTGACTGAGTCTGACATTTTTAAAATATGGACTAAAGCAGTACAAATGTATCATATTAAAGCACAGATTAGTAAGAGGCGGCAGTCATTTGGCAGGTCTGCGACTAAAGTGCAGAGGAGACGACATAAAGGACGCCTCACGGGGTCGGTGTGGATAGACGTGACCTGCACCTTCATGGTACAACGGCCCGCTGAGGACAACCTAACAAAAGAGACAGCACAATATGAAAAGCATACAGCCAGCGGATTCATCCAAACAAGCAGGTTAAAGAATATCCTTCACCTCAAAAAATAAATAAATGAAAAACTAAGGAAAGAAAACACATATTGTCTGGATCTGCACATGGTACAAGAGAGAAATTCCTCTTGGATTTAAGTACACAACCTACATCATCAGCCTGGATAAAAACATGTCTCAATTCATTCATATGAGACAATTATGTCTCATATGGATTTTCCTTTGAGCAAACACAAACAGCAAGGGGAGAAATATCATTTTGATAACTATGAAATGTTTGCTTTAATTTAATTTAATTGGTTTGGGCGTTTTACAAGCACCTGACTTGCTAGTTCAATACTACTGACTCTTACCTACATTTGCTCTTGGGTTATCATTGTTCATTTTATAGTGTCATTATAACTCATGCATTTAAGCCACCCGTACACTTGAGGAGAGACTGCTGTTTGAAATGAAGCCCTTGTTGTGCTTGGGAGCTGAAATGTAAATGTAAACATCAAAATCCTAACACTCTTCTTAGCACTTAGCAGAAAATACACAAATGATGTTCCTTTGTGGAAACATGTGTAAATAGTAATTCAAAATGAGAACAATCAGAGGATTAATGACAAATTTTGACAAATGCATTGTAATTACTGTATTTATATGTAAAAACAACAAAAACAAAGTCTCTTCTCTGTTCCCCCCTGGTGAATTCTGACACACTACAAGGCACAGGCTCACTCTAGGTTCAACACATGGAAAGAGTAATAGCACATCACCATTTTCATTTGATAATAGAAACTCCACTTTGTGACACATTCATAACGCATAAACAAGAACATCAAATCAGCTACACGGTAGACTCACAAATTACGACCCGATTGCCATGTAAGCTTTCATATAAAGTGTCATTTTTGACATTGCAGGGAAACAGTGTGTCATATTTCCCCTTGTCTATGCACGCTCATACGTACACGAGCCACCGCTTAACAAGGGTCAGCTGTGTGCAAGTACAAAAAAGAGCAGGATGAAACAGCATCAAAGCCCAAGAGTTTGGTTTTACTAGGCTCGTCAGTCCCTCAAAATACACTTTACTGTGATGTGAAGGAGACCAAATCCCCCAAAAACATAATTTAGATGCTCAGGCTACATCTGCTGACTTTCAGTACAACTCACCTTTGAACAGCTGGTGTAAGTTATGAATAATAGATTAAAATATCTTACGCATGCCCCCAAATATTAGTTTTTTTTATAAACAACTTTGGCTTCCACTTATGAAATGAGATAATACATGCTACTCTGAATTGACAGCAGGCTAAAGAAAAGCACAACAAAAATAAGTCTTATTTTTGCTAATGATTTGGTAGCACCGTTGACACGCCATCTTCAGTATTGTGGACTGACGTCTATCTCATGGTTTGTTTTTAAGTTTAAATTGTACAAGTCTCCATCTGTCGTACATTAACTGGATCAGAGAAAGGAGTCGCTGCATCTCTAACGATAGACATCAGTAGCTATGACGCTGTACGGCTGAACACTGTAACAAAGTTATTCTACACCTCATATAATAGAATCTCTCCTCTATTCGATAAATCATCCGTCTAGTGCAATGCACAGTGGTGGTTCTTATCTAACATTGCCCGGCAGAAGTAGCTGGAGATAATTCAAACACTGAGCCTCTGTACTGTTGCCAGATTATCTTTGCGCGCCCCCCTTCAACACACACAACCCAAAATACACTGCTGCAGTATGAAAACTTACAAAGACGTTACAGCCTCTCGGGCTCATCAGCCGGAGAAAGCGTGTTATTACATATTGCACTTGGAATATGATAAGATACACATTCAGACAATGGCTGTATTGTATCTCTCATCAAACTGGCTGTTTTCATTGACTGCATGATATTACACTGCACAGGGATTGGTCATGGAGATCACAGACTATCTTTGGGTTTTTCTGTTCTTCTACTTGCCTCCCATTATTTATTAAAACTCAAATTTAATATATTTATTTATGTATTTATTTCAAGTGTGGATGTGCAATTGAATCATAGCAGTGTTTGCCCTTAAATCTGTATTTTCCAACTGCTCTCTAAAAGAAAAGCATGCACACATACAGCATACTGTACACATGGATTATCATATAGATCAAGAATAGGTTAGTGCCACCAACATGTAGGCACACACATCTTCTTTATAGCATTGCTGTTGATCTAAATTCTACTTGAGTGGTCATTATCAGCTTTTAATCTAAATTAATGAATGCACCTGAAATCTTTTAAGCACTGAAACAAATTAAAGAGCTGTAGTCCAAAATGGAAAAATGCCAGTGTGTAGAAGACTTAATTAGAACACTATCCCTTAAAAAGCAGCATACGTTGTTTGCATTTTGGGCTAACAAGTTTTCCTGAAATTGAGTATGTTGCATATCATTTACTTTTCAAGTGAAACTAAATTCCCACTCTGATCTTCTAAATGTTGCTCTTGTCAAGATGCAGGCAAACGTCATGTGGCGCACAGGTTAGCACGTGGTTGCGTTGGCTGAAAAGGATGCCGTGATGTTACTCTCTGTGGTGTGTCCTGAAGCAAACAATTCACAGGGCATCGCCTCGAAAGTGATGTTGTCCGACATCTGATTTGAAATGTTTCTGACTCCAACAGATGACGTATTAAGCAATATCTAATACTCACAAAGAATTAGTCTACTAGAACCAACCTACCTATATATCAACTTACGCAGTACAGGTTATTCAATATTTAATGTCAGTCAATGAGCATTACCCTCTGAGGGCTTCTCTAAGGCACAATACACTTTACACACAAGTCCTACCTTTTCCTCATCTCCACTGTCATCTTCCAGCCTCATGTGATTCACATTTTATGCATGTGACTCTTAAGGTTGTTTATTTGCCACAGCAATTCTGTCTCAGAGAAAGATGTTAGTTGAATCAAGAGAAATAAATAACTGAGAAGAACCTCACCTGTGCTGGAGTATTGTGTCTGTACACTGGAAGTCTTTACACTGTGTGTTGTACTACGTGTGTTTCTATCCTGAGATCGGACGCATTTGGCCGGTGGGCATGCGTGAAGGGGCACAGTGTCGTGCTCAAAATGCATACGGAGGAGAAATATTTCACAGTTCTACAAGTGCATTTAATAAAATGACACTCAATGAGTCCAAAGTGATGCATTTGTATAATTCCTTGATATTTTCTTGAATTTAACAGTGGTTTTATAAAACTTCGACAGGATTGGGTTGCTACAGCAATTCCTAAAACAGTTAGCCTATGTGTTAAGTCCTTCATAAGTTATTAGTAACGACCAGCTAGTTTCAAACTAGTTAATTAGCTACGTCAGGTTGCATTAACGCATAAGGAATATCTGATCAAGTAAAGACTAGTAATGTGTAAATCAGCCGTAAGCTAGCTAGCTAGTAGGCCTAAACTAGCTGTGAAGTATATACAAATATTATATTATATATTAAACCTACGTGCTAATCCTTTAAACGACTGTTTTATTTGCATCCATCAAGACATATGTTTCAGAGTTAGTAGTATTCATGCTGTTTAAAATGAGTAGGAAACATCTGATAATGCTAACCTAACCAACATTATTTAGTCTTAACATTATTGGTGTGAAGTTCTGTCATTTATGTGAAATGTCATTTAAAAATTAAAATCACTATTAAACAGCATTTAAACAGCAAATGTCAGGTCAGACTTGTCAACCATATTCCATTCTTTATGCTTTTAACGAGAAACACATCAGCAAGCTAACATTTTTGTTAATAGCTCATTTATGAACTACTGTGTGTGATGAAAACCGTTTAAATTTGATGTAGTAAATTTCTACTTAGCTAACACTGGTAAATAACTAGGCTAAGTTTGAACTTATACGAACAGCTGGTGCAACCAGCTCCAGGATTTCAGCACCTGACTACCTATCAATTTTTAGATGACCTATCCATATTAGCGTGTACAGTGCCATTCGGTTCAAATAAAGTACTTGGTCTTCAAATGTGACAGCACAGCTACACTGTGCCATCAATCATTAAAGAAAATTATTGCGATGCTATCCAGGCTGGTTAGCACCACAAACAGATGAGTTTTCAAAAAAATGATCTTCAAACACAGCTTGTGATCTTGACTTCTCTGCGAGAGCTCACAGCATATCATAAGACGGTAAATTTGAAAAGCAACCAGTGCTATATCAAACAGGCTCTCGGTGCGCAGGATAAATAAAGCAGTTCACAAGCTTCCCTGGCCTTGGCTACTCTGACACAGAGGTCGAACCAGCCTTTATTCACTGTTCTTTTTACACAGCCTGTAATTTATAAATTCAGTCTGTCAGAGGAAGAGATTTTAAAACACTTTATTATAATCAAGATCATTCTTTGTCACAGTCTTTTGGTCTCCAATTATGCAGTGCAGGTTAATGATACCTTTACTAAACTGAATAAAAAGTATTCAACAGAATACAGTCGCTAAATGAAAAACTATTCTGGATCACTGCTGTGCTCGCGTCTTCTGATAGGACACAAAATGTCATGTTCACTGACGTGTGTCACTTTTGAGTGCTGCTGGTTGCGGCAGGGCATCTGCGCCTGAGAAGATGAAGCTCATGGCCATCGCCTCCTCCCCAACTACTCTCCCATCATCCTCCTCTCCTCATCCATCCTCCTCTCTCACCTCCTGTCCTCACTGGACATCAACAGTCATGCCGTAGTCAGGGCTGCTGGCGAACTGAATTTTACCATCTGTTTCCTGCTCTTCAAACACTGTGACCTGTATTAAAGCAAAAAATACCAGCTTAGCCGAGGTCATGAAAGGACAGTGAGAGTGGGTGGTTGAGCGCTAACGTCAATATATGCACACTCCCAGAAAAGAAAAGTTGGGAAAGGCAAGAAGGAGAAACACAGAGGTGATGAATATCAGTAGCTGCATGTGCTGAATGTGCACATCTTCCACGGATGCCTTTAAATTTGTTATTTCAATAATACAAAATGTTTGGAGGTTTTTTATTTGCATGGGTGATTATGAATGGATTGTACATGGGTGAATTGTGCAAAATTTCAAGTGAATCAGACTCATGACCACTGAGGTAAGGCCATTTTCATTAGTCATGTCACTAGTGCCACCTGTAGGCCCATTGTCATCCAGTTTTGGGGAATTCGCTCAGAGTTGAAACATGACTACAACTGAAATATATGATAATTGGTTATTTGAGTCTTTTATCAATCAAAAATGCTACACATTTGCTTGTTCAAGCTTCTACGGTGTGATGATATGATGCTTTGCTCTTACATCACTGTAAATTTAATATTAATGGGTTTTGTATTGTTGGTCAAGACATTTGAAGATGTCTGGGAAACAGTGATGGGCATTTTATAGACGAAAAACAAGTAACTGATAAATCGAGAAATGAATTGGAAGATTAATCGATGTTGAAAAGTATTGTGTGGCTATATTTGGTTTCTATTTCAAGGACGACTGGAGGAATTTGGAAAGCCTTTTTCATTGTGATCCAAAAATGTCACATGCCAAGATTTGATGAAATTGGTGTTACAACTTCTTTGTGAAAAAATTCTAAATGTTTGAATATATGAGCATGCAGAAATGGGTGTGGCCTGTATGGATACAAATGTACATGTTGTACCAAGGAATCAAGGGAAAAAATGTTTTGTCAGGAGTTCTGAGTGAAAACTTAAAGTGTTTTAAATGTGACCATGTGGTAGCACTATACACACCAAAAAATGTCTTCATGGCCACTACATATCACTATACTGTGTTCACTATAATATGTTATCCTGTTAAATAACAAACATATGGGACTGAAGACACCCTTAGTGAAAGGTAATTAGTGTAAAACAAGTGCTCCTGCACAGAGCTTTCCTCTACTAACAATGTTGAGATCAGGTCATCAGAAGTTCTGTACCTGGTTGTCCCCCCTGTGAAGCCAGGGTCCTGGGACATAGAGAGTTTGCTGAGGACCGATGGACCAGTAGCATCCCAGATTCTTGCCGTTGATAAACACTACACCTTTGCTCCAGCCCTGTGAACACAACCAGTGACTGGTCACCATGACAACAGGCAGGTTCAGCCAATTAAATGCTGATGGGTTAAAAAAGAAACATGTTGATGACTACCAACAACACATGTCAAGCCTTTCTTTCTAATGATGATTTGCAGCTTTTGCTTAATACATCCTGGGTGGTTGTGAATTGCTCTTGGCTTCTCTACATGCACTTCACTTTGAGTCTCAGCACTGGAGAATTGTGGGAAAGATACAAGCTAAACAAAAAAAAAATCATGAGAGATGTACAGTATAACAGGAGGGAAATGATTGGTCCAGAGGCACTAATATGTAATACGTAATGTGGAATTGCATAGAATCATCAACAGAACATCTTTTTCTGTAAAGAGCCTGTTAAGATGTTCTCTGTTCTCACAAGCGGAGTAAATGAAATAAATATATCCAATGAATTATGAGTGAGCCAGCACTCAATAAAGCTTCTCAAATAGCTATTTCTCAGGGAACCTTCAAAATAATAATAAAAAAAGAGTTTGCAGATGAAGTAAAGACTAATTCAGTCAAAATAAATACCAAACCAAAGTCTATTGTAATAATAATAATTCTGTCTTTCTGAAGGAGGTACGACGACTAAAGGACCAAAGGAGAGATCCCCATGTCTATTGTCTATGTGGTGAAGACAGCTTCCTGGAGCAGAACTCTATGAATAAATATCAGTATAATAATAATAATAATAATAATAACAGTATAATATCAGTCCTGCTCTACCAAAATTGTCTGGCCAAAGCTCAGGTAAAAATAGCTTACCAAAACAATGTACAGTATACTATACAGAGCTTGGAATGATATAAATTATCTATGAAAGTACATACTTGTGTTCTAGCCAAGCTCTCAAGCCATTTGCTCAAGCCCTGTTTTTGTGACCTGATAGTGACTTTTGCTTTGTTTTCAAGACGACAAGGATTTTGCCTCTCCCCTGCCTGTACCTCTGCCTCGCTGCCTGACCTTTTTGGATTTTTGACCTCGGCCTGCCCTCTGTTTCTGCTTCTGCCCAGCCCATTGTTTGTTTGACTTTTTGCATTAAAACTCTCTTAAGAGACTTCTGTGTTGTCTGCTTCTGAGTCCTCTCCACGGTGCCTGCTATCCAATAATAAAGCCCTGTAACAAACACTCCTTTTGGAAGTTTATTGTTCCAATTTTTACTAAGATTTTGTCAAAGAGGTGTTGAATAAACTTAATGTCAGTTTCTGAGTGTGTAGTTTGTAGTGCTGCAGTCATGGATTGCAGGCCCACTGGCTGTCGTACTCACAGGGAGTTTGATGAAGGTGTCTTGAGGAAAACTGTTCACATAGAGTCTGGCCTGGAAAAAACCTGGGAAGGAGGGCCGCTGACGCATAGACATCCAGTGGCCTGAACTCTCAAGCCTGTAAACGAAGAATACAATGCACTTCTCATTTTGCTCAAATCCTTAGACATTACACTTTTCAACTGTGTTTCATGAAAGGAGAAATCTCGGTTCTGTAATGTATTTTTAGATACATTCTGCTAAAAGTCTTGACTTTTAGGTGGCCAGCCAGCAGTATACAGTGTATCATGTCCCTCGTATTTATATGCTTACAGTAAATGTCAAGTGAAATTTTGGACATGGATGCCAGGGGAAATATTCAGAATCACTATCTTTGTTTTGGCTTTACAGTAGGTTATATTTTGCCTCCAAGTAAATTCAAAAGGTTGCCTTGATATAAGACCAAAATTCCTTCCTCGGTTATGCATTTTTAGTGTTCATTCATGCAGGGCTTCGGGCCTTGACATTTTCAGGATGGTGCTGAGGTAAAGAAATTGCAATTTCTCAGTACATGAGAGACACAAATAAAGGCTTGAAAATATACCTAGATAGTCCACTAACTACATAAACCTCTAAACAAACAAGATGGTCAGCTGACCTTCTTGTAAACTGACCCTGATGTTTATTATCTGTGCAACAAATATGACTTGCATCAATGTAATAAAACACCTAGAAATGATGAATATCAACATAGATTTTGTGATTGGGAAGGGTTGTTGAAGATGTTTGACTTCAATCTGGTGCTAATGACCCTAATAGTGCACGTGATTATCAAAGTACAGGAAGGCATTATAATCTTGTAATGTGGAAACATCATGAGGGAAATGCATTTGCACCTTGGGGTGCACTGGATCCTGCAAAATCACCTTATAATGCTTGGCTGTTGTAGAGAAATTATCTGATCTAATGACTATAATGGGATTGGTGCCACATTAAAAAGGTCCCCCACCACGTTTAACAGTTAAGACAGCACTTAGCATCCAACAAATCTAAACCTTTCTTAATATAAACTCAGACCATATTACCTTTTTCCATTGCATAGCAGTCTAGGTTCTGTGCTTGTTGGTTAATACATCCTGTATGTGTGTGTACTGGCCGTGAATGCAAGGTTTCGAACAAGGTTTCAATGTACAGTTGTAATAAGCCAGTGTCTCTGTGTTGATTCAATGATCTTGTCATTTCTTTGGTAAATGAATATATATATATATATATATATATATATATATATATATATATATATTTGTAATTGTAATAACTATCCTGTTAAATCCATGTTTTTTCATATAGCCCAATATCACAAATCACAGATTTGCCTTAAGCGGCAGCAGAGGAGGGATCCCTCTCCCAGGACAGACAGACATGATTTTATGTTGTGTGTACAGACACATCTAGAATGTATTAAATGGCTGATTGAGCCCTTGGAAGTGGCATATTAATTGCTTTGAAATCTTACATCTAAAAGAAGTGTATTTGTACCTCCTGGTTTCATGTGGTGTTTTTTTATCATTGTATCCACCTGGACCTTCACATTTTGCTGTATGCTTTGCCTATGTTTGACTGCTGCTAGTACTGTATATTATGCAGACCTTGTTGGTGAGAAAAAGTAAACACCAGATTGATCTGCCAACTTAAATTTTAGTGACAACAAAGGTAAAAAGGTTCTACATCATCTTAAGCCTCTTGAACATTGATAACAGTACAGATCTTAACTCTCTCCAGCTGTGTAATCTACCTACTGTACTGCTTATAATTTAAGATGTTTAACATGAGGCATTGAATTGGAAGGCTGTGCTTTGATGTCTGAATTTTATCAGCATGTTCCTATTGTAATTGTGTTAAGCAGGGTGATAATCAGCTGGTTTGCATCAGGAGCAGGCAGGTGTAATGACAGAGAAACACAAACATGGAAGGAAACTGGATAATAACTGAAAGACACAAACCTGTTTACAAAGCCTGGCTTCATATCCAGACTATGAATAATGAAGTCTCGGAGGACGCGCTTGTTTAACTCGATATCTCCAACAAGTCCTGAAAGGGGAGTCAAAGCTGTTTTAAGTTTTCTCATGGATCTTAAGACACTGTTAATTAGTTTCTTTCAAGGCCTCTAATGAAAAAGATCATCTGGTAAGACTTGAGCTGACTGAACATCTACAAAGCCATCAGTTTACGGAACAATTTGTACCTTTGCGCTGCTCATCCAGGGTTTTCCCATAATTCACTCTTCCACAGTTCTCCACCAGTAAGCTTAGAGTTCTTTTTCCCTTCAGTGGAAAAAATACATAAAACATGAGATGCATTACTGAAATACAGCAGTATTCCTCAATGGAAAGAATTTACAAAAACACAAAGGAGGCCAAATAAATCCCTTTCAGCTGGTTTTAGTAATTGATCAAGGCCGATCAGAGTCTGCACTTCTCTCTAAGGTTGTAGCTGAATATTCAAATTTGTTAATATAAACAGTCGTTTGAAGGTTTGCTGTTGGCTTAATACTGGGACCATGCTGCCAAAAACATCCATCAGCATCCCCTGAAGCTTTCACATGCTGCGTGTTAAACATTAGCAACTTTATCCTTTTAAAAAAAGCTAACAGCAGACTTGGTCTAAACTACATACAGGAGGACCAAAAAACACACACACACACACACACACACGGTAGTGAAGGTACCTTCCCTTCAGGGAGTGCAAGTTCTTGCGTCTTATAATCCAGAACACCAACAAAACGTCTGTCCACAAAAACCTAGGAAGAAAAAGACAAATGAAAATCTTTTAAAAAATGAAAATAGCATGAAGCAGTATAATGTATTAACTTTTGAGAACTGCAGGCTCCTATAACTTTATGACATTAATACCAGCTTGAGCCGGTCGCAGCCTGAGCTTGATAATTATGCTCCACAAGTACAGTGATCAGAGGTGTGATTTCTAACAAGCAGATTACAGCTTTCTAAATGTTCTCACAAAGGAAAGTGTAAATGTGTGACTGTGGGTGCATTATGTCGGTGTCTGTCTTCCTGTCTTTACCAGAGCTCTGTCTCTGATGCTGTTCCTTGAGTTGAGGGCTCCTTCACTGGTGATCGTGGTCTCATACAGCGTGTAGCCGTAAGACTGACCGTTGTTGTTGTTGACGGGGAGATTCTCCATGTTCACCGGCCTCTCTGACTTCAAAGGCTAAAAAAACATGCAAATGAAGAGCTTAAGACAGACACAAGGGTTGCTGTTCATACAATGTACCTCTAAAAACAGTTGTTGCAGAAATGTATATTTTTAGAGATGTTTTTTTTTAAATGGTTACATAATGTATGCTGTATTTAAAGTGAAAACTCTCAAAACCACTCTCAATGCAGATGGGGTCTTATGATGCCTACCGCACACATCTCCCACTTGCAAGATGGCTTCGCCCAAAGTGATAATTTATCAAACCTAATGAAGCTTTCCTGCCTGGCGTTCAGAGCAATTCTTTCATACAGAAACATTCTTTTGCATACCCTTGGGAGGTGCATTATGCCCTCTTCACTAGACAATAAGCACTCCCTGCAATGACACGATTAACCACCTACCTCAAAACACACAGATACAATATCAAACTCACACATTCCACTCAGTCGCTCTGAAGCCACTGAAGAGAAAACGCTCTTTTTAAACGAGGGTGTGTGGCTGGTCAGGGGCAAAGTAATTGTCATCTCAGAGGGAAGCAAATTATTGCGACTGGGAGTGAATAATTAATGTTGTAAGCAACAGCCAGACGTGCTACATCTGGTTGGAATATAAATGCCCCTGAAGAGCGTGGCGTAACTGGCTAAATTAGACTGGTGGACATGAAAGCAAACAGACATAATGACACCCTCCAAACCAATCTTTTTTTCCTGTTTGGCAAGTGGAGATTTTTCTGCTGCGTCCATACTTTATTTCCACAACAACCTGCTTTACAGTCATACAGCTGCGCACTGTTGATTACTGCTGGTCCCTGAGCAGGCCACTAGTGCAGTTAGGAGAGAATGTCTTGCTCAGGGGCACCTCATCAACAGTTGTTCATTGATGGAGGAGTGTTACTCCTGTACTTTAGAGGAACATATGCGCCGGTATATCTTAAAATGTGTTACCTTTTGGATAGACCAAATCACATCCTGGAAGATGTGCAGCGGACATTGTGGGTTACTTCACATATGATAATGTACTATCAGAGCATACTATTCAAAACCTGCTCAACTCACTGGAGAAATGAAAGTGTTTAAGGTAATCCAATGGATGTATGGCAAGTTGAAGCATTGATACATACTGCATCAAGCATAAATCCTTACTGCACCACAGTACACAGACCACAATAGGCTGCACATCCACATAATTAACAGCACATTTTCTTTATTTGATTGGCTTTTGTGTATTTCATGTATTACGGTTGTCTGTCAAATACCTTGTTACTTTGTTTTGAGCAATGCTACATGGATGATGTTTATTATTTTCGTGCCTCGAATTTTGGCTCTCCCTGTGCATCTGTAGCTTACCTTGTCAGTGAAATGCAGACTGTCCCACAGAGACAAGTGCTTCTGGATGACAACAGGCTGGTACACTCTCCTCTCCCGAAGAGAGGGCAGTTCAGGGAGAGGCTGGGCTGAAAAACAAGGAGGAAAAATGAGGGTAGGTTGCAGTTTGTCTGAATTTCGTTATAATTATTACAACACTATGTATACATTGTCCACATGTATCCAATAAAACAAAACACAAAAATAGATATGAATCTATATATTTTGCAAATTCAGTCAGAGAAGGGAGTTAAAGATGGATATTTATGATCTTTTTCAGAGAAATCTCTTAAAACTTGCAAAGGCAAAAACCTTTGCATCTACATATCAGATCTGAGAGAAAGAAAGAGGGAGCCAGATGCATGACTTACTTTTGGCCTGCAAAACAAGTCACTAAAACACACAAAAAAGCTATTGGACCTTCGTCTGGGCTATTAAAGTATTCTCTCGTAGGAGTCTTCATATTCTAAAGCCTATGAATCGCTCAGTACCAATCATACAAATAGCCTGTCCCTTGGAAACTGCTTTTAAGGTTCCTTGGGTGAGCCATTTGCCCTCCACAGCAGCATCCAGTTTGTGCTCCATGATACAAAAGGAACGAACAATTAACAGTGGTTGCCCATGCCCTCTAACTGCTTTCAAAGGTGTTAAAGCATGCAGAGACACCAGCGGTCCCTCTGGAAAAGGCTTGACAGCATTTCCTTATCACCAAGTGGCAACAGCTGGATCACTTAAGGAAAGCTTCGAGGATAATGGCCCATACCTTTCTCCTAAATGGCTCTCCACAACGCTTACAAGCCAGTGCCTTTGGTAATGTATATAATGTGTCAAATCTAAGAGGGGAAGAGTGTGCTTTGAAAAGACATTTCTATGAAACTATGTCACAGATTTGGAATAAAAAAATTTTTTTTTAAATTGTGTAACTTGTTTTATATTATATACTGTATTTTTGTTAGTTTTGACAAAGCATATATATCACAGGTCTACTTTAAGAGCCACGTTGTTGTCAAACATCAGTGTTAGACTTTTGACAGATCAGCCTGAATTCATGCCAAGTTATGCAAAAACAGCACCACAGGGAAAAGAGTAACTGACACAATGTACATGACTTGACAACTAAACAATAATAAAATATCAAGCTGATCTAATTAAAGAATTAGGTCATGTGTTACATGTGTTTGTGGTTGCTGAGTAGAACACAAAGACTTCTTAGACTCACTCTCATATCCAGGCCACTGCTCATTGTTCAGCAGACTACAAAACATAAGGATGAATCACGCACAGGCAGCCATTCAAACTATCTTCAATCACCACAACTCTGGGCAAATTATTACTTTGGTGTGCTGGATTCAATCCCAGATTGCCAAAAGCTACATTTTCAGTCCTGGCAACAAAACACTTGAGACTTCTGCCCCCAACCACAAACCCTTGTTTTACAAATACAGAAAACTGCATAAGCAATAAGCATGATACAAAGCCTAGTGTGTAATTTTCACAGTAGGCAGTAATTGAGGCTCTTTGACTTGGGCAGAAATCTCACACACATGCACAAACACACACAAACCCATATCTAATCCGTGCTTGTAATCATATGCAAAGTTATCCTACTTTAGCCAACAGAGAGCAGGTTCTACAAGGAGAATTAACTTAAGTGGGGAGATGAAAGGAAAGGGAGAGAAAGAGAGACAGAAGATGTGGGGCCCGTCTCAGCAACAACACACAACACTCACTGTGGTGGAGGCTGAATAAATTCCTCAGAAGGTGGTACTTGGTGGTGTAATCCCCAGCCTCGGATAATGGAGCATCGTAATCTGAAAGATAATGCGCTATCAGAACAGCAGGCTCGGGAGCCGGAGAGAGGCAGGGATGCCTCTTACCGCGGCAGATGCTTTCACTGTGCTCCCCTATCAAACATCTTGAGACAGCAGCGGGCCGAGACACATTTTGGGTTATCTTGACAGAAAATGGAGCCGTTTGAGGCAAAAAAGGTAAAGGGCATTCAGAGAAGTAAACACAGGTATAAAGACTGCTGAAGGTCAGAGGTGGCCTTCCCTACTGCGGAGCAGTTTTCACAATTCTCCTCTTTTCTCAAGAACGAGGTCATTACAATGTTACGTACCCTCGAGGAGGATATAAAACCCATCGTACCATCTTTAATTTACATTTCCCATGCATTTTATTAGGTAATTAATTCAGTGTGCACTACATATTCAAATTTCAAAGCAGTGGAAGGTCAGAGGCTCAGGAGTAGGGATAGTGCCATCTATAGACATTTCAAGTAAATATCCTAATATAATATCCTAATCACATTTTAACTACATTTCCTATTCACATTTGATGAAGCAGATAGGCTCAGACAGACTGTACTTACTGACTGTATTTCAAAAAGGTTATTGTTTGATGATTATGTGCACTCCTGAATCTTTGGTGCAACTTTGGTGCAGAATCAGTGGATAAAATCAGCAGAAGTGTAAGTGATTGTGAAGAAGGGTCTGGCTATTAAAATGCAGTTTTATGTTGAATCCTTGTGGCATGGACATAGTTCAACCCTGACCAATCAACCCTGTATATACACTTTTTTCTCCTATCTCACAGGGAATTTAGTTGATTCCAATGTTACAAAATGCTGGTCAAACACAGACTCGTTACACATACCATAGCTTGTTACCATAGATTTAGGTGCTGGTTTTCCAACGACAAACGCCCCACTCATGAAGCCAAAATTTGTGCCTCCGTGGAACATGTAGAGGTTGATGGACATGTCCAGTTTAAGGATCTCTGTGACCACAGGTATCATGTCTGTCAAAAAAGTGAAAGAAACAAACAAATGCCATTTAATATAAAGTCTATAATTTGCTTAATTATTCAGATATAAACCAATGAGTAAATCAGAGAATAACAAATACAAAGCTAAACACGAGTAACAAAAAGAAAAATAATCTATTTGACTTCAGCTTTAACAAGCCAGATTCACTGTTTCAATAATCCTACTGCCCTCAATTCCACTTCAATTGAAACATCCAGACCTCAGCCACACACATCCTATTACAGGTTAGTATAATTCATTACGGGGCAATGCTCACAGCCATAAAAAATTGCCTACCTCCCTGCACAAATTAGCTACCTATATTTTGCAGCGAACATAGCAGGGCAAGTAATTAAGTATTCAAATTAGACTTTAGTAGTCAAATTGGACCGACTTTAATGATTTGAATAAAGGGCATGAGCTTTGGTGAATAACAATTGAGCAGGGTGAGTGACAGGGCCGGACTCAGTCAGTTTCATGGTGGCAGCACTAGCTGTGACCAACTGCTGGGTGTGTTGCAGTCTGCAGAGCACTGGAGTGTCAAGGACATGAATCCCCTCTGAATATTCCAGCATTCATTTCATAGCTGTGACACTTTCTGCATGGTGAGGGGTTTTCTTTTCCATTTTCCCTTCCTCAACGCGGAGAAAATACAGAAGGCAGCAAGACTGCTGGCCCTTTCATTTTCAGAACATTTTTTGTTAAGATGTGGATGGCTGCTGGGAATGACAGAGAGTAAAAAGGAAGCTTGAGGCTCTGCACTGTGCGTTTGAAATAAGATGTTTCTGAGAGCACTCAAGATGGTGATAGCAGGGAGTGTGACTGCCATTAATCTTTACAATTGTGAAACAGGGGCTATCATTTCACGATTGTGCATTCTACTGTCTGCAGCATCTGGACCATGTTATATGGCTGGTACTACTGAAACATTAACACAAAGTAAGCCAAACTACGTTTGAAAGATATTTATAAATATATATTAAGGTTTAAAGTACTGTGTGGAGTCTTTGACCACTAGAAGCACTATGGAGAAATGTTTTTTAAGTGGGTCCCCATTTAGTTAGCACATGCACAAGGATGCACATGCACGCGTACAGTGGTGGAGAGCTACTAAATACATTTACTCCCGTCCTGTATTTAAGTACAATTTTCAGGTACTTTACTTGAATATTTCTATTTTATGCTACTTTACAGTTCTACTTCACTATATTTCAGATGGAAAAATCA
Source organism: Macquaria australasica (assembly GCA_005408345.1). Lineage (NCBI taxonomy): Eukaryota > Metazoa > Chordata > Actinopteri > Centrarchiformes > Percichthyidae > Macquaria > Macquaria australasica. The sequence continues at coordinate 818,878 of SEMN01000194.1, read as the reverse complement.
TACTTTTTACTCAATTACATTTATTTAACAGCTATAGTTTCTGGTTATTTTACTAAATAAGATATTTCAACATATAATCACCTTTTAAATTATGATGCATTTGTTCCCTGCAAAATCTCCCTCTTATCAAGTAATCGAATCCTAGTCTCGTGTTTTCTCAATTATGTGATAAGAATATTCTAGCCTGTTTTCAATACAGATCAATTTGTTTCAAGTATTTTCTAAAATCAAGTTCCTTTTTCATTTATTCTAGTCCAACGACACTCTTTATACTTAAATTCAAGATACAATCAGTTCTTTAGGTTCAAAACGGTGAAATACTCTTTCTGTACGGATCTTTTCACTTGTTTTAGGAAAATAAGGTTTTTAGGACCCAACTGTAGCCAGAATTGTCTTTATAAGATTAGTGCTTCTGCATTGTTCAAGACTGAACTGCCCAACAGTACATGAAGTAGTTAAAACTAGCAGTACCTCGCCCAGTTACAACAGTAGAATGCTACTTACCCACTGATGCATCAATAATATTGATCCAATAATATAATATATACAGCATATAACACTATGAAATGGGACTTTCACTTTTGATACTTTAAATAAAATTTGCTGAAAATACTTCAGTATTTTTGCTTTAGTAAGATTTGTACATTGCTTTTTTATTACTTGTACTTAAGTGAATGATCTGAATTCTTCTTCCACCAATGCATGTGGATCACGTGACATGCAGTCCTGCCAATGGTTTCACACTACTCCTAATCTCTATTGTGCTACTGATCGACAGTTGGTGCAATAAGGAGCCAAAAAATGTAGCAATGTACCAACAAAGGCCAGGAAGAAGAAGACTGCTAGCAAGCAATCATGAATGTGAACAATGTAGATTTCAAATTCATCCAAAAATCTGCCTTCTGGGGAAGAAAGTGCAGTCAACACATTAGGCCTCAAGGATACAGACAATGCATTTGTCGGTGAGACCGCGAATGTAAACATAGCTTTGTCTTTTTATGAAAAAAACTCCACATTGTACTTTTAAGTCTCAGGTGCAGGCAGTTAAATGTTGTAGCAAACATTGCAGCCTATAATTAATAGGAAGGTACACGAGGATACTGTATGTTTCCATCAACTGAAACGTCAGTGGAGCACATGTTTGAACAATCCTGTACAAGGAAGTGTTTGAAAATCGGACCTCTGAACATCAAATGTATGGCCCTGAGACAAAGTTAAGGGGATGGGACACTCTGGTTTGTGATACTTGGCTCCCAACCTACCATGCATGAAAAGTATATAAATGTCAGACAAAGCCACAAAACAAGGAAGAAATGACCATATGCTAAGCTGCATATCCCAGCTGCACTGAATGGGCTCTGTGCCTTTTTGTGAAGGAACCATGGTGTTAGAGAGACTGTCTAACACGCAGTCTGGAGAATTTATCTTACACAACCCCCATAGCAGTGAGTCTGTCCTTACCCTGTCTTTCCCCTGGCACAGAGACTGTTTTATTCTCAGCTAAAAAGGTTTGTCTTAAGCCTTTCTTACCCTAAGGCACTGCGACTCTGTCTTACCCTCAAGACAGTCTGTTTTACCTTGAGAGAATGTGTATTGGCTCAACCTGTCTTACCTCAGTCTCAAATTAGACAGTATTATCGACCTTCTGTACAGAGAGAAACTGTTTCACCCTCAACAAAGAATCCATCAGCAGATATCCTGTCTTAGTCTCGTGTGAACACCTGTCTTACTCTCATCTACAGCCCTCTCTAAAGAAAACCTGTCTGCCCATCTGAAGTCTGTCTTACCCTCAGCTGCGTACACATGATGAAGGTCCCCCCAAAGATCGAACCAGCCAGACCAGTACTCCATCACCATCTTAGGCTTCTGAGGCTAGTGGAAGAAAAGAAGGGTTTTGGAAAGCAACATACACTCACTTAAACAAAAGATACGTCTGAATGAACTACCTTATTGCACTAGCACAAATGTTGAAGAAATTGTCTTAAAGATTAAGGACATTCTTTCAGGTGTCTTTTCCTTTTAAAAGGTAGGTACATTTTCACTTGGATTATCCTGGACAGTCTATTTATTGGAAATAGCAAGGATTGCTAATGATGTGTCTGTTTGAGGTAAAGTTTAATGTTTAATTAGATCAGAAAACTAGTAATGACTGACTGAAATCTATGAACACGGATTAAATAATAATGAATGGTGAAGACCCAACAATTTGGCAAGTGAGTGGCACACAAATAAGACTCACTTGTATTTCATCCAGATACTTGATGTCATTCGGGTTCAGTTTCTGGAAATTGATGGTTTCTAGTGCTTTGGACAAAAAATAAGGCAGAAAATATTAACACATGCAAACTAACAAAGATGCAGAAGTTCAAACTAATATCAAACATGCTTTATGGAACGATTATTGTTTAAAGTTGTACTTAAACCCTCACATGCTTCTTCTCTACTCTACCATTTGTAGTTCCACATAGCACCTGGAACTTCCATATAAAGAGAAATCCTCTTCAAATCACAACTTTAACTGGCATTAAAACGGTCCAGTGTAAGCTTCTGCACTAAGATTCAGCCAACGAGACATCAAACTTCAACTGTTCACCTTGCTCTGTGTGTATAACATGCAAATCAGGGTTTAGATTTATAAAAATTACTTTAGAGATGCATTAAGACATTTTGTGAATTCCCAGAGGAAGGTTTATTATAACAATACCCTGGAAGATCCTGTCCTGTGCAATTATGATGACGACAATGCATGGTTTGCAGTGATAATGAAAACAGAAATACTTGTAATCTCAGTGAAGAACAACCTTATTATGCCTTTAAAACAATGGTTACTAATGCATTTGCATTACAATAGCAGATGTGTCAGAGAAAAGAAAACAAATAAGACTTTTATTTTCCGGCATCACAATGTTTATACCAGAGTCCATGCAAAAAGAACAACTTTCTGGTACGACACAGAATCCTTTGTTTGTAGAATTTGGTTCTGAACTGCAGCTGCCTGACACTGGGCCGCCCTTGGCTCACACCTCTTGTCATTGTGTGAAAACACAATACACCAACCACCGTACTGTATACGTATGTGTGTGTTTGTTTGGGTGCGTGTGTGTGCATGCAAAGTCTTGTTTGTCTGTCAGCCTATCTGACAATACCTCCTTTCACTCCTCCAAGCTTTAGTCCTTCCTTGTTGTCTGAGGTCAGCAGCAGCTCTGTGATGCCCCTTGACAATAACGCCTGGATAGAAGAGGGATTATGGAGGCAACTAAACAAAACAGTGGATGTTCTCTCTGAAATATTATTGTTGATTTTTATTTGAAAGAGAGTGTAAAGGAGACTGAGTGAGTAAAGGACAGCGGGGAGAACAAAGTAAATAAGCACACTCATCTTTGAACTACCAATTATTGTTGAAATAAATGTACAATTTTGTTTCTTACCTCCTTGATGAAAGGCATGTACTCTTTATCTTTTGCATAGGAGCCATATTCATTCTCCACTTGAACCGCGATAATTGGGCCACCCTTGGAGTACTGCGCATTAATTAGCCAGTGAATAGAGGACACATATTAGGGCCTGGCACAAACATGGTCATCAGCAGCTAGGTATTGCAGGTTTTTAGGAGGTGGTAAAAACAATATTGCATGCAGGGATGAAATATGATTGTGAATACAATGATTCTGTCATGAAAATTATCTTTTGGGGTTTGGATGTTTTTTTAATTACATGCATTCACATTTAAAAAAAAAAATTAATTGACAGAAGTTTGTATGCATGCAACCATAAAAACTCAAAACATTTAATTGAAAAAGCTTGTCTATTTTGTATTTTAGTCATATTCTTACTAAATATTTGGCCTCTTTTTTAAAATCTCTATTGTGCTAAATCAGAAAGTACCTGATGTGGAGCAACTTTCTTAATGAGCTGATTAAAGAAGGAGTTGACTGCATCAGTGAATCCTGGGTAGGTCGTTCTCAGTTTCATGTTGTGATCCCGTAGTAGCCAACTGAAAAGAAATCACAACAAAACCCTTGAAATTACCAAAAAGTAACATATCACACAAGTTCTTCCAAGGGCTGTGCTGTGAACTCTCTTTAGGTTTCTTAGCTATCGGAGATAATCGCACCAGCGTTAAGCATGACTATCATAAAATGCGGTGCAGAGGAAGACATGCTTCACTGCGTGCCCCTTGAAACACACTGTTTTGATGATTATCAAATAAATATGACCTCATCCTCACATTCCCTGAAGGCAAAACTACTCCAAAAATACCTACGTCCACGTCTTTTTCCCTCCAACATTCACCCCATTATCTGTCCAGATCTATTTTGATTAAAGAACTAAATGAATTCCTCCTTTCGGGGAGATATGCCTGCCAGATTTAATTATTGTTCTCTCTAATACCTCACTAAAAGTCTGGTAAATCATCAGGGACTTTCATCTGAGTAACATTAGTGGTTAACTTAAATGATGCATAATGTCCTCTATGCATAATGTCTTACACTGTATGTAAAGCCCTGTTGTCTTTGTATCGTGTGTATCGACACTGTAAGGTGGACCAATCTCACCAAGACATACATCTGGTGAAACAGAGACAGCGCACTTGAAATAATTCACACATCTAAACTATGAATTATTTCCACAAGTTTAATGGATTTAGCCTGCAGCAAAGATACGGCTAACAAACAGATTACCTGGCTGAACAATTAATTTCCAAGCCAATCGAAGTGATTAACTTAGCACCCCACTGGCTATCTTTAAATAATGCATTACAATGTCACTATTGCTGTGAGGCAGATACAAAATATCTGCAAAGGTAACACTTAATTTTGTGGCTGTGTGATTTTTTACCTGGGCAGTCCCCCTAAATCCCATTCGGCACAGATGTACGGCCCCGGACGCAGAATCACCCAGAGGCCCAAGCTAGCTGCAAGGCGGAGGTAGGCTCTGAGAGAAGGATACAAAATGTGCAAAAGGTGCTGTCAATGGGGTCTATTTAATATCAATACAGTCAATTTAAAATGTTTACTACAGCAGATAGTGGGGACAGATAATCCTCCTCAATTAAAGCATATGTTCACCTGCAAATGATATGTCATTCATTTTAAAATATTTCAGACAACATCTGTTTCTAGCGCTAGGCTTGACAGCAAGCAACACATTTGATGGATCAATGCCATTGTAATCAATAAGTCAAGAATCACTGATAGTGACAGAGTGCACAACTAATTAATCAAAAACATTTCTTAAGGGTAAACGTACACCTTCTCAGCAGTAACAAATTATTCAAGACTGTGGAAAGCTAAGCCCTTTTGCGATGCAACAGTGCCATCTGTAGGAGTTCATCTGCTCTCCAGCAGAGTCTCAGAAGCTCCCTGCAAGTCTTCCCTTCATCATTCCTTACTCTAAATCCAGCTGGTCCTGAAAGTTGAACACCCCTCGCTCAGGCTCATGCAGGTTCCACGGCACATATCTAAAAAAAAAAATAATAAAACTTTTAGTATTTTAATGGTAATGAATTTCAGTGATTTCTTGTAAAAAAAAAAAAAAAAAAATAGTAAAAAAGTATTTAATAAAACAATGAATTTTGTCTGCTCTACTTTACTCACATTTTATTTGATGATCTTCTCCAGTAAAACAACTATCTGACACTGTTCATTCTAGTGCTTTAAGGTACAGTATATTCAAGCAGCCATGGGAACCTACGTCGAGAGCGTATTGAGGCCACAGGCCTTCATCTTCAGCAGACGGTCCTCCCAGTAAGCTCTGGGGACACGGAAGTAATGGATGGAGCCTCCCAGGATGCGGAAGGGCTTCCTCTCCAGAGTGAACTGAGACGAGTTGGCCCTCAGACCCTCCACACGGCTCATTCTTCTTGCTTCCGGGCGATTCCTAGGGGCCAAAATACAGTTTACAACTGGAAAATATCTTGTTGAACTAGTGCAACTGGATCAAAGGCCATGAAGACATATAAGACATGTTTCTACGATGGGAAGCGAACTTGTGAATGAATATTCCCCTGAGCAAAATATTTAAGCCCAGTTGCACCTGTTCATAAATCTCATGGTGGCAGAAGGTGTGCCCCTCATGTGCTATTACTGCATATGTGTATATGTAATCAAAACGGGAGAGGCGCAGGCTGGGCTCAATGGTAGGTGTGAGGTGTCAGACAATTAATTTTGACAACTCATCAATTTATCATGTTACAGAGCTCTCTACTACATGTCTATGCACATAATTCAGCATAATGATACCAATAACACCTCATTCTGATCAGCAGAAAAGCTCTGAATTGAGACTTAAATTTGACACACGTCAAAACAGGTCAAACGGAAGTCAAACACAATGACAGGTGTTGTCATGTTCAATGTCCACAGGCCAACAGGTGAGTCAGGTGAAAGTTTACAGGCAACAGTAGAGCTGATACTGGCAAATATATGATATAAACAAGCAAATATATTCAAGCATAGGGCAGGAGCCATGGAGAAGCTTGACCACAACAAACCAGCTTCACGCATGACTCTCACTAAGTGCTGAAGACCCGGACAGATGTTTGCTGTTCAAGTGTTTGCCTTACCTTGTAAACTGATATGCAATTATCGCTCCGACAGTAAAACACAGCAGAAGACAATATCTTTGCTTTAGAGACAGACGAAGACCAACCCTTGCTGAGCTTTCCATTGGCAATAACACGACTTTAGTAACAGCCCTACCCTGTACGTTTCTGGTGTTTATGCAAATTAAAGTGCATATCAGCGGACCTCTTCTGAAAACTTCCCGCTGCTTTCCAGTCTGGTGGACAGACTGCAGTCCTGATAAACGAGTGCGTCATACATGTTAATCCAGTTTCGCGAGACCTGTCAAAAAAAAAACCCACATGAATACGCCAATTAAATTGAGCTACCCCATTATTCACATAACGATAGGGTGTAACGTTACTTCCGGGATTCATAATGTAAAAAAAATGAAACGTGATCTATGAAAAATTAAACTTAGTTAGTTGCTGTGGTATCTAATACAACCAGTGTTTGCATCAGAAGACGCTAGCTCAGTTGTCCAAAAGTACACAAACACCCAACTGTTGTCCGCATGTAGGGACCGTCACAGAATTACAGTGCTGAAGAAAACGCAGAAAATTAAAACTGTCAAAACTTCCCTTGCTTTTTAATTCTTTTTCTTTTAACATAAAACAGATTGATTGCTTCCAACAAGAGCATTGTCACTGCCAATCCTTAAATCCTTCTTATGGATGTAGGAATATATCATTTTCCCAAGCTGAAAGGGAATATTGTATTTACATCCATGCTTTTTATTGTTCTCCAGCTCCTTTTTAGTGACGTCTTTGTCTTGCATATTTGGGCAAATTAAATAAAGTAGGCCCTATGCCCCACAGTCTCCTTCAAATAGCAGCCATCACAGTTACCAGGATGCTTTCTAATAACTAAAATTTAATTTAGTCTTCTGTATTCGTCTTCTTTACACATCCGTAAAATCCTCCCTCCTCCCATCCATTTTTTAATTTTATATGTCCTATGTCTTCTTTCGACTCATCATGCCAAAATCCCTGCTGCTAATTCTGTTTTTAATGATTTCTGATCACCTGTCTATTTGAATTGCGATAGCCCTGTTTTGCCTACACTACCTTACATCCATAGCTGTTGACAATTTGCGAAATGTCTTACAAAATATCCTGTCAAGCTCTTGAGAAACCTGTTTCAGACTCACTCGAGATGCACAAGAGTTGGATTTAGAATTCAAATTGATGATATAGGAAAGCCTTGGTCTGTAATTTGCTGTGGTGCTCTTTGACATATGATTTTGACTTTTTATCGTATCAAAAATCATAAAATGTCGATGTGTTTGCAGAGGCAGGAAAAAATAAACACCCCAACTACATCCTAACTGGGGCAGAGAGGACGAATAATATGACGCAACAACACACAGACATTCATGCTATTGTACACTAACTCATGACCACAGTCGCACACAGTCCCTTATTTGTAGGCTGTAGTTCAATCTAGAACCACAAATAGGGCATCACTATGACTATAAATGTAACTATACCATGAGGCCAACATTACTGTGTACAATGCAATGCCTCCCTTCTCTGCTGCAGAGAGAGAGAGAGAGAGAGAGAGAGAGAGAGAGAGAGAGAGACCGTGAGAGCACTATTATATGTTTTGTTCTGAAACAACAATAGTTTCCCTTATCCACAGTGTTTGAGGCCTCCCAGCACCATCCTCCCTTCAAACGCTCCCTGGCAAGCTCAGCTTCGAGGTACAGCTTTGACAATGTTTTTGATGTAATTGGGATTTTCTGTAATTCGGCGTGTGGGACATTCATGTTTAGTCTTGGTGAGTTTTTTTTTTACTTTTATTGTACTCATACAAAAATATTTATTTTGTGTATTCATGTTCATACTATGTACAACATGTCACAGATGCATCGTTTTAAGTAGCCTATTGTTTGTAAAGTTTCACACAAACTACATGTATGTTAAAATGCTTCAAATACTTTTGTACACCTTTAAATTCTGTCATCCAACAAATATGACCAGCTTTGAAAGATGGATGTTTTCAATTATATTATCTAACTGTTTTTCCCCACCAGACATCAGAAGTGAGAAGAATGAGCCGTGTGGAGGGTCTGAGGGCCAACTCGTCTCAGTTCACTCTTGAGGGAGAGCCCTTCCACGTCCTGGGAGGCTCCATCCATTACTTCCGTGTCCCCAGAGCCTACTGGGAGGACCGTCTGCTGAAGATGAAGGCCTGTGGCCTCAATACGCTCTCGACGTAGGCTCCCACTGCAACTTGACTATGCCTCACACCAAAGGATTTTCATTGTTCTTTTACTGGAGAAGGTCAAACACAGATCAGATTAAATCAAATGTGTTTGTGTAAAATGCCTTATGAAACAGTTCACCTTCAAATGAAATAGAAACAAACCAAACGCCAGGATTTTGTGAGCCAGTGGACCACACTATTGCTTATAAGCTACAAGGAATTGTTTTCTTGCTTGCTTTTTCAGATATGTGCCATGGAATCTGCATGAGCCTGAGAGAGGAACATTCAACTTTCAGGATCAGTTGGACCTCAAGTAAAACGTCCATATTCTTTGTCTTCGTCTTTGCAGATTGGTAAATATTTCCAAAAGACATGCAGAATGGTTATTTTTTTTTAAATGAAGCAGAAGGTGTCTCTGCCTTTCTCAGGGCCTATGTCAGTTTAGCAGCAGAGATGGGTCTGTGGGTGATCCTGCGTCCTGGACCTTACATCTGCGCTGAATGGGACTTGGGCGGGTTGCCTAGGTAACACCATCTGCCCATTGCTTTAAAATATTGCCATATATTAGCAGTAAGGTACCAAAGTGGTTCTTGTGTTTCTTTCAGCTGGTTGTTACAAGATAAAGGCATGCAGTTGAGGACAACTTATCCTGGATTTGTAGACGCTGTGAACCTCTACTTTGACAAGCTTGTCTCAGTTATCAAACCTCTGATGGTAAGTCAAACTCATAGTTTGGTTATAATATTTCATGCCAAACATTTCCTGAAAGAATAATTTGAGTTGAGACAAACATTTATTTTTCCTTGTTTGCGTTTTCAGTTTGAAGAGGGAGGCCCAATCATTGCAGTTCAGGTTGAGAACGAGTACGGATCATATGCCAAAGATGAGAAATACATGCCGTTTATAAAGAATGTGAGTTTATTAATGTATTGCACTGAAATTTACAATGCATTGTAATGTAGTTGATTCGGCATATTATGCAAAACATTTTCTTTTTTTTTCCTGTAGTGTCTCCAGTCCAGAGGGATCAAGGAGCTCCTGTTGACTTCAGACAACTGGGAGGGCTTGAGATATGGAGGGGTGGAGGGAGGTAATGAAGATAACTAACACAAAAAACAACTGCCTAAAACTTTTATTTTAGTGTTTTTTACTTTTATTTTTGAGGATATCTTTTATTAAAAAAATACAGTGTGATAGATTGAAACACAATATATCTGTGGTGAATCACATTCATTTTGCTTTACATTATCTATTTATCAACTGTATTCAGAATGTACTTTTTCATTGTTTGACTTTGTCCTTCATTTGGTCTAAATCTTGCTCATTTCAGTTCTAAAAACAATAAACCTTCAGAGACTGTCGTTCGGAGCTATCCAGCACTTAGCAGACATGCAGGTGGGTGACTGTAATGGGTGGCTCACTACTGATTACTTGTGACAGTAAAAACCTATGTCTTTATAATGTATTTCTTCTTTTGCATATCCCGTATTAATGTGTAAGAGCATTGGCTAAAACCCCAAAAGGAACATGTCAGATTTTGTTTGTTATTAAAGCCTTGCTATGGCTCATTACAGGAGACAGTAAGATATGTATGTGTTTTGTTTTGTGTAGCCTCAGAAACCTCTAATGGTGATGGAGTATTGGTCTGGGTGGTTTGACGTCTGGGGAGAACATCACCACGTGTTCCGTGCTGAGGGTATGAAAACACTTTTCAACCATCATTTTTCCAGTGAACATTTTTGCTGAGCACATGCTCATTTTCAGCATCACTCTGCATTTCATTCATTCTATTACACACCAACAAGCCTCCCAATGGCCAATGTATGTTTGTCTGTGATTGGATAGCCGTATGAATGTCATTCAGGGTGTTACTCTTCAGCTGTTGGGTTCAGGTAATGTTCAAGGACACTTGAGCCGACAGAGAAGAACATTACTGCCTTATTCATTACTGCATATTGCTCTTTGGCTCACTTTGTGTATTATGTCATCATTTATTATCATATGGTTTATAGACATGCTAGCTGTTGTGTCAGAGATCCTGGAGAGAGGTGTCTCCATTAATCTGTACATGTTCCATGGGGGAACCAGCTTTGGCTTCATGAATGGAGCGATGGACCTTGGCACCTACAAACCTCAGGTCACCAGTTATGGTTGGTAGGAATTACCTTAAAACTACTCAGCGACCAAACAACAAAGGATGTTTCAGATCTTTGATGAATATGATTCCCCTTAACAAATGCATTGCTTCTTACCGTTTTTGTAAATGTTTTCGTTGCAGATTACGACGCTCCGCTATCTGAGGCAGGAGATTGCACCCCAAAATATCAACTCTTGAGGAATTTATTCAGCCACTACCACTGTAATGTCTTTTTAAGCATCCACATGCATTGATTGCATTACAAATTGGATGAGAAACTATGTGCACCTAGCAATTCGTTTGATGAACTTATTACCCAGAGTAATTGAGCCTGTCATAATTAGCAATAATTAAATGTTTTTGCTCTTCCAGCTGAGCCTCTTCCCGAAGTGCCCTCTCCTCAGGAGAGGAGAGCATACGACCCCATTGCCATCCAGCGGCACCTGTCACTGTGGGACAGCCTGCACTTCACCGACAAAGTAAGCTACAGATGGCAAGCACCTGTCTGGTGTGACAGTTGATGATATAATCTACAGAATGGAAAATGTTGTATCCACACTCTAACTAGACCATACCATATAGGGGCACTGCTGGGAGCACAGCAACATGTAAAATGTGGTGAGCTTTCAGATAGACAGAACATCTCTGTTATCAGCCTGTGTGTCTGCTTCGCTGTCTCCACTTGCGTAAGAGATCTAGCAACATGCTGCCTATGCTCAAGACAGATGTCTCACACCTGGCAGCTCAGGTTTGGTCATGCATCATGGTGTCAACACACCTGCTTTTTTTTTTTAGACGTATCTGTCATATGCTGTTTGGTGGGCTCTTTTATTCCACGTGTGTCACAGTGCCATGCATGCATACATATCTTGTATGATTTCAATCAGTGAGAATGGAACTTCCCAACCCCAGCAGTGATGGCATCTTGTCCTGCCTGTAAAACCACACAGATACAGATTTAATTTCATTGTCTTTAGACGTCTGGTACTTACTGTGTTCTGCCAGACTCTTGTATCTAATTATGTTAGGATGTTTGACTATTCATCCAGCCATACAGGTCAGAGAGGCCGGTGAACATGGAGAATCTCCCTGTCAACAATAACAATGGTCAATCATATGGTTACACACTGTATGAAACCACCATCACCAGTGGAGGAACCCTCAGCTCCAGGAACAACATCAGAGATAGAGCACTGGTGAGGACATGTAGAAAGCATAATATAGTTTAATTTTTTTTTCTGAGGTTATACAGTGTGGTTATACATAATCCTGTCATTGTGTCATTTAATGTTCTGTAGGTTTTTGTGGACAGACAATGTGTTGGTAGTTTGGACTACAAGACCCATGAGCTGGCACTCCCTGATGGGAAGGTACTGACTGTTTTCTGTGTCTGTTCTTACATGCCATCCTTCCCTATAGCCCTTGTCTGTAGCTCCTGAAACACATAGATTTCTAAATTATACCCAGACTTAGGGTTAGGGTTAGGATCCGTAAGTTTGGATCTATGATTTAATTTAGAATTTATTGTATTTTGAACCTATATTTGTATCAGTTGCATTAGTTATATTGGTAACGCTTTAGATTACAGCCCGCAACGTACAGCGTAATTACTCAGAGTTACAGTGTCATCTTTTGTACTTACAGTGTACCAGTACAGTACGTACCAAGTAGGTACAGGGGAACAGTTATGGAATAAGGGGGTAACAATTCGGGAATTTACATAGAATTTATGCTGTAGTTATTTTTTAATTACCGGGTATCTATTCTGTTATTACAGAGTATTTATGACCTACTGAGTAACAATCTGGACGTTTGGGAGAAATTTAGAGAGAATGTATACTGTAGTTATTATACCCTGTAGTTACCCTGTAACTAAATGTAACAAGAGGAGAACTACCACAGCATGTCTAACTTACTCTGTAACTACAGAGAGCAATATGAGAAGAGTTTGTTTCGATTTGACTTGCCTCAAAACATGGAAGAATATTACATTATCGGCACACTTTACTGTCAGAAGAGTATATATTAATATTAACCATGGCCTATATGATTCATACCTGGTATTTTATCTTGCTATATTTGTATTTATTTCCTGGGATGAAAGGAGGCCGTGCACAGAGCTGAGAAAAGGTAAGCTTGCACCTTGAGGAGCTGTAATGCTGGTCGAACACAATTGCCCGGGAGAAGACTTTCAACATTTTAATGACTTCAGAATTGCCTCCATGTGGTTACATGAAACACAAGTGAGTGACATCTGTGGTGGGTGAATTCTGTCCGCCGATGGCAGACGAAGCCACGAGGCCATAAATGAGCGTCCAGTAAGGAAGTTTGCTGCTGAGGTGGACAGCTGAGACAGTCTTCAGAGGCCGACAGTATCCATGACGATACACTGTCCCCTGGACCTTTGTTCCGAAGTAAACGCACAGATGTGCCCCGTAGTTATTTTAAGGACCCCAAAATTATAAAGGAACAATGAAGTCATCACTCTATCTTCCCTGAAACGTCCAGAATTTTGTTCAGTTTTATGGTCACACTGTACCCTGTAATAACAGAATAGGTACCCAGTGGTTAAGTAATAACTACAGTATACATTCTGTCTAAATTTCTCCCAAACGTCCAGAGTGTTACTCAGTAGGTCATAAATACTTTGTAATAACAGAATAGATACCTAGTAGTTAAAAAATAACTACAGTATAAATTCTTTGTAAAATCCCGAATTGTTACCCCCTTATTCTATAACTGTTCCCCTGTACCTACTTGGTACGAACTGTACTGGTACACTGTAAGTACAAAAGATGACACTGTAACTCCTGAGTAATTACGCTGTACGTTGCGGGCTGTAATCAGGGACTGCAGATGGAAATTAGCTAGTGCATGTTTCCTTCCGTTAAGGAGAGCAGGATGGTGCAATATCCACTTCATGCAACATTATTGCCAGATTTTTCATTCTCTGTTATTCACTATTTTCATTTGGCATGTTCAAACAAGCAGAGAAATATTGGTTTGTGTCATTGTGATGACTCTTCTTTACTGAATAACTTTCCAAACTACACTCATGTTTTGTGCATCGAAGGAAGAGATGACGTTGAGCTTACTTGTGGAGAACTGTGGAAGAGTGAATTATGGAAAAGCTCTGGATGAACAGCGCAAAGGTATTCTTCCTTCAAACACAAGTGTCTGGTGCTGTGCCATACATTGGTTTATTGCTTTTACTCTGGCTCAGTCATCTGAATTTATGACTACCCATTGTGCATTTCTAATGTATATGTCTGACCTGAACTGTTCATATTAGAACAGATTTCCAGAGCTGAGTCAAACAATTTTTACCATTCATTTTAACATTGTTCAAGCCAAAGGAAGTATCAGAACAGTTCAGATAATGTTGCTTGGACAGTAAAAAAAAACAAAAAAAACTATTCAGTTCTCTTAAACAAGTCAAATCACTGAGACTGTGCAAACTTTCTGATTTGTCCTATATTTTTTGGCCCACACCCCTTGCAATACCTGAAAGCATGTGTCTGTGTACAGCGTTTGGTCTGCTAGTATGTCTGCATTGCATATTTATGCCTCATATTGTATTACAGGTATTGTGGGAGACATTCTGTTGACTCACACCCCTCTGAGAGGATTTACCATCTTCTGTTTAGATATGAAGCCAGGCTTTATGAAAAGGTAGGTTAAATGAATTTCATTTTTCATTCTATGAAAATGGCCAGAGTACTAGACCTCTTCATGGACACTAACAGACATTTGCTGGTTGTAAATTAAAGGGCAGATTCACCCTAAAATACTTAATCATCTGCTAATAAATAATCCTTCATACTCTGCTTATTTACAGGTATTGCTAATGCAACTTGGATATCTGAGCATATCTGAGTTTGACATGATTACAGTGAGTGTTTCAAATGAATGTTTGGTCTTGTTTCAGATTAATGAGTTCAGGTCAGTGGAAGTCTGACTTCAAGTCACCCTCCGTTCCAGGATTTTTCCAGGCCAGACTGTATGTGGATGGTCCTCCCAGGGACACCTTCATCAGACTCCCTGTGAGTAGGACAGCCAGTCTTCTTTTATGGTAAACTGCATCTATTAGAGCTAGAAAATGTTCTAACACTGATTTCTAATATTTTAAATGTATCTTAATTTTTTATACACTACTTTGCATGTGTCATTTTGCTGATCGTACCAGTGCATCCATCCACAGGGTTGGGGTAAAGGAGCTGTGTTTGTCAATGGGCAGAACCTTGGACGTCATTGGTTCATCGGCCCCCAGCATTTCCTTTATCTCCCAGGAACTTGGCTCAGAAGTGGAGAGAATCAGGTACACCCACAGATTCTAATAAGATGGAACATAATGGTTGTGTTTGACTTCAGTTGAGGTAAAGTTCGCATCTGCTTTCTATTTTATTTATTTATTTATTTTTAGATCATTTGTGGCAGATTGTGTGTGTACTATTTGTTATGTATTTTTTATGTTCTCTTTCAGATTATTGTTTTCGAGGAACAAAAGGCAGATGACAAAATACTGTTTGCCGAAAATCCTGATCATGGAAGGACAATTGATGTTTACAAACTCCCCTTTTGCACACTGCTGTGAAAATAATGTACAGCAACAACACACACACAAAGGGACAGTTTATTGATACTGGCAGTTATTGTAAATGAATTAAAGCTATTAATTTACTAACCATAATATCCCCAATTACTATTGTACAGCAGTATGGTTACATTTTTTCTTCAAAGGTTTGCCAATGATTCTGTTGCCTTAAATTCAACAATGCAACACCGTCTGATTTGTCTTGTTTTCTTATGTCAGTATGAACTTTGCTCTGATTAGAAATAACGTTGTTTGAACCTTTGACAGCGTGACACACCCTCACAAGCTTCTCATTGGACCGAAGGCTTGTCCTTTACATGAGCGACGCTCTCTCATTCACAAAAGACACCTAACCACACACAGACTCAATCACCCTCCATGCTCAGTCATCAAGAAAAAACAAAGACCAGTCACCGGAAGTCGTCTTGTCCTTCACAATAAAAAACAAACATTTGTTAGACTGTCCAGCACAGAAAATTGTAATGTAATCTTTCATTGCCTATATGAATATATTATGCATATGGTTGTGAATATATACAGTAAAAACAAAATATAAACCACACATTCATTCTGTAATATGTACACTGTGTGCCTATGGGTTTATTCTGAAAATAATAAGCGGAAGTTTTGCATGTAGTTCTAGCTAGCTTGATTTGTCAAATCTATCCGCTGGTTCCTGTGTCGGCGCAGCAATTGCGGAAACACCTCTCGGTCAGCTTAACTTGCAGAAGAGTCCACTACATGCCGTTCACAGCCTTTGGTCAGCAACTTCATATTAGTCAACTTCACAGTGAATGTACTGTTAAAATGACGACTTTTAAAATGGGAGTATAGCGGTTGTAGGAGCAGCTCCACAGTACCTTAGCCTAGCCGAGCTGAGCTGTGCTGCTGAACTGGACCAGTTAAGAGTGGGTTTGGATATTAAGTTTAGCTAAGCTGAGTTTCTATAAATAAAGGTTTGCTTCCCTATCCCAACATGGAGTCATTTGGAGCCACTGGCACCTTTCTTGGATGCTCTGCGGGCATTGCAGTGGGTGGGCTTGTGTTTGCAGCCTACAAACTTGGCTTACTCTACCAGTTGTTTCACAAGGTAGGTTGTCACAACTCGACATGGTAATTCTAACCTCCATGTCTTTCTATCCCTTCCTCCACATGCAGTTTATTGTAAAACAGCATTGCACACCTGTATTACCTGCATTCTGTAGTCACATGTGAAAGGTAAGCTGGTCCGTTCACGAAAACTTTGACCAGCCTTGTGGTTTTCCAGCACAAAGGCTATCACAACAGGCTGTCACTAGGATTGCACAAAGCCCTGAGGCACATCACCACTGCAAGCCAGAATAATACGTAGTTATTGTGAAACATGAAAGGCCGGTGAAGAGATAGTGTGACAGGTGACCTTTAGAGGGGCCATCAACTCACCCTGGCAGTTGTTTATCTATGACGGAGCTTTTTTTCTAGTTTACACAATAGCTTATTCTGTTAAATCAATAACTGGAATTATCTGAATATTCACCTCTCTGACCTAACTTTTATTCTGTCCTTTGACTCACTTCAGACTGAGACAAAGAGCCCACGACATGGCGGCGAGAGCGTGGCAGAGGTGCTCCGTGCCCACGGGGTCAAGTACGTTTTCACCCTTGTCGGTGGACACATCTCACCTATCCTGGTGGCTTGCGAGAAAGTGGGCATCCGCATTGTGGACACCAGACACGAGGCCACTGCTGTCTTCGCTGCTGATGCTGTGGCAAGACTCTCAGGTGCAGATTTGTGTTACAAGAATAGTCAGAATGTATGACCCTCAGTCTTATTTGAGCTCATATCACGTCATCGGCAGTTATGGAGAATAGAGGAATAGGGTGTGCTGTTGCCTTCTTGGTGAGGTGTGTCTTGGTGTAGGCCTTTCGCACGGTTGTTTTGACTTGTCAAACATAGGTGTAACTAACAGCATTGATAGTGGCCGGATAACATTCAGGTGCTTCAGTGTTTTAGCCCTGGTATTGCAAAGACTTAAGTATAGTAATAAGTTTAGAACTATCGCCTCTGTAGTTAGTTCATTGAGTTATCATGTTTTTTGGGGCTTATTGATATCTATCTTGGTTGTCTCCCCACCAGGCACTGTTGGTGTAGCAGCAGTGACTGCCGGACCTGGCCTCACTAACACAGTGACAGCAGTGAAGAATGCTCAGATGGCTGAATCTCCGTTGCTGCTCATGGGAGGAGCTGCTGGTACACTACTTCAGGTGGTGCCGATTCAAATACTGATGCAAATATGATGTGAATGTGCAGGTAGAATAAAATAACAGAACAAAATAGTGGGTTCTGCTGCTCTAAGACACATTGTATGATAGCCCTTTAAATGTGTTATACTTCATGTTTACTTTTCTCAGCTTCAATGTCTAACCTCCCCATCAACTGTGTTTGCGCCGCAGGGCAGAGGAGCGTTGCAAGACATTGACCAGATGTCTCTCTTCAAGCCGCTGTGTAAGTTCTGTGCCTCTATCAGGACTATCAGGGAGATTGTGCCTACTGTCAGGAAAGCCCTGGCCATCGCCCAGTCGGGAACTCCTGGTCCTGTTTTCATAGAGTTCCCCATCGACACGCTCTATCCCTACCATGTTGTGTCCAAAGAGTTTGGAGTTAAGAACCCCCCCAAAGGCCTGATGGGAAACATTGTCTCATGGTATGTTATCAGCATGTCTTGTATACACTGCACATTACTATTTAGTGTATGTAAAATATAAAAAAACAAAAATAGAATAAAGTCATGCTGTGTTAGAATATAAGACCAGTTGAATTACATTTGAATTACACTAAAATCAGCAACTTTATAAGTGAATTGAGAATGTTATATTGTTACCTGGAAGATTTGCGCATTCCTCTCTCCCCACAATTCACTCTCAACTGTCAAATAAAGGCAAGCACGCAATGATGTGATGGTCTGATTTCTTGTAAGGTACCTCAACAACCACCTCATGAACCTATTTGCCGGTGCCTGGGAGACCAGAGATGTTTCTCCGCTTCCTGTCAACATCCCACAAGCCACGGACGATCGGGTAAGAATGCTCTCAGTATTAAAGGTTTGATGTTTTTTTCTTTTAGTCAAATACATTACACTCAGTCCCTTCCAATGTGTACAGTATTAGAGATGACTAAACCAGAGATCTACATGTTTTTTCTTTCAATACAAATCAGGTACAAAGGTGCATAGAGCTGGTGAGTCGAGCCAAGAAACCTGTTATTCTGCTGGGTAGCCAAGCAACACTACCCCCAACACCGGTCGATGACATCAGGTAAATGATAATGTTATGCCCCCCTCTTCTCTACTTTTCCATCCTGTGTCTTACTGTTTTTCAGTTTTCGGTTGCTCACTGTTGATACTAAAAATGTTAGTGCTTAAAAATGTGCTAAACTACTCCAATTCTTTCATTAGCTTTCCGGTCAGCAAGTGTTGTTTTGTAATTTTACATAGCGATGCTCATCTGGTCAAAAATGTTTTCCTGCTTTATAGGAAGGCATTGGAGGACCTGGGCATCCCCTGCTTCCTTGGGGGCATGTCCCGTGGCATGCTGGGTAAAGACAGTCCCATCCACATCAGACAGAACAGGCGAGACGCTCTGAAGGAGGCCGACTTGGTGCTCTTAGCAGGTCAGGCATACAGTCTTAGTCCTAGTTTACATAAGATGACAGGGGGTAATTAGGGGCTATTGATTTAATATTTAATCATTGATCATTAATACTTTATTTAAGGTTTCACAGAATGACAGCTGTTCTTTGCTAAAAGGAACATAAACCTGGAAGTTGTTTTATGTCTGAGGTTGATGCCACAGGCTATCCAGAATTCCTAGAGAATTGTTAACATTGTGTGTTGTGTTTGCAGGCACTGTGTGTGACTTTCGGCTGAGCTACGGCAGAGTTCTTAACAGACGCAGTAAGATCATCGCTGTCAACAGAGATAAGACGCAGCTGCTGAAAAACTCAGATATGTTCTGGAAACCAACTATAGCAATTCAGGGTATGTTCACAAGCTTCCATGATGACGCATAATCGTAATTACCATGTTTCATTTTAGATTTCTGGTAATTAATGAAGAATATGGCATTAAAAAAAAAGAAACTTGTATAACGTTTACTATGGATTTGTACTCCGTGGTTGGGCCATAGGACAAATACATCAGTTCAACAGTTAAGAGTGTAAAATTTAAATATTGGTCTATTTTAGGTGACGCTGGTTCATTCTTAGTGCGGCTTTCCAAAGGCCTGAAGGGCCATCACTGTCCAGAGGAATGGGCTCAGAGCCTTAAAGCAGGAGATAAGACCAAAGAAAATGCAAACAGGTAAGCAGAGGTGATGATCCCTGGTCCCTGTTCTGTCAGTGTGTTAGCATGTATTGTAAAACCATCAGTGTCACCTAGACACATTTCCTCTTAAATTACACTCTGTTCTTGATGATTAAAACAGGTTCTGATTGGTTCAATCTTTATTGATATAATATTGCAACTACAACAAAATCATTTCTGCATCACATAAATTAGAGTGTTTTTAATTCCAGGGCTAAAGCTGATGAGAAGACCGAACACCACTTAAACCCCTTGAAAGTCCTCCACTGTGTGGATGAGCTGATGGCAGAGGACAGCATCATTGTTGCCGATGGGGGTGATTTTGTTGGAAGTGCTGCTTACATAATGAGACCAAGAGGACCTATGTGTTGGCTAGATCCAGGTTAGATCTCTTAGACCAAACAAAAACAATTTGTTTATGAAGAACTGTTGTGATTAAAACAATGGATGTTTGGTTATTTAAATGTGAGAGGAGGGGACTTGTAATTTCAGCAATATGAAAAAAGTTCATTCATGTAGGCCAAAATCACAACTTTGGGCTACATAATCACGCTAATCGTGCTTTCTTTGCAGTCATAGTGACATAACTTCACTGTTCCTTGTCCCTACAGGAGCCTTTGGGACCCTGGGAGTTGGAGGAGGATTTGCCCTGGGGGCGAAACTGTGCCGGCCTGAATCTGAGGTATAGTATTGGTTCAGGCATTTCTGAAAGTGCTTTGTCTGATCATCTATTGATCGGTGTACACACTTGAATGAATAAAATGCTACTTTGTGTGTTTTCAGGTGTGGATAGTGTATGGTGATGGCTCCTTAGGATACAGTGTTGCAGAGTTTGACACATTCACTAGACATAAGGTAAAATCACTGACCTAAATATGTACATTATATGTATGTAAGTAACTCTATTATCCATGATTAATGTGCAATGCTAGAATAAAATAATAAAATCAGATATCAGTCAGTCATTGTTTTTCACTTCCTATACAATGGAAAGGCGGCAGTGGCTTAGACCTGATTATATTGTATTATTGTGTAATTGATCACTACCACAGAAGCTGTCTATTGAAAACACTGCATTACATGAAATGTAACATTTTAATTAGACTTCACAGAAGTATGCAAGTCTGGCAGCTGTAATGCTAAATGGACACTTACAAATGATTGAAACCTGTTATAGACTTTAGCAATTCAATAAAAGCATTCTCTTTGTAGAAAAAAACACACATGTTTGTACATATTTCTCTTTGTTTTCTTCTGATAATCCACATTTTACTCTTTTTTTTTTTTTCTCCTAGACACCAGTTATAGCTGTGGTGGGAAATGATGCATGTTGGAGTCAGATATCCAGAGAGCAGGTTCCCATACTTGGCAGCAACGTGGCGTGTGGCCTTGCATTTACAGGTACATTTTTTTGCATAGGATGTTGTGCGGCTGCTGTGATAGCTTGTAGAATATGTACAGGTTACATCCCACAGTGTGAACAAAATGAATTTATATTCATGTATGATGACTGGGCAGTTACTAACTGGCAAATTCTATTTTCCTTTCCTTTTTTTGCAGATTATCATATAGTGGCAGACGGTTACGGTGGTAAGGGCTACCTTATAGGGCGTGAAGACGAGGACAGGCTAAGTGACATCATCAGACAGGTTCAGAGGGAGACCCGGGAGGGCAAGGCTACACTTCTCAATGTTCTGATAGGGAAGACCAACTTTAGAGAGGGCTCTATCTCTGTATAGAGCAGCTGTGATTCTTCTTCCTTTACCTTTGGCTCTTCATAGACTTTACTACTATTTACTACTCTATGAAGGGTTTCAGAGAATAGGAAGATAGTGTTGGATACTGAGTAGAGCCCAGCCCTGACCAGACCTATGCGAATCCTTTGTGCCCTTAAAGCCATATTTCACTTTGGTAAGAGGAAATGACTACACAATATGCTGATCTTCTGTAAGAGTTAATGAACCGTCAGTTGCGATATCACTTATTTCATGAGATGAGTCAAAAATCATACTAGTAACACATCTGCAAACACCAGAGTCATGACTCTGATTTTTCAATATTAAAGGGTGACTGTTCATAAACCTGAAGTTATTATTATTATTATTATTATTATTTACTATTAAGTTCTACTTCAGTAAAATACTACAGCTCCAGATCTGCCAACTTGGAACTTAAGCTTTTGCTGTGTGTCATGCTACCTTCAGGTTCATGCTGTGCTATTTAAGATAACGGCTGCATTTTAAGAAGGGAAAGAGTGAAAAGTGAGAAAATCTTGCTTTGTTTAGGGATTTTACCTCTTCAGGCGCTTGGGGTTAGATTTTTGACGTTCAAACAGCCTCTTCTAACTTTAGATATTTCTTGCAAGTAAACCAGTGACTTAAAATCATTTGTGAGAGAGAGAGTTGGTTTAGGTTATCAAATGCGACCAGTATGCCTTTTCTCCTGTTATCAAATGAACACGGAGCCTTTTTATGAGGATACATGAAATCTTACAGCTGTAATATCCTTTTCTTGGTTCATGATTTGGGATAAAAATATGTTAAATGGAGAATATTTTTTGAATGTCGAATATTGACTAATGGTATGCCTTTTAATGTTTGATTGTATTTTCGAATGCATTGATATGTATAGATTGAAAATGTGTCTGCTGATTCAGTTACGTATTTAAATGATATTTAATACTAACTTGTATGCATTGAGGTGGGCTATCATTTAAAATATGCCTATACACAACATGTATTGCACTATAATTATAACTTATTTACTCACCAGGTGAACACGTGTGGATCATCTCCCTCCAACATATATTGATGTTTGTTTTTTTGGTACTTTGAGGGAGGTATGTCAAACTTTTGATCGTGAAATCTTAATTTGGATAAATTCTCAAATAAATTGAAAAAAGAAAGTGAGAAATGAGTGGGCTTTTGAATGATCTAAGAATAGACTGTATTGGAGGCACTTGTTTGATTTTACAGATTACCATCTAGTTATTTTTATTTATCTTTTTTTTTAACAGCTCAATGACTGCAACCATACAATCTAACCATAACTTTCATTATGTTCTATAATCCTGGTTCTACACAGTATTTATAGTTCAGTGTTTACCAGACTGTGTCAACACAGCTACCCAAACTTTTAAACTTAGAAAAATGCTGGGATTTGATTGTCAGCTTTCTACAGTTAGCCTGTAGAAGTGGAGTTAAACTAAATATATTATACTACTGTATGTGAAGGAAACGCATTGTGCATTCGGGGGAAATTGACAGCCACCTTTTTTTTTTAAACTTGGCTATTTAGTTTGAAATTCTTTTGTCACATAACCGAGTCATCTGTGTTTAGATTTAAGAACAGTAGACCTTCACACCACTCACATTCTGTGCAAAATAAGCGTTACAACTCTGCTTAATATTGCTAACACTTCTTGGCAAGAGCTGCAACATGTCATCTGTGTATATTTTATAGTTTGGACCCTCTATTAATGTCAACGGCACCACTTGTATATAATAATGAGGTAGGACTCTCTAATGAGGCATGTGCCCTGTATTTTGGAAACACTACAAAGCATAGAGAGTGTACCCAGGCCAACTGCACCTGCACCCATGGCGCAAAGGGGCCCACAGTCTCAGGGTAAATATTTTCTGTACTAATTAACTAGTAGTACTAATTAACAGTTGTGGGATCCATAAACATTTCATCACCTGGACTTATTATGGTCTAACTCTTGGTACAGAGAGACACCAGCTGTACCGCTAACAAGAGTGGTTCAAAGTGGTATCATATGTTGCCTCAAGCCTGTGATTTCACATTCTTTCATACCATCAACTTGACACAAGAAGAGCATCAGCATATTTGTGTGCAAATATTTTGTGACATTCGACAGAACACACAACCTGGTTTATGTCTGTCAAAACACTAAAGGATTTAAATGGCAAATCTTTTTGAGGCTGTGACTTCAAAAGTGCAGTTTTCATTTTAAACAGGAGATGGCAGGCTAGTAGTAGTTTTACTGAAGCAGTCTATGCTGACGTGTTCCTGTTTAGCATAAGTTATGGGGGGAACCATATGTATTAGGAGAAAACAGGCCATCTGGGGAAACGTCTGCTGTTGGGCGTATTGATAAATGCCAGCTTAACTACAACAGTGTTTTGAGTGATTCAAAATCAAAATATTGTATTATTCTCAATTATAGAAATAGCTTTTAAACAAATAGGTAAAATGAGTGTGTACTAGGCCTTGCTGAAAGTTCTGATTCTAATTATTTATTTTTGTTCCATATAAATCATGTCGTCTAATCATGAGTACTTGAATACAAAGACAGATTGGTTGATTTCTGATTAGTTATTTTTTGATTCCACAGATTTCTGAATGATGCTACATTAGAAAGTGAAAAGTGACGTGCCACTGTCTCCAAAAGGCTGCAATCGGCACAATAATGTAATAGATGCAGTAAGCAACAGTTATTGGCGTAAACAGCAGTTTCCAGTATACTGTACTGCAGATGGTTCTCCGCTGTCTTGCCTCTGCCCCTTGTTTGACGTCAGACACAGAAGGGGTCTGACGTTTGTTGCTTTCACGTGCTCTTTGTAAATCTCCAACTCCTAACTTTGAAATTGTAAATTAGCGCTTTGTTGTTTTGTAGTAAAATAAAGTGGTAATGATATGTACAGTAATATATGCATATATATATGATATATATGAATACAGAATAATACGTTATCTATAAACCATATCACGTTTACCATGAGAGTTATGTCAGAGGGTCTACGGTCCTGAAACATGGTTGATCTTGACGTATCACGCATGAAAATCCCGACTTTTTCTGACATAAATGTGCGCTGTTCCTGTTATTTTGATTTTGTTTTTTTTGTTTTTTTCAGTTTTACTAACGGAGCCTGCTTTGATGTGTCTGTTTTGCCATGCTGCAAGACACATTTCCCACGCGGGACAATAAAGGCTAACCTCAGTTATTCGTGCAGCACGTGAAGGCATCATAAGACCGGGCGCACGTCGCCGCAGGCGGTGACTTGAACCGCTGCGCTCAACTTCGACATAGACGGACAATGTGTGGCATAGTAGCCGCCGGGGGAGCATTTCTGGTATAAGACGGCAATCGGCAAATGAACCGACATAATTTTTAGCTAAAGAGATTGGTTAACAACAGATATATACCGCTTTAATTAGTCTAACGTTAACTGTTGTGGTGCCCTCAGAATGACCAGTAAAACAGAGGCAGTTTCGTGATTTTAACAGCCTCGGAGATAGCTAACTTTGCTCAAAGCAAACAAAACAAAACAAAACAAACCAAACCTACGTTAGCCTGACGCTAGTTGTTAATTAATGTTAGTTGGGTTGTGTTATTCTTTGGTGATACAGCACCAGTGGACTGTCCCGACGCCGACGTTAAGTTATTATCAGGTTAGCAATAACGCCATCAAAAAGCTAAAAGCTCCGACCTCGAGTCGATTTAAAGTGGCTCACGTTAATACAGAATCCACTTTTTGCTGACTACGAATCAAAAGGATTTCTTCTTGAACCGAAATAAACACTGGACAGCAACTTACCTAAATCAAGGTAAGTCATGAGTGTCGTGTACGTTTACGTTAGCTTATTAAGTAAAGTTAGTTATAGTTAACGTTATATCTATTGTGTGAAACCTGTAGTTGTCAATTCAGAAATGAATGTCGGTATTAAAACGTGGACTAAATACTAACGCTATCTTCTTGCATATGGCTTGCTGTTGGACCGGTGGGGCATTGACTTAATGTTAGAGTTAAGAAAATAAACATTAGGAAAACAAAACACCAGTTATTTAACAAAAACTAGCTAACGTCACCTTGTCTGTTACAGTTGCCTGGAGCTATAGTCTTACTGTAGGTTGCAGCACATGTCATCAGGCAAGTTGCGTTGCCAGGCAGAAGTTTATAAATTGTTTCCTGTTTCCAAAATGATATAAAAAATAAATAAACAGTGTTAAGCAGAACAAGTAGCGTCTTCATTTGCCATGACACTGACCTGGCAGGGATATGTCAATTATAACTTCCTATATGATTTCCATTCCATTATGTTAAGGTCGTTTAGAGGGACAGTCAGTATGCATGTGACAGCCTTTCCTATCCAGAGTTGTTGTAATGTGTTGCTTATTTGTTTCTGTTACAGGAGCTGAATGGCCTCCGTTGTTGCAGTGAAAACTGAGAAGCGACCTGCAGCTGATTCTCAGGATGCAGACTCAAATGCAAAAAAGCCCAGGTAAGCTCATGTGCTGCTTTGGAGCCATCTGCACATGACTCATGCATCAACATTGTCAACAGGGCTAATTAAAATCTTTGTTTTCCTGGGGTCTTAATGTTTTGCTAGTCCCAAGTTAACGTAGGTTTTAGTTTCACACTACGTGTTAGCGTGCTTGACAATGGTTTGTTTAACCTTCATGCTGTCTGAAGCGTCTTTGGAAACATCATCACTCAATCTCTGCCTGCCCCAAAGGAAACTGCTGCCCAGCCTGAAGACCAAGCGCGCCCCCGAGCTTGTCCTGGTGATAGGCACGGGGGTGAGCTCTGCCGTGGCCCCTCAGGTCCCTGCACTCCGCTCCTGGAAAGGCCTTATCCAGGCCTTGCTTGATGCGGCCAATGACTTTGACCTATTAGAGGAGGAGGAGAGTCGGCGTTTCCAGAAGCACATGCAGGAAGACAAGAATTTGGTGCATGTGGCCCATGACCTCATTCAGAAACTTTCCCCGGTAAGCCTGAGCCTTTTTCCTTGCCTTTCCTTTCTCCACCACATGCACAAACACACGGCAGACAGACTGCCAGCTCACTGTCCTTTCCTCAGTCAGGGACATTTTGTTTAACTTTCATGGCTTGAGATAAGACATTGTAGCCTTATCTCATTAAAGACCTATACCTAATAGCACAAGGCTTGTTTGTGGGGCTTTTTCTTAGACATGAATTTTGGTCAATAGCGACAAACTTTGTAGTCAG
Source organism: Macquaria australasica (assembly GCA_005408345.1). Lineage (NCBI taxonomy): Eukaryota > Metazoa > Chordata > Actinopteri > Centrarchiformes > Percichthyidae > Macquaria > Macquaria australasica. Next base: position 792,063 of record SEMN01000194.1, on the reverse strand, counting down.
TTCATGCGGAATCAATCACCAATGCAAGAAGCACGCATTGTTCTTATTTATTGTTGTTTAAAAAAACACCCAGATGAAGGCAGGTGAGCTGAGCCACATTAGTGTTTTATTTCTTAAAAAATGAACTTTAAATTAAAAGTTCTTACAGGTTACCTGTACTGAGTACTGGAGAGTTTTGCACAGAGCTACAATTATAGGGTAGTTTGGGTAATCTTGCCACTAATGTTTAGGTTTCATCAGCAAACAGCAGCCTGCCTTGGAAAGAACTTCCCCCGTTTTCCATTCTGGGGTTCACTTTGTTCCTGTCATTTGGTGTCAGTAATAACTTAGCCATCAAAATTCAGATGATAATTGTGAGTTTCCCAAAGAGAAATGAAAATACAAAAAGGCGAACTTCATATATGAGACTTCTGGTTTAACACTGAACCACCTGCCTTGTAGTGTGGACATCCCATGAATGGGCTGTTGCGAGTAAGGCTGCATGATTGATCATATTAAATAGCAATTTCAATTCATGCCTCTGTGCAATCTCATTCTTAGAATTCATACGTATTTGTATTAAAAAGGAGATCCATTGTAGCACACCAAGCAGTCTTACTTTCTCCCTAAAGTTGCATTGTGACAGCAGAAAGGACAAAAAAAATAAATAAATCTGACTGGTGTGAGACAGAGACTAACACGGTTAAAAAGAAAGCTTTGGGGGAATCAAAATCAAGGAAATCTCGTTGGTGATGGTGTGGAATAGAAGAAACATTTCTTTGACACAAGTTCTGATAAAAATCGTTGTAGATTTAAAGACGATGCCGACAGCCAAAAGCACAATGTTTTGTCATAGTTGCAGCACCAAAGGGATAACATCACAGCTTAAAACCACATAAAAAGTTGATGAACCAATGAAGCCCATCAAAACTACCACAAAATTCCTGTCACCCGACCATATTAACACAACAAAATCCTTTACACAGGGCATCACCATCCCTGACAAGCTTTCACAGGCCCAAGAGGACTACAGAGGCAACATTCTTTAGTTGTTCCTCTCAATTGAGAGGAAATTGTAAATTGTGAGTGAGAAAACACTGATTCTCTGTTTTTACAGAACCCTGCAGCTCTAAAACAATTGGTTTGTTACAAATGAATGGCAAATGAAATGGATTAAAAACATTTTTGGATTTCCATATAACTCGGTTTTCTTCCTATTGGAGCGGTCTGGTCTGGAGCAGGGCTGGCAGATGGGAGCCTTAATACCGTTTGCCTCCTGTGTTAGTCATGTCTCATTGCACCTTTGACATTGATAAAACACGCTTTGTTTCAGCCCTCGGCCTGTTGTCACAAAAGGAACAAACAGCGCTTTTATGGCTTCATCCATCGTGTTTATTTCAATCCACAGTTGTGCAGACACCAGCCCACTGCCGTTGGATACAGACCCAGCAGGCTCTAGCATGCTGAGTGAAAAAAAGACAAGCATAGAATAATGTGAACCAGGAGCCCCCCAGCCAAGATTTCCCATTGAGACAAAGTTAAAGCACCACCCAAACAGCAACCATACAATGGGTTACAGTAGAGGACATGGCATGTAGTGATTCCATTCACAAAACCCATCTGCAAATATTTAACCTAACACATGTTAGCACTAGACTGAGTTGTTTTACTGTCCTCTGAGCCAAGGAATTCCTTCAAGTGTGAATCATGGTTTCACGTATGATATTAGGCAATATGCCCTGATATCAAAATAAATACACAAGAAAACTGGAGCATCTGAGGTTGTGAGAGACCCGCCTTCAGTGCAGTTAATCCCAGTAACAGTGGGCTGTGAGAGTTTAACCCACTTTTCATGGAATTGTGTATCAGATGGATTATGGTGGTCTGCAGGCACACGGCATCAGGTAATGAGGGTAATCTGACGTTAAAACTCGAAATGAGAATGTTGTTGTAAATCCTCTCGCACCTTTGACCTTGTCAAAAACAAGGCTAATTACAACTTCGCCCACTGCTGAATGTTTTCCACAGGGTCAGTGGAAGAAACGTGGTCATCTGTTTATAGTTAGTTTGGTTATAATCTGAGATTTGTTTTTGTTTTTTAAATGATAAAGCCCTCTAAGCACCTTGCTGTAAAAGGAAACAGTTTTGGTTTATTTTCCCCAAGTCAGCTGTCATTGTGAAATTAACCATAACTTTCTGTGGAAAAAGATCAAGCATCCTGGTCTTTGTATCACTGTATTATAGGCATAGTCCAGTAGCAACAGACCTGTGAAAAGTCAGTAGCTGTTAGACCTATACTTCTATTTTGTGCTAACTGTATGCATGCCCACAGTAGGACAGTCCAGACCTAGCAAACTTTGAATAATATTTATTTATGAATAATAAACTGTTAGTTTAGGATGAATATTTAGAAACCAGAGTTGTTTACTTGCACTTCATTTGGTTATTACATAAATCCTGACAATCCAAGGACACAGTGATTAGGATGGGTGCTGTAGACACTGGATGTGGATAATGAGCTTCTTCCTGTGGAAAGGACTCCCGCTGTTTAACCCATTAGAGCTGTAATCTCTGGAAGTCAGCGGAGCATTTCCCTGTGCTAGGATCACCTTGGTCACTGCATCTCTGCACTACCCACTGCTATTCTTAGCTGCCCGACTCTTCCTGTCTCTCTCTCTCTCTCTTTTTCTTCTCTCTTTTCTTTACATCAGGCTCTGCCAGGTAAGGGTGAGATTTAGACCGTGTAGTCGCAGCCCATAATCTCTTAGCAGACTCAGGTGGGGGTGAGTTGCTACTTGAAGAGCCGTGGACAAGATCAGAGAGGGTAATGGAGTTTTTGATACAGAACAAAGTTGCCCTTGAGTAGATATTTTGAAAACTGGCGCACACTTGACACACCCCTGAAAGTCTCCCTTGAGAGTAAGTTGGGGCACTCAGGATGCCAGCTGGAATTCATGTGAAGGGCCACTGGGAAGTCTTGTTTAAACAAAATAAATAAAAACAGGTTGAAACCCTCCTCTGTGATGTCGAGTAGTTGGTATTAAAATTTGGGTCTAAACTCTTGGTTAAGGACAGTAACTAGGCAGGAGTCCTGTTTAACTAATGAGTCTAGAAATAGGAGCCCTTATTGGGCTATATAACCATGCATACTGATACATAATAACAAAATTAAAAACAAAAAAATTGACCTACCATTGTGTCTGTTTCTAAGGGGAAATTACACTGCACTGCTGCTTTAATTTGTCATTTTCTTCACTGTTGGTGGTAGCAATTATTCTGTGGTCCCACCCTTGCTTCTAAGTTAAGACACAAAAAAACATTCGTTCACACGTTCAACTGTTGCTCAACTTGGCCTCAAATGCACACACTTATTTTAAGACACTTGATGCACACATGGTCAGGTCACATGGTATGATAAGTAAAACTGTGTACACAAGAGTTCAATCCCATTAAAGGGCTGCTTGTTGTGGATTTGTGAAAGTGTACTTGACATCGCAGTTGCGGTAATTTGACAATGGCTTACTGGTATTTTAATTTTTCACCATGATATACTGCATTTCCCCTAAAGCTAATAGAGTAATTATTCAGTTAAACATGCCATTTCCAGTGAATGTGGGAATGTCAAACACAGACAGAGTATAGTACAGTAAAGGTTTGATAAAATGAGGAATATACAAAATTGTACCTCACAATGACTCTTTATTCTCTCTTAATTATTTCCCCCATTGGTTATTTTATGAATCAGTCTTAAGTGGGTACATGCTGCATTTTTAGGTTGCCAAGGTTGTAAATTCTTATCTATATTTAAAACATGGGAGAATGCAGATGTTGTTTTACTACAATTTCATTCATTCTTGTGTTAAGACTTACTAATTAAAAAGGATTTTGGCACAGTCAGCCCATTTTTCTTTCTATTGTGAGAAGGCTGGGGTTGAGCAGCAGTGAACGACTTCACAACCATGTGTACTTCAGAACTTAGATGTGACACTTTTCAGCCTCAGGATCAGTGCTCCAGTGATCATTGTTTATTTATTTTTTATTCCACCAACATCCTCTTTGCACACTCGATCACAATGCTGCTGGTTGTTTGCTGCACTTCCCTCTCCAGCTGTTGTCATACTGCATTCAGTGCTGTTTAAAGCTGACGATTGATAAACACAGTCTACATGGCCTTCTGGCTTGAGTGCATCACGCACTGAAGTCTTGTTGTCATTGTACATTGCTTGTAAAAAAAAACTGAAACGCAATTATTTGTCAAGTAAGTAATTTTCTGCAGTAATATCACCGAATCTTATCCCTGTACATCCAGTGTAATTTATTATTAAAGTATTTATGATATTTATGATGGACAGTTGTGTGAAAAGTATGCCAATTGGACCATTTCTTACATGTACACGTGCAGTTCTCCTACTTAAAACATCATCATTCTTAGCATTTCCTGTCTTTTTATTTATTTTTTTATTTTTTTACAGAGAACAGGCAATGTGCGCTCCACATTCTTCAAGGACTGTCTATACGAGGTGTTTGACGATTTGGAGTGCAAGATGGAGCATGCAGGGAAACATCTACTGCGCTCAGTGCTGCAGTTAATGGAGAGTGGCGCACTGGTCCTCACTACTAACTTTGACAACCTGTTGGAGATCTATGCAGCTCACCAGGGCACCAAGATGGAGTCTTTGGACCTGACAGATGAGAAGAAGGTAAACAGTGCTTGGATCATGTCATGGCACTGATTGATCTTTCCTGCAAAACACATCCTGTCAGGTTTTCTTCTTCTAAATGAGTGCAAAGGTCACTAAAGCAAGTACTTTGAGGCCAGGCTCAGATTGTAGGAGTTTTAATATTCGGACAAACTGTAAAATTCAAGTTGCATTTTAGAGATTATTTTATCTCAAACACACTTAAACATGGCCTTCAATACTCTGGAGGGGGAAATCGCATATAAATCTGCCTGAAGAGTATCTTGTCCTCTGAACTCTTTGCAGTGACTCAGTTACACTTATGAGAATGCCTTTCAGTGAAGTTCCTCATTGGTCGGTTTTGTAGCAAAATAGATAACGCTTTGACCTGAAAGAGGCTTTTGTCTCTGACATGTGGAGGAAGGTTAAAGTTCTAGCCATTACTCCGCTGCTGTCGAATTTTATAGATTGAACAATATTTGCTTTTGGTTTAAGACTTTTCTGGAGGAGAAGCATGTTTTCCCAGTCAACCTAGGTTTGTTTCACTTCTAAACAGTTTTCTCCACGAAATCTCAGTTGTTCAATCATGTCGTTTATGTCCTAGTTCATTTGAAGTCAGTTTGATTATTTGTTAAATAGAACACAAGTTTGCAAGAATTGGCTAGAGTTTTCTGAGAGACGCGTTGCTTTGCCTCTCAGTCCTGGTATTTATGCCTTACCTCCATCAGGGCTAATATCCTCTCACTGCTGTTACTCCCTGCCCAGCCAGAACAGGATTGAGTGCAATGGACTGTTAAGTGTGTGCTTATGTGCGTGTGTCTAGGTGTTGGAGTGGGCTCAGGAGAAACGGAGGTTAAGTGTTCTGCATATCCACGGTGTTTACACTAACCCAAGTGGTATCGTACTGCACCCTGCTGGCTACCAGAATGTACTGAGGAACACTGAGGTTATGGTGAGCCCTGACATTGTTCACTATTGGTGGTTATGTTTCTGATAAAGGTGCAGGTTGTAGTACTAAATTGCCTGTCCTTTTGACTCATTTGAAATGGTAGCTTTTGTGTAAGTGTAATAATATGTATTACCGCTGGTTTCAACAGCGTGAGATCCAGAAGCTGTATGAGACCAAATCATTCGTGTTTCTGGGCTGCGGGCGCACAGTAGACGACACAACCTTCCAGGCTCTGTTCTTGGAGGCGGTCAAACACAAGTCGGACCTGGAGCACTTCATGCTCGTGCGGCGCGAGGATGTGGGCGAGTTCAAGAAGCTGCGGGACAACATGCTGGACAAGGGCATTAAGGTCATCTCCTATGGAGACGAGTACGCCGACCTGCCGGAGTACTTTGAGAGGCTGGCCAATGAGATCTGCAACCGTGATGTGTCTACCAACGGCTGGGGTAAGGAGGATGATAGTTTCCAGTCGAGAGATAGTTTGATGTAATTTAACAATGCTACTACTACTGGTACTGGTACTAGAGTACCAGGTTTATTAAACAGTGTGCAGTAAATGTATTATAATGTTAACTTTTGTGTTTGACAACCTAAGCTAAAGAATGTTAATTTTTCTTGTGGAATTTACTGTGTTCATTGGGTTTGTTGAATAAAAAATGATTTGTAAATAGTATCTGGCCTTTTAGTATATTCCTGGAAGGGATCAAAGAAAAGCAGGACATGTTTCAGTCTAGTGGACACTTTATAACACGGGTTGAACCAGAGCGGAAGCATTAAAGCTATCCTGGAAGCAGAGGTTAAGATCAAGTTTAACCAGCCCATGCTGCAGATTTGATTTAGGGCATACAATGTAGTCAGTAGTTCTAAATCTTCTATCAGCATCTCTCTTGGAAAAGAAAATGTGAGTGTGAGTTTCCTGCATTTTATAATTGTCTTTTTTATCTTTACCTACAGGGTCTCCCTCACAAAATGGGGAGGAACAGCAGAACGGCTTTAACACACAGAAAAGCCTCCTTCAAGGTTAGGACTGAATTCTTCTCTTTAACTTCAGCCAGTGGCCAATTGCAAGAGACATTTCCAGAATAATACAATAAAGCACAGTCCAAGACTCCTGTTTTCTTACTGCATGCTGGTAGAAAATTCAAGTCTGTTCTTGATTTTCAGTATAAAAAGACCTGCTGGTATTCCTTTACACAAAGATACAACTGACTTTACAGTATTGCATGCATGGCAGTCAGTGGCAACATTTCAGTTCAGATGCCCTTCGTTTCTCAACCGTTCACTTAAGTCCCTTCCTTCTCTTTTTGCCCCAGACTATCATTCTTGACGGGCACACAGTCGGGATCAGTATCAGTCATTTTGCTCCTCAGCGCCGTCGAGAGATCAGCCTACTTTTGATTAGTCTGATTTCAATCAATGGATTTAGGAATCCAGGAACACTATGGGCCACGGGAGACCTGAAAGCCCTATTTTACAGGTGTCCTTTATTTTCCTTTTATAGTTCTTGTTTAAAAGGGAAAGGAGAAGTTTGAAGTAACTGTCAATGCCAATACCCAACCTCACAATCCCACTGTACTGTATTTAATTGTTGCTCAACATTTGGGAAGCTACAGTAGAAAGTAATGGTATGTGCTCACTTCAACTTGGCAGAAATGATCTGAATCCACTGACAGACGCCGACTGTGCTGCATTGATTCATTGTTTGGATATGGACTTACAAGAAGGCAGTTAAACAAAACTGCAAAGCTTAACCTACCTGCCCTATAAGAGAAGTTCTAGGTGCAAGCTATGACACACATCACATCCTCTTAACTAAAAAGCCTAGACTTGTGTTGATATGCAAGGATTGTATCATGTCATGCTCAACCTTGAAAGCAGGAAAACTGATTTGCACACTACTGGGGTGGTGATGGGTGGAAATAATTCTCATGGATGGTTTTGCAAACACATTTTTGATGATCATGTCCTTTCAGGAGAATGTTTTCATAGCAGAGAGGCTCCCAGCCAGTATCAATCACTTTGCCACTCCTGTGCTGAAAATGTTCTTTGGAAGCCTTTTTTTTTGTATTTTTAATACTTGCATGTGTTTGTCTGACATAGTATTTATAAGTACTATTTTCAAAATAAAGCTTTTGGTATCCCATTTATCCTGTCATGTTTCCATGTCTAATAATGACCATACTGGAGCAACCTGTGATGGGGCTACACACACCATGTGCCCCCCAACATATGACAGAACAATTTCCAAGTTTACAGGCTGTCATAGCACATAGCAGCTTTATTTAGAAATGTTTACATTCTCATAAATTAGATCAAATCTTCTGTATAACTCTTGATTCTCTCATATTGCACTACCACAAATTAAAGGAGACTAGAGATGTTTAAGACTTATATTTCCTCTTACAAATGAAGAGTAAATCAGAGGGGGAAACAAAAAGGGCCAAAGAACTTCAGCTCACCACACAGAAGGTGTAGTCTGAAAATCTATGGACAACATGTAAGAACTAAAAAAAAAAAAAAAAAGAATTTACAAAATATCTTTCCGCTTTTCATCAACTATAAACCTAGGAATCAAAGTCTCCATTTTGTAGTGAAAATGTGTTAACTGCGTTGGGCGGGCTGACTTTCATAGAAACAGACCACAAACTCTCACAAAAAGGCCAAACCCACACAGTGACGCCCCGAGGCTAGAGCTATCTGCCTGTGTGGGTAAACGATCACCAAACCACAGGAACACAGCCGCACAACAATGACAGCTCACCTTGGCTAGGTTGGTGGACTTTCCAATCCCAGTGACACCACAAAATGTAATGACAAAAGGCCTTTGCTGGCTCTGCGCCTCCATGACATCTCTCAGAATATCCACCCTGCGCTTGGGCTGCAGGGTGGATTCTGAACTGAACTGCCATGGTACTCTTGATGAATAACCACCCATGTAGTTAACGTGTTAACTAAGAAGACAGGAGACAGATAGGCACTATGGTCACTAAGCTTTCCTCAGGCAGCAGGCAGCTGCTGAAATGTCACATCCAGCAAGCCTCGACGACCTGACCTCATTTGCATGAAGAAGGGAAAACTGACTGACAAAATGCCAGGTAGGGGATTTTTTTTTTTTATAAGTCTTTACTGTTTAAACCAGTAAACTGATGACATTTACAGCCTCGGTCCATTTAGTCAGCTAAAATGTCATTTGGATGTGACTTCATTGTTTCAAAACTCAGTCTGATCTGAGGTACTTTTCAATGATGGCCCATGTTTAGAAATAATGCAAAGGGAGGCCCCTCTGGCTTTGTTGCAAAATGTTCTGTCTCTTTCAAAGAGCATACTTGTCCTTTACTGGGAGAATAAAGTCCTGTGCATGACATGAGTTCTTCATTTGATGCAAAGTAGAGAGGACAGGAGGATGAGAAACGCAGGTTAACAGGGCTGGAACATCTCACGGCAGCGTGGCAAAGGTATTGTTGGCTTCGTTGCGACGACGAATAAACAGCAGAACATGCAGCCACTTAAGCCTTCATCAGGGCACCGACCACAGCGCGGGCGTTGAGGCTGCGCAGGTCATTGTAGGTCTGCCCTGTGCCCACAAACACAATGGGCTGGCCTGTGATGTAAGTCATGGAGATGGCAGCACCGACCTGTGAGGGAGGACGGATGACGCGTGAGTGCTATCAACTTTCCGGCTAAAAATTATCCCTATGTCATATAAACAGCCACAGATAAAAATGCATCAAAAGATCCTTTAGAGGCCACATCGTGTGATAGACAGGAAAACATTCAAATTACCTTGTCGTCGATAGTGTCAAACTTAGTGAGAACAATTCCATCAATCAGGCGAGGCTTGTCAGACATGGAGTGGTCTGCCAGAGCCTGATTGAACTTTACCTGAGGACACGAGGAAAGGAAAGATGACTCATTCATGGGGAAACCGATGACACAGAGTTAATATGGAAAGCACCATCTTTCCATCTCACTGTTTACAAAGTGAAGGGGAGGAGACAACACCCATATGTACAATCATGGTGACTATTTAACATGACAGAAGATCAGTGGAGCAACACTGACCTCTGCTGGAGAGTTTAAGAATAACAAACTCAGAGCATTGTCTTATTTAGCCATTACTGTCAATGAAGCTGATCTGAACAATGGAGTACTGCAGGAATGAGTCCTAAAACCTGAAAATGGGTTAGCATTTGCTAGGTTGCAGAGGTTGTCAGGGACATTAAATGTCATCACGCCGAACACAGAAACTCATCTACTCACTCTTCCGCCTTTACAGCCTTGTTGTGTTTATACTCGCGCTCTTGCAAACTATTGTAACTCAAACTTTCCGAAAGGCTTTTGTAGAAGAGGTAAGCGCGCAAATTAAAGTTGGAAGCTTCGTGGAGGTCATGTTGGAAGTCATGCAACCATGGTGTAGTTCGTTAATAGCCTAATGTTAGCTTTTTACTTCTGGCGATTGCATTTACTTCTTGATTTGTGAAGATTGTCTTGCTGAACAAAATATGTAAGTATCATAAACGTTTGTTTGCCACAGAGCTTATTTTCCACAATAATCCAAAATCCAATGGAAAAATCCCATTGGCATTTTGTCGAGGGAACCAGGGCGATGCTAACTTTCGGGTGGGCCTACAAAAATACATCATCCCTGCACCACTCTATAGCCTATGGTCTATGCATAAATCCCTATCTAATGTAAAGACTGAAGGTGATGCACATGCTGCTTTCCAGGTCTGTATGCCAATTAAGCTTTTGCTCACAAAAACCATAAATCCCTGCTTCAGTCAGTACCAAGTTTTAGTGGCTGATCACATAATTCTGAATAATTTACTGAAGCAAATGTTTCATTAGAATTCTGCTGTGAGTGAAGGAGAGTTCCTGGAAAACACTCATTTTCATTCAAGTTACAATGACTTTCTATGGGGCTAAATCTGGGTCAATAGTTTTGAACATTTGAAGAAAAAAAAAAAATTGTAATTGAAAACCTAAAATCTGAAACTGAAAGTTATGTTTTGATCTTGAACTTTGAAAAATACAATGTATTCAAAATAAAATAAGTGTAGGAAATGTTTTCAGTTTAAATATAATTTTGATTCAATTCTGGAATTCTTTTTAATAAATAATTTATTTTCATTTTTCACTTTTATATATATTTTGATATTTGAGGTCTTATTTATTTTATTTTTTTTTACAGTTTCGAATCTTATTTTTTCCAATTTCAGACTTTTGGCCTTGATCTGGCGTGGCATCAACTGAGAGGGGTGGGAAATCATGAGTGACAGCCTAACAAAGAAGGCTGAGGACCTTCCTCAGTCATGTTGCCTTCAAGAAACGTTCACTCAACACTTTCTATACACCATATTCACGTGATTGGCAGTGAAAAAACTGACGCCAGTTACAAAGTTCCCTTTAGCAAGCTGTTTAAGACCGCACTTGGCACCAATCACAGTATAAAAGCAATAAAATATGCCAGATTGTGCAGTTCGACAGCCACACTTTAAGGTTTGACATTTCCCACTTCCACATAGTACTGTGAACACAGCATAGTATGCGCTAGCGATGGCGTCCGCTCCATCAGGACAACCTGCTGGCACCAGCACACAAGTAAGAAATGTTAGCTGATACTCTAGGAAATAATCCTAAATATTAAAATGGTCATTTTTGTAACATAGGGACATGCATAAAGGGAAAAGACATCTCTTTTCATCATCAAATGATCAAAACTATTGACCCAGATTTAGCCCCATAACTTGCTCCTCAGTGCATGATGTGTCTGAACAAAGAGTGTAAATTTGTCGGTGCTCTTACCAGCTGGTCAACTGCCTCATTGCCCACCAGAGCCTCCCCGACAAACAGCACTAGGTCAGGCATGTTTACTGCGATAAGTTTGGCCAGGGCTGTCATTAGGGGGGCGTTGTCCTGCATACGCCCCGCAGTGTCCACCAGCACCACGTCAAAGGCCTGGTTGCGAGCTGGAGGGATGAAACACAGAAGGTGTACATGTGACTTTACCATATGGCTGACATTAATCATTAATAGAAATGGCTCGTAGGCCATAGCATACACAAAAATCAGAGAACGCCTCATCACCACAGGAGCTGCATGGGTTAAATTCCCACCTTCGTTCCTCTATATCTCTTCTTTACGCCTGAGGCGCAGTACACGCAAGTAATAAACAAGCTTTACATTTTCCTGGTGAGCTAACTTCATGTTCAATACAAATCCTAACAGTTAATAATCACTCAACAGGAAACAAAGTATTTCACCATAGGCAATGGCCTCCATGGCAATTCCAGCAGCGTCCTTCCCGTAGCCCTTCTCATAGAGCTGGACTACCGGCCGTCCTCCGTGCTGCTCCGGAGGATGCAGAGAGTTCAGGCGGCGCTGATGAGTGCGGAGCTGCTCCACTGCCCCGGCACGAAACGTGTCACAGGCTGCGATCAGCACAGTGAAACCGTTCTCTATCAGCCAGAACGAGATCTGGACCAAGACAAAGAGAAGTTTGGTTCACATGAACATGCGTAGGACAAAAGTTACACTCTGAAGCAAGATATCGACCTACAGCTGGGCAGATATTCAATATCGTTAATTATGTTGATATATTTAAGAATGGTCCTTTTTTCACAGAAGACGGCGCATGAAGCAGTGACGGTTCCTATATGTATCATGAATACGCACGTCACCTACTGTGAATGTCACACTGTCATAATTTCTGTAGTAGACCTGCCATTATATACCCCTGATATAACGCTTAAATAATTATTTCAATATTAATTTTGTCTGTGTTGCCCACGCCTAACACCAACTCAAATATGTGACAACTAGGCCGTCAGTAATTCTATAATAGGAGTTGTATCAATTTAACACTATATTTGGGTTGAAACAGCTATTTTTATCTCCTGTGTTTATACTGATTATATTAACCATTTCACACATTTATTGGAATTTTTAATGAACTCCCCCACAAACCCTTCACCCATGCACACAGCTGACAGGGGTGGAACATTTCAGCTGGCTAAATGGAAACTTCATTTTTTAACCAACATTTAGGTCAGGTGCTGAACTGAAGGATCCATCTAAAAAAAGCTGTATAGGTGCAGTGGTTTATATAGGCTTAATAGTCAAACAAAGAGTTATATGCAGGCATTTTAAACACAGGGTGTCACTGTGTATTGTATGCCATGTTGTACTAACAGACCACAAACTCTCACAAAAAGGCCAAACCCACACAGTGAAGCCCCGAGGCTAGAGCCATCTGCTTGTGTGGGTAAACGATCACCAAACCACAGGAACACAGCCACACAACAATGACAGCTCACCTTGGCCAGGTTGGTGGACTTTCCAACCCCATTGACACCACAAAATGTAATGACAAAAGGCCTTCGCTGGCTCTGCGCCTCCATGACATCTCTCAGAATATCCACCCTGCGCTTGGGCTGCAGGATCTGCACCAGTGAGTCTTGCAGGGCCTGCTTTACTGTTGAGGCCACAGCTACAAACACACACACAAAAAGTTTTGTTAGGCTCTCCCGGCATCATGCATTCCTTCCATGTTATTCTACATGCTACACTGCTATTTACTGACACAAATGATCTCATATAGATCACCATTATGGTTATTATATTGTGCTTTTGGACTAGGGTGAGACCACCAGGGAGGGTCATCACATATGCTCCTTCCTTCACAAATATTTAGTTCACTACCATGCACCTGCTAAGGCTGTTACAACAATTTTATGCTTCATATATTTTCAAACCTTTAAGTGTATACCTAAATATTATCAATATTATAATGAAAGTATACTTTTTAAAGGCCCTGCTTGATTTGGTTGTGAAAATCATGAGCTGATACAGAGAATATTGACTATTATGTGTTTGACTGGCAAACTGTACACAGATAGGCTGATGACAGGTTGCACTGAGTGACAGGTGTCAGTATGGATTTAGCCCCTTTATCTTCAATATATGTGGGAAGCTTCGAAGTATAACATAAGTCTGTTCTGAGCAACATTTTAAATTGCATCCTGTGTACATGAAACTGAGGGGAAGATCCAATTTTAATCAACTGACTGTGCTAATCATACAGACAATGTTGGGAAAAATGCATTACTGTAGTCACATTACTTTTCCCAGCGTGTAGACTGGTGCTCTCGGAGAAGGACAAGTGAAGGTAGCGAAGATGCACATTGCATTGTAGCCAATCCTTGCACCAAATGAAAAATAATTTAAGAAAGTAGGTGAGGATCTATAGTCTATTGTGGGTGTGTTAAATTAAAGTTTCCTTACTGGTGAATGTGCCCATGACTTTGCCCTCCAGTTTTTTGGCTACAGAGTCACAGAGCTGGGAGGCAATGTCGGCTGCTACATTCTTTGCTACAGGATCATAAAGGAGGAGAGTGAATAGCAGACAATGCACTTTTGAATGTTGCAGAAAATCAAGAGGGTGAGTGACACACACACACACAGAGAGAGAGAGAGAGAGAGAGAGAGAGAGAGAGAGAGAGAGAGAGAGAGAGAGAGAGAGAGAGAGAGAGAGAGAGAGAGAGAGAGAGAGAGAGAGAGAGAGAGAGAATCTCATACCGATGAGGTGGTCCTTCATCTTCTCCAGTACTGACTCCATGTCCTCCCGGGTCAGGCTCTTGGACCCCACCAGACCCTTCAGCATCCCAAACATGCCCCCAAAACCGCCACCCTTTTTGGAGCTGAAATAATGGCAAATAATAATATACAATAATATATCCTTAAACAAGAATCCAAAATAAAACAAAAACTCTCTTACCTTGTCTTGCTTGTTTCTCTGACAACCACTCTCTCCTCTTCCTCCTCCATCTCCTCTTCCTCACTGGACTCATAGTCCACAGACAGCAGGTCACCCTTCATGGAGCTTAGCTGCATCCCCTGCAAACACATCCAGGACATCAAGAACTGGGCAACAGACCCTTTATTTTAACATTATTCATGTGACTAATACAGGCGTCTCTTTAACTAGAAACCTCTTAGGGGTGGAGTTGAATGTATGTGTGTGTGGTGGTGGTGGTGGTGTTGCATACCAGGTCAAGTTGCGCTTCCTGGTTCTCTTCGCCACCATTTTGGGAACCGTCTCCATTCCTTCCGCTGTAGTCCAGCTCCTTGGCGCTGCTACCACCCATGTCCCAAACACGCCTTTGTTTCTCCCTAGGCTTCTGAGGCTTTGGGGACTTACTGTGAGTAGGATGACAGGATATCACAATTAGGCAATCAGAAATAAGCCATTAGACATGCTTTAAACTGGGAGACTGACAAAACCATCACTATCACTTAAATGCATTTTGCTAGTATTTTTGATGAGTATCGAAAAATGCACAACTATTACAACTATGGTTTTGACCACTAACACTTTATGTAACCTGCATTAATTGTCAACACATCAGATCGTGTCTTTAATGCTCCTTAAAGTTGGGCAATTCCTCTTAATCTCAAAACTATGCATTTTGCTGACATGGAACTTTCACAGACTTTATAAAGGGGCAACCAGAGCGTGCCTATCGACAACATACAAATTGCTGTGTGCATGCTGATTCTACACTGCTGTTGGTGAGTCAGCTATGTACATCAAAACATGCCTGTAAAAACAGAATTTTCTTTAACTATATCTTGTTTGACTTTTGTGAATGTATTTTACCTGGGTTTTTCAGTAGTTACCACCAAGCGCTTGCGAAAGAATTCCTCTCTCTTCTTCTGCATGACCTCATCAGGAGTCAAGCCCTGGTTACCATTCTCAACCATCTTCTGCCCAGAGGATGGGGCCTTGCCTTGCTCCGCTTTGACAGGCTCAGCTGCAGGAGCTGGAAAAGATTGGAATATGAACTCAAGTCAGGACTGAGATTGAAACTATGTTACACGAGCCATTTGGAGTGAGCTATTTTAGAGGAACCACCTCCAACTGAACTTACCCTCCTTTTTGGTATTTTTATTCTTCTTGCCACCCTGTTCCTTGCCTTTGTCCCCACCTTTCGTCTCAATCATTGACTTCACAGTTTTTTGGGATTTCTCGGACTGCTTAAAGGTCCGCATGGGGGCAGGGCTCCGAGCTTTGCTGCTCTCCTCCGTCTCTCTTGTGGGAAACATTTGATGCATGTCAGCATGGGCAGGACAAATACAGATTGTGGTTAGTGAAGCACCTTTAAATGTTGTTGGAATACACTTTTGATTCTCACAGCATCTTTTTTTTTTTTTTTTTTTAAATATGGGATATACATCATGACACAAGTTGCGCTGAAGAAATCACCCCCATGAGTGAAACTGTCCGTCTTTACCTAAGAAGCATCCTGAAGTCATCCTCGAAATCAAAGTTGTTGCTGAGGAGCTTCAAAGCCCCCTTTTGCTCCAGCTCATTCTTATAACGATCCCTAAAATGCAGCTGAACGTCATCTATGAACTTGTCCACGTACGTCAGCGTCAGGATCTTTTGAAACCCCACCTGGACAGAGACAGGGACAGGACGCGTGGAAATGAAAACGACAGGAACACATTAGTCGCAGATTTGCAGCGTTTGATCGTAGTTCATTTAGTGCGCAGTTGAGAGACTTACCACAAAAATCAACTCAAACTCGTTGTCGAGCTTGTATTTGAGACTCAGGCCCTCGTGAGTGAACGAACTGTTCCCACTTCGCTCCTGTAACATCACAAACACCGTCGACATGTCAGCAGGAGCTCGACACACGCATGCTACAGCTAGCCTTCTGCGTCTTTCTTACAACGTGGCCCACACGCTACACCAAAACCCGGCTTACGGTCGGCAATAAGGTGAATTTTAGGTTATTAAGCGCCTCAAAAGTCGCTCGTTTAGCAGCTGCTACACTAACGTTACGCAATGCGCTAACGTTTGCTACCTCTTAGCGTTAGCTTGTCGGAGCCACACCGAGAATAAAACACAGACACAGACACGGACACATCATGTCCCACCTGGAGGATCACGGAGCGGATCAAAGCGTTGACAGGCCCGGTGAAGGATTCGGTGACCCCGGCTCCCTGGAAACACCACAGCACTATCCCCCCTTTGCTGAAGATGGTGAAGAAATCTAGCATCTTGCCACCACGTATCTAGATTTTAAAAAAACAGACATACACGGAGAAGAAAAGGGTGAAACGGAGGGCCTGCGATACATCAATGGACCCGTGCTTCTTTGAAGCGCTTAGTGCCTACTCTTCAAACAATTAAAACTCACCAGGTAACACTTCAACAGATAATAAAGCCACCACCAGTGTAAAACTGTTTCAGACACGTCAGATGCAGAACCGGGAAGTGACGCTCTCTTCCGGCAGATTTTTTTTTTTTTTTTTTTTATTTCGCGCATGCGCGGTGTCACAGCGCAGCATACAGCATTTGCCATGTTTTATATTCCACTTGATCTCGACAGAAAATGTGAAAATGAAAGCATGACTCTAATGTCAAAATGCTACAGTATTTTTTAATTTAACATTAACTGGCCATGTTGCACTTCCTGTTATTACTTCTTTATAATGGAATACTATTAATAATAATAACAATAATCATAATCTTTATTTATAGAGCACTTTTCAAATCCACGTCTTCACAAAGACAGCAACATAAAACAATCAAGTCATGAAATCATCAGGCTTTTTCAGAAAGTAGTCTTATTCTAGCCTTTGTAATGCTTTTTGTTGAACATCAGCAGGACTCTGCTATACTTTATTTCATTTATTTGTTCATACAACATGCCTTTGACAAATGGTTAACTACCTACTCAGTGAAGTATAAAGTTTGAGACACTTTGCATTTGAAGTTTGACTGCACATGTTGAGGCATCACTTTCAGCTCTTACCAACTTCCTCTTTTTTTCTGGTGATGTCAGTGGCACTCGACAAAGTTTTCACTTTGTCTTTGTTACATTCTGTTGCTGTCATTGGATTTTCTCACATTCCTGCAACAGTTATTTGTTCAGCTACAGTCTTTGAGTAATGTCTGCACTGTCTGTGGACACAATCCATATCAAGAAAGGAGACTATTAAACATTTATTTACTGGAAGGATTCTGGCAAGGCGTTGAACAGACATGATGATGTTAACAACATGCATGGTAAGTTAAGGTTTCAGTCATGTCATTTCTAATGCAAATCTTTATCTGTTTGAATACTATTTTGTATTTTCTCTGTAACTTCTGTATAATTCCACACTCGTTTTCTCTTGAGTTGTCAAAAAGTCATCACACTTTTGTGGAATATAATGTAAAAGTAAAAGTTCACAAGATAGATAATTGTGCTATATGTATTGATGTTCACGCTTCCATAGCTTTATGACTTACAGCTGGACTAGGAAGGATTCATAGATGTCAAAGTGTATAATCAAGTCAGAAATGTACACAGCTTGTCTTTCTCGTTTCAGGTTGGTTCCAGAAACTCTTGAAATCAAGAGTATCTTCATCGGCACAACATGAACAAGAGGCAAAAGTGACAGAAAGCTCAGTGTCTTCTGTCAGCAGTGTATCAACTTCACCATCATCTGCATCATCATTCTGTTCTTCGTCATTGTCATCACCGGGGACAACCCCTTCTAAACCACTACAGTCACAGTCTGCTCTGTGCTCACTGCTGCGATTGAGCCGAAAGTATGACATGTTTGTGTGCCACAGCTCTGTGGACAGTGACATTGAAGAGGCTGGACGCCTGGTCTCTTTCCTGGAGGCTTCACCCCGTAGCCTTAGGTGCTTCCTCCGACTGAGGGACGACTGTCCTGGAGGTGCAGTTTCCACAGAGTTGTGCCAGGCTGTGCAGAACAGCCACTTATGGGCTCTGCTTATCACTCCTAACTTCCTGCAGGATGAGTGGTGCAAGTATATGATGCACCAGGTTCTGGCAGAGGGGCCCATGTCCAATCGGATTATTCCCCTGCTTCAGAACCTGTCCCACTCTCAGTATCCTCAGGAACTGAAGTTCTGCATCTACATTGACCTGAGCAGGAACCCCGACCATGGTTATGCTCTCCTCAGCAAGACTGTGCTCAAGTGTGAGTAATGGAAAAAAAAGATTTTCTTTGGGGCAGGTTCATAAACATAAATTGAGCCTGGTCTTAGCCTTAAATTTAAAATGATATCTGTTGAAATCTGTTTTCAGCCAACAGTTTTTCCTCTCCTGATTACGTGAAACGAGCATTTAGGTTCTTGTAAAAGACTGCCTGCAAATGAATCCACAGTTTTTGGAGTGCAAGTCATCCTTAATAATCTCCTCTTGTTTTCTTCTCCAGACCTGGAAGACCTGGTTAAAAACGAGAAGACCCTTGATTGCGACGTGGACAGCTCTAGCAATGGATTAAGTGGAGAAGGCAGCTCTAAAAAAGACAAGCTCATCTCAAAGTATGACCCCACTGGGACTTCAATTCCGCTGGAAGCGATGAAGAAGAGAGATGAAAGCTTCAGTGACGTTTGCTGTGATCGTCATCAACAGTAATTAAAGACTGTGATGAAGGACAAGAGGCTCTGAATGGAAAACACTGCTGCTATTGACCAAACTCATGTTTAGTGAACCTTTTATCACACCATGTCGTGATTTAAAGGAAAGTTAAGCTATAGTGTTGTTGCTTAGACTTTTCCTTGCGCATAACCAACACTGGGTGTGTGGTAAGGATGTTCATACAGTGAACAGGAAACATTTGATTACAAGCAGCACAGGGGCTTATTTCCTGTTCTCCCTAGCGATGCACAGTTTGTGGTGACATAATAAAACGGCAATTTGCAATAACTGCCATTTATTGAGCACATATCGTGGGTAATTGTGTTCATAGTCCCAGCTTGTGAGACATAATTCAGTTGAATTGCAGCCCATAAATTAAGTTTATGATAAAGGGAACTAAAGCACTATAAATGCATGTGATCCTCCTTTTAACATAGTAAAAAAAAATGGCAGTGTACTGTAACAGGATGTATTGTGATACAGATAGGCCTAGTGTTTACCACCAGGTGGTGTATTTTCCTGTTTTATATAGAAATATACTGTATAGTCAATTATCCAAAAGAGAGTGTTTGTGAGGAGATGCCACTCATGAGGCGTGGTCTCTCTGGTATCAGCACATTGTCTATTTTGAAACTTTTACCATAAACAACAATGATTACAGTAACTCTATGTCTCTACAGTATATATATATAAATGTTTGGATGTGTGTGTGGAAGCGAGAATAAAAGGGACAGACCCACCCATAACAAAGTGCTGACAGTGGCTTGACCCTTTTGCTGAACTTGACTCTAAGTAATAGGCTAATAGAGGAAGTGTAATTCCTACTGAGATAAGACACAACTAAACACAGCAAGAGATCAGACTTATGGTTTAGGTCTGCTGGTATTAATAATATTCTAGGTCACAACATTTAGTTGCAAAGTCGGAAAATGTTGAAGAGTTAGAAGGAACAGCCTTTCTTCTCCATCCAAAGAAAAACTTTCAGTTCTCTGTTAGGTATGATTAAATGTCCTTGGCAGTACCTTCCCTTGTTAATCAAGCATACTGGCAGTGCTTCATTTCAGACAGTTGGCATTTGGAAAACTCAATGTAGAATATCAGGTATTCATTGAATCAACTGGAGCATAACATTTAAGATTCAATAAATTTTTTTTTCTTTTTTGACACAGGCAAGGCGTTTTTTTCTTTTTACACAAGAAATCATCTGCTTCCAAGAAGTTCTACGTGTTCTCTTTTTCTGATTTTTGTTCATTCTGTATCATCCTCCCACTTCTCCATCCCTCTAAACAACAGCAGACATTTAGGACTGCAATAAAAGACCCTTGATAATCGCCTCTTTTGTGGCAAGCCAGCGTTCTAACCTAAAAATTTAGACTAATCTCTGAAAGGCACAGATGTTCTACCAGGCATTTGTTGTTACCATAACAAATCCTCATCCAGATGACACACACACACACACATACACACTCACACACACACACACACACGCACACACACACGCACGCACACACACACACACAGCTTACTGACTTCTGAGAAGAGCACTTTCACATGTAACATACTGTATATAAATTATATATTTTTTCATACCATTAATAGTCAAGAGATCTTTCATTTTCAGGTGAGAAGTTATAATCTGTTATTTATAAAAAACAAAATAGGACAGGGTTCAGTGTATAGTGGTGGTAATTTCATTAGCAAAAATTGTGACAAAATATATTTGCCAACACCCTTTTTTTCATGACCGAGATAAGAAGTTGCTGACTTCATTACACAACAATTGTGACTAAATCTCCATATAACATTGTTCACAAAAAAGCAGAAACTTCTGGCCAATTTTCAGTGCCAGTTTTAACCTAAAATCAATTTGAATGACATCTAATCTGGAAGCAGTCTGCTGAAATCCCACTAAAATGCTCATTCTTGGTCTAAAACTAGAGTAATATGTAATGTGTTTTCTTTGACTAAGACAAGTCTAAAATGTTAAAACTGACACAAAAAAAAACTAAGAAGGACTAAGACTAAGTCTAAAAGTAGCTGACAAAATTAACACAAGTTCAGTGCTGGTAAGTCCCTGAACAGACATGCTATGTGTCAGCATGTCTTTCAGTGTGAAGCGAGAAATGAAAGAGAGAGAGACAGTTCAGGCCACAGGATGGCAAGCTGGTGTGCTTTGGACCACCAACAGTATGGAAAAGCGCTCAGCTGTTAGTCAGCCATGGTGGTCCCTACTGGGCGCGGCGGTACTGACCTGGACGTTTCTATCTGTGGTGAGTAAATTCAGCTTGCCGTGCTACAGTGAAGCACCAGCTGGGTTAATTAAAGGAGAGCAGGAGATCCAAACATTTTACTGGGTTTCTAGTGAATATAGGTCACAGTGCAATGAGACATGAGAAGGCTGCAAGTCAAATGCAACAGCACAATGGTTTTGCACACGAAACGTAAGAGATTATTACATTGTTAACTATTAACATATCCACAGCAGCACAATCTGTTAGATACAGTCAGGTGATGATCAGCATCTGCTATCCCAGAAAATAAAATGTGCGTCACAAAATAAACTTTTTATTCCTTCGATTGGCCTATTGTTTTATAGTGGTTATATTTTATGTTTTTTTATGATTTTGTTTCTGCCTTGCTGCAAAACTTTGCTTTTTTGTAGGACAATAAAGATTTGATCATTTACATTCAAAGTTACATTCAAAATACAAGACCCAAGGCAAGGATCTCCAAGAATTCACACCTGTACACCTGTATACACATTCTTGGCAAATCATGTGAAAATGAAAACTGTACACTAAGCACATAAAACCATGTCATCTGAAAAACAAAAAGTCCCTCTTGCATGTCTCCAAGAGAAGTTGTTCTCTATTATTTTCTGCATTTGGTGCAGACAGAATGAACAGTACCCATGGAAGGCAGACATGAATTATAACTTGATAATAAAATGCTGTAGCAGAATTAGTAGGCTCGTAAAGGAGTGATGCACTCTTCACTCGTCACTCTCACAACATTTACAGAACCCCGTCATTGTCCTTGGTCCAGAGCCAGCAAACATTTGTTCCACGTGTAATCTTTAGGTTTACATTTGCGCAAAACAATTTTGTTGCCAGCAGATGCATTAGAGGAGATATTTAGACGGTGGTTATTCACAATCTAATAAAAGATTTGTGTTCTAAAATAAAACATCATCAGTTTGAAAAAAAATGCTATAGGTAAACCAAGAAATATGTTTTTTTCCCCTCATAATGACCTTAAAAAGAACTCTACACAGACTTACTTATCAAACGTTTAAGTCTTTTAAATAAAATGATACATGGACTGATAAAAAGAGCCGTGGTTATCGTAAATAAATTGGATTTCTCTAGTTAATGTATCCTCTATGCAGTATGCAGGATACGTCTGATAGGAGCTCAAGTTGATCTTGTCCCTGAGTTTCACTGTTATCTCCTTTACAAATGGAGATTTACAAAGTCACAGCCAACAGCAACAAGACTCTCCAGATGTTGGCCCCTCTGGGATAAATATGCAGTCCGATTGAGAAGGGATCAGGCAAATCATCATCATTAGCGGAAGATCACTGACATGGAAAAGTTCATTAACCTGTGTATTTCAACACAACCATCAGTGTCAGCCCACAGGCAGCCTGCATGCATGCATCCATGGTATTTGGATGTGTCTGGATCTGCCTGGATCAAAGTTCATTACGGATGAACTTTGATGCTCACATCTCATTACCGCTTCTGTGTGGGCACCTACAAAAAACAGATGCATATTTGCCATATCCCCTAGCAATCTACTTTTGTCTCTGCTCGAAAACATGTGTTTACAGTGCCTTCCTTATATGCTAAAGGTGCACCCTAAACACACCAAGAACAACCACAGTTCAACCGGTTCTGTAGGCTCTTTGGCATGATAAAGAGCTGGCAAATGTTCAGGAATCACTGTGCTACACGAGACTTCTCCCTTCCTAACAGACATATCACCATCCAGACACAGATGCAGCCTTATATAGACAAAACAAAACTGCAGGAGGTGAGGATAAAGCTTGATATCAATGGGCAACAGGTTTTCAGTGTGGGAGTAAAGACTGCTCAACTGGCTGGGTAAATTTGAATAATTTAGTTCTACATTAAAATTTAATATTTGACAGAGGTTCCCAAAACAGGACATCATTTGACTAAAAGGAAAATAAAAGTATAATTTGGTTATTATTTCATACACAAGATGATAGCGTCTTGTCCCCAGTAACATTTAATCAAGTAATGTACTTAAGTACAATTTTGAGGTACGAGTGCTTTACTTGAATAATTCCATTTGATGCACCTTTATTCTTCTACTCCATCAGTGGCAAATATTGTACTTTTCCCTTCACTAAATGTATCTGACAGCTTTAGTTAGTACTTTGCAGATTCAGATTATCAATACAAATTCTAATCAACAAATTAATGGTGATGTGTTTTTATAAACTAAGCTACACAGCAGTATATAAAGTAGTTAAAATGACCCCCCTCTTTACCAGCTGCAACATCTAATACATCAATATATATTATTTTGAAATGAGCCCTTCTGCAAAATTTGTACTTTTACTTTTGGCACATTAACTTTATATAGATGCTATTATGAACAACTAGTTTTGAATGCAGGATCTTTACATATAACAGAACTGAGTGCTTCTTCCACCACTGCTTGTGCCTGTGTTTCGCTCTGTTATCTGTTGCATTCAGGGGTTTAAAAACATCACAGCCAACAGCAAAGTCTTTCCAGATGTTGTTCCCTCTGGGATAAAAGTCCAGTTTGAGGCGGATTGAAGAGGCATGGGGCAAATAATCATAATAAGCTGGAGATCAAATGGAAGATTTCGGTAACCCGAAGTTCAACGCCAGCACATTCAGGTTTCGGCTTGTACATTTTTGCAGCCATGGTATTTGGATCTGTTCTCTCCAGCGGCCCAGTGCGCGTACCCACACGCGCATGCGTCGCTGCATTGAGAGGAAGGGGGAACGCGCTGTAACAGAGAGATAGCGTTCCAGTAAACCGCTATATCTGCCTGCAGACAGGCACTAAACTCCCCTGCGCGGTTCTTGTTTCTGCTACATTGTTTGGGGGGATGACCTTTGATGCCCAAGTCTCATCACCGCCTCTACCAGTGTGTGTGCGCTGCAGGCGGACGCATATTTGCCGTTTTCCCACGCAGTGATTGTCACCGAAAGAAACGTGAACTTGGTTGCAACATCACAGTACAGTACAACAGGCTCGCTCCACGGATTAGGCTAAACCTCATCTGTCGGGCAGCACTGCTGGTAAGTGAGACCGTTCAAAGCCCTTTCGAGCTAACACGGAGCAGCGTGTGTGTTAGGAGTTTTGCTTGTAGGGAGGCACAACACAGCACTGATCTGTAGTCTGGCCTCATTGGATCACAAGATATCAAATTTAATTTGTCTGGCACGATTTGTACATTTGTGCCAGTGTGATTAGCCTACTTTATTTTTTCCCGTCTCGTTTGGATGGATGGAGAGCTAGACTTGTAAGTTAGATTGGGATGGAAACGACTTGGCTGCATTATGTTCGTGAAGGATAATGACATATATTCTTGAATTTATTCAGCCACAGACAGCTATCATGTTCCCTGTGATCAGTGGCATTGGCTCTAACTTGAAGTGGAATTCAAGTCACAGTCTGGGAGTAAACCATGATGAGCCTCCTGGTTTTATTTCTCAGCAACTCTAATAATCAGGGAATGATACACTGGGACATATTGCTAGTGATAGTTCAGAGGCAAAGGAGCTGCATTGGCATTGTTGCATTAATAACATAGTAACTCTTCAAGAAATGTACATTGTTTTTGATGCATCAGCCCAGCCTGTTGCTTATTGCTGCAAATCCACAAAATTGCTACATTCTCCTGAAGGTTGTGTAACCCTACATTTGACTGAGAGCTACACATGTTTAGTTTGTTTCAGATCTGTTACTTTACAAGAGAGATTTTTTTATTTATTATTGTATTCTTTATTTTTAACCCCTGATGTTGCATGTCATGGGGCTTTGTAGTATTTTTTCACATGGCAACTCGAAGCAAACTGGCTGACAGACCATGCCTCTTGCAGTAGTGACCCTACTGTGAAGCACTCATCCTTGAATTAGTCAGTAGGTTGCAGTCTGAGGGAAAACCGTCAAGCAGCGTTAAACACACATCTTCCCGCAATCAAACTGGTTGCTGGTTTCTACAGAAATTGAAACAAAGATCCAAGCTAGTTTAGCAGCAACAAGAACAATATATGAGCTGAATGGATATTATGAAAAGGGCTTTCACTTGCCATTTATAGCCTATGTCTCAACCTTATATAAGTTGTGTAACAATCTCCATAGGTGACCTACCTGAGACAAAAACAAACAGAGTACATTTAAGGGCTCTTAACCTAAAGAAGAGCGCAAACTGGAAATTGCTGCAACATATCACTGCTGCAAATCAGCCTGATGGCTTTGTACTACTTCAACCATCCAGCAAAGTCTTCTTATGTGGATCAGATCCTTGTTCCTGTCTTGTCCCTGTGCCACTGATTGTCACAGCTGGGGAGTGGAACGCAAATCTTGATCGAACTTGTTCGTGGGATGCGTGTCTGTATGCAGGACATTTGGGAAATTAGACAAGTTGAGGTCTGTGTCGTCACAGCATAGGATACAGAAATTCAACCGTACCCACACTACCCAAACTGGCTACAGAAGTTTTAACTGCAGCTGTTTCAAAAGGTAATTTGGGATTAGGGAGAATTATATGGATAACTGATCCATTGCCACCATTGCATTTCCTTTTTGGATTTTTTCTTTCTTGTGTGTTGTTAGTCTGGGTACTGTTAAATTTCAGTGTGGTTGGTGCAACACTTGACTGTAAATGTCTCAGGATGATTATATGAACCTTGATATCATCAAAAATCAATAGGCTTCAGTAAATCAGATAGCAAAATATGATTGAATCAACAGTGAAATACTGTCAGACAGAAATATTGAATCGTTACGTTTAATGTTGAATACATGTCAGATTTTCTTTTTGGGTGATGCTGATCAATTTCGATTCACCAATTATTTAAAAGGGTGCCTAGGACTGAAACTGAGTTGATTTTGATATATTGAAACAATGTTACACTAATGAACTACAAGAAACCAGACCTTTTCATGACATTTTCTTTATTTATATAACATTTGTGCAACATGATATTCTTCTCTACATGTAAATAAAGTTCAAGAAAACTATTGCTTTCATTAAAAAAAAGAAAAGCTAACTCATAAACATTTCCAAAAAGTAAATGACAGTAAGATCAAGAGAGAGGGGTTGGTTGGAGTGACTAAGGGGGTGATCAGAAAGTAAAAGCTGCCCGGTATGTAATAAACTTAGATTGTAGTAGTATTGGACTGAATTGCTTGTGGCCAAAGTAATAACTTACAGTGATTACTTACAGCAAAGATTAGCATATATAATTTTACTAGTTTGAGCACAACCAGCAAAGGTGACATTTAATAGTTCTTCAAACTGCGGTTAAGTTTGAGTTTAAGTTTTTTTTTTTAAAGTCTAAAGCAGCAGTATTAAACCCTACATTGCTTTCTTGTAATTTAAGCTAAAGCCTGGTGTTTGCTGGCACCAATGAGAGTGAAAATGACACCCTATTTAAACACCAGACATGCTAATAGCTAGCCTAATGCTAGCTGGCGTCATTCTTTTAGCAACAAATACGGCCACATAATGATAGTTAATTTAATGACCAGTTGCAACCTGTAAAGACAGCAGGATAATGGCACTTGTTCAAATGTGGGTCTGCTTACATTCATTTATTTTGTAGTTTTTATTTTTTTTACTGTGCTTACTAGCCTATTGTTTGCTTGCTCCCCACCAGATCACCTTGGAATAATGTATAACAACAATTACAATCAATGGATCAATTTGCCAAGACAATAATGCAGCTATAAGTTCAAATGTTAAAACTTACCTATTTCCTTTTTTTTTTTTTTTTTACTTTTTAATATTTTCCTCATTACATATCAATTATTTTGTTTGAACTGCATCACAGTGAAGAAGGGCTTTATTTAAAATAATAAATTGTTGTTTTTAGGGGGTATCTGGATAGATAGATAGATAGATAGATAGATAGATAGATAGATAGATAGATAGAAAATGAATGATGAATACACATCTGCCCTCAAAACATTCATCTCAGGCAAATGTAATCATACTCTGGTGTACTTGTCGCTGCAGTGAAGGCCCATGTGCCTTGAGGAGGGTTTCAAGGATGAATCAAATTAAAAACCTTTTATTCTTATTGAGTGTAGTCAAATTTAGCCCAGTAAGAGAACAGAATATATATAAAGATTGATTACCAGTCTCTGAAGGTCTGGGGTCCCAGGTTCACTGTGTGTATGGTTTCTGGTAGTTTCAATAACAAACACAATTTGTGAATATACACACTCGAGACACGAGAGGGGCCTATTACTAGGCTCTGCATTATCACCCTCTTTGTTGGGTGATCCTTAATACCTTTATTATTTAAGTTTAGTGATGTGATGAATAAATCTGTTGATTTGTTTATTTGAAGGGCACAGGAGCCATGCACAATGCGTAGAGAGGTGGTGATGGAGGCGGTCAAAAGGACCCACAGCTCTTTTTTGCCCCAAGTCCCCCAAATGGGCTAATCCAGCCTTAACTACTATGACAAAGAATGGCTATTCTGATCAGAAGTTTCTCTCTCTCCACTTACAATTTCTGGTAAAAATCTCCTCACATGGGGTTCCTGGGTCAGATTATTACAACACTCAATAGTGGTTCTTAACATGAATTCTAAATATAGAATTGATCTTAATATTGTTCACTTTATTGCCCTACACCCAGATTTGACAACGATTCAGACTAGGCAGAGGACCCAAATGCAGGACGCAGGAGGCAGACAGACAGTTTGCGGAATTTAATATAATAATGAGATCACTTGACAAGGTTTTTCTAGAGCTTTTCGACACAATACAGGGATTGGCAACGAACTAGCAACAAAACAGGGGAGACGCCGAGACTAAATACACAAAAGGAAATGGGGAACAGGTGGAGACAATTAGGATGGAGCAGACAATCACACTGGCGGGAAACACACAAGGCAGAAGGTAAAGGAACCTGAAACGAAAGGAAAGGTTAGACTTTTCAAAATAAAACAGACAAGCCAGACAGGAGACAGAAACATGACAGACATGACCCTTAACACATTTGACGAGACCTAACAAGATTAGACCTCCCTAACACTGCACACCAGTCCAAGGTCAACGCTTGAAAACAAATGAGGCTTGCTGTCCCGCCTTATGGAACAGCCTTCCAGAGGAAATCGAGTCACTCTCATCTAAAAACTCACTTTTATACAATAGCTTTCTTCTGCATTTTATCTTATGTAATATCTCGTGCAGTATCTCTTTATTTCCCAGATACAGTTAATTCTGTTGTCTGCGTACCACACGTTGTAACCCTGTTAATAATATATTCTTCTTATCTTATCTTATATTTATAGCAGAGGGCACTATGTGGCCATCTACTTCTTTACTGCACCACGTCATTATGATATGATGTCTTCTCCTTGTTATTTGAATACAAATAGAGTCGATTGCAGACGGGAAGGAGTATAAAGCCCAAAGACGTGTAATCTTGGTTCAATATGTTAGTGTGGGAACAGTCTGAGATGACCAAATGGAAATGATCAACTGCTGCCAAAATTCAACAGAGCAAACTTTCTCTTCCATAGAACTAATTACGACCAGATTGATTCCCAAAGTAGGGAGGACAAACATACTGAGTCACCAAAGAGTGTTCATGCCTGGAAGTGCACACACACACAGAATCACACAGAATACTACATAGTTAGATATACTGCTATATAACTACAGTACATAGCAAATAATACAGATTATATTCTGATTGTAATACCAAAATGATATCATGTAAATTCTTGTTTTAAAGTTACTTATTTCATCTTATTTCTCATTTCAATGTTGTTTCCATCTCATTTGCAAATATCTCAAAATATATAGCAAGACCTAAAATTCATTCAATTTCAACAAGAATAGTGCCCTGTTGCCGTCATTAAGAAGACTTGACAACACGTATGAATCATACGCGGCTGGCTAAGAAAGCTTGACTATAGAAGATGCAAACAATCTTGCAGATCTTGCAAACAAGCGAAAATGTTTTTGTGACGTTCCTGTTGGGAATCATTAACTCTAAGTGCTTCCCTATGTTCCAAGGCAATCATCTTTAGCTATCTTGAGCAATAGACGACAAGCCTGATACTATAACTCCAAATATTATAATACTGTATAATCAAAATTTGGTTTGAGTTTTTGTGTCTGCATAGCAATATACTGTAGTTGTTACAAGTTACTTTGAAATTGAAAACTCCAAGGGACTTCTGAAACACATTTCCTCTTGAAACAAACAAGAATGGAAGAAAAAAAAAGCAAAGACTTAGCTAAATTGCATAATGGAAAGTGAATGACAAAGAACACAGAATGGGTGGAGACCCACAAGAAGCAGCATCCATTATGAGGCAATTATAGATCATTTACAGGAGAAGTGAAGGAAGGAAACCATGGACTAACCATGAGTGTGGAAATGAGTGTTCATCTGTCTTAGTGTGTTAGTGCAGTGGTTCCCAACCTTTTTGTTCTGATGTACCCCACATCCCTGTCAGATGGACTCAAGTACCTCTTCATCAGCACCATCTGATATGTTCCAAATGTGTTCATTTACTAACTGTTCAGACTTCTCTGTTGGCTTGCTAACTAGTTTTCACGTACTACAGTCTTTTCACGCACAGTAACCCCTGGCAACTAGTAAGTAACTAAGTACCCCTGATTGGGAATCATCGTTGCTACATGCATGTATGTTTCAGAATAGCAGGTTTACATATTGAGTAAAAAAGAGAAAAACAAAGTAAAGCAGTTTGGTCCTTTGGCAAATTCTTTGTCTATATATGGAATTGTTTAGAGATGTAGATTCATGATGAAAATCTTTCAGTATGGATAACTATAATAAGTTGTCTGAAATCTGGGAATGTGGAAGTTGACAAAGAGGATCGGGATATTGGAGAAAAGCCACATCCCAGGATCAAAATTCACCATGACTGCCACAAAAAAGCCCTGCAGGGAGTCACCACATCTCATCTATTGTACATTCTACACAATTGGCTCCCTGAAGATGCCGTTTCACATGCAGATGCTTCTAGGAAGCAGAAAGGATTGATTATGCCCTGCAATTTCTGTGAAAGCTTTTCTTCATAAAAGCGGTCAAAATGTTACAAATGGGCACCAGATTTAGCCCTCCTGACTGGATTAAATTCTGGGATATTGTGTTTTTAGAGTTGATTTTCTATTGTGAGCAGAACACGCATGTGATTTTCTTTAGAGAGTGTGTCTGTGGTAGGCGAAAGGGGTTTACAGGGGGATGTGGTTTTGAGTTATCGTTTACGTCAATCCCACAATAAATATGTTAACAACTCAAAATGAATACATGATACAAACTTCATACATCAGTTTGATCGGTAATATTGATTAATATGAATGTAATAATTGTTTTCATCCTTACTCAAAGCTACTAAGCTACTATAACACAATGCTTAAGAGCTCATATTAATACCACCTAAGTATGTTTGCATAAATATTTATCTGTAATAATTAGCTTAATTGGTGACAACATTACATATAGTATTAGCCTTGTCAGCCCTCACCTGCCTTGGAAATTTGGGATGAAGGGGCTTTAAATCACTGACAACATGAGTGCTTTTGCCAGAATTACTTCCACTGTGCTGCCTGACTCACCTTTAATCACTACACTGTGTGACTAAGCTCTTTAAGTGGTCTCCCTGCATTTCTCTTGTGATCCATGGTTAGACTTACAGCAGTGCTTCGAGAACATCTGTGGTGAAAGGCATTTCTGACAGGACTAAATCTTACTCTGTTGGTCCCTCACATCTTGAGGACTTTTGCCAGTGTCGGTCAGCCGGCCAGCCTGCCTCACGGCATTGCACAGCGCAGCGCTTGACCCCCCTCTGCTCACCCAGCCAGCCCTCCCTCTGCCCCTCTTCCCCCCACACACTGTATCCCACACAGCCAGCTATTGTGCAGCTCCGATCTTGTGTTGCCTGTGGTGTCTGTGAGGAGGTCCTGTGCCTTCTGTGCCTCCTGTGCTTCACGCTCCTGGGAGCTACAGTATGTCCAGCTGTTGTAACTCCCTCATGTTGAGGAGGGTGGGGGTAGAATAGAGGGCTATAGGTCTATATGTAATTCTGCAAGAAAATTTATTTCATTAGTGATTAATCTGTCAGTTATATATATATATATTTTCAATTTTGGCTTGATAGATGACTTTTAGTGACAATTATCAAAATTGTTGTTGTTTAATCTTTTAATTAATTGATTAATCCATAATAATCATTTCAGCATTAGCTATATGCTATAAAATGAAGACCAGAAGAAGATCAGTCCATATCCAAGACGTATATTATTTAATAATGCATCTGTAGTCCTGCTGCATCCATCCAAGAATGTTCGTTATAAACCGTACTGTTTTGGACTTACTTCCTGTTCAGTACTGCAAATTTATTTTAGTTCCCTAACCAAGTGGAAAGACAAGTAGAAAACAAAGAATCACAAGCTAATTGTGCAGATATTCTCTAGTTGCCTTCATATGTCAGATTATGTTTTGCTTTTGTTGCAGGGAGAAGCCCAGGCTCATTACATCTGTGCCACTGAGGAGTTAAGCATTGGAAATGAAAGAGGGAAAAGGTAAGATGCTCTGTAGTAGTAATGTTGTAGTTTTTGTTGATGTGCAACATAACTGCCCATTACAGTTTTCCAAAGCCCAAAGTGACACATTTGGATTGTTTGTATTGTCTGACCAACAGTCCAAAATCCAAAGATATTCAATTTACAATGTTATTACACTTAGAAAAGCAGCATATTCTCACATTTCCAATGGTTTAGCATTTTTGCTCAATAAATGACTCATACAATTAATCAGTTATCAAAATTGTTATTGATTAATTCTCTGTCATTTGACTAATGGGTTAATCAACTAATGAGCACAACTTAGGCACTACAAATCAGCTCTACAATGAATACAGTAAGAGAACAGTTAGATCCTGTGCTACCTCACCAAAGCACAACAGAGAAGAGGAAAAGGAATCATCTTGCTTGTTTCATAAAAGAAAACAAAAGGTGCATTTGGGTGCATTCTTTTGTGTTTTCATCATTTCCTAAACAATAACTATGGAAGCAAACACAGCCCAGCCTCATATCCGGCTCACAATGAAAACACACCACACACTCCATTATAGCTCCCAGAAACTACACCCTGATTCAGGAGGAAGCAGTATCAAGTCATACTTTGTGAAATGACACTTTTGTTTCACAGGGAGGGGCATGAGTGTCCACATATTATGGAGTAAAATCCACAGAACGTCCCGTGTTAATCAGTTACGCAGTTGTGTGGCCTCCACCTCGCTGTCTCCAAATTTGGGCGTGCATGATTTACTAGTAGATTTACAGCAGTATTACGTTACTGTTGTTGCAATGTAGCAAGCACATATGCACACATGCACATCTCAGAATAGATATTCAGCTGCTCCTTCAGTTTGCTATTGGTTTTCAGTAATGTGCTGGTTCTGAAGCAGCGTCAGGCATGTTCAGTACAACCATTTAGTTGTATGGACGGCTCTGGCCACAGGAACATTGTGGATAAGATGTGCATTGTGCATTAAATAGTCAGATGTAGCATTAAATGCCTTTAATCTGATGTAAGCTGTAATGTGAACTCTAGCGTAGCACAGTTGAACCAAGCACACAGTGCTGAAGCTGATGTGATGCTGTGGGATTGCAAATGTCCCTCAGTTCAGATCCTCTTAAACTGATCAGCCTTCATCTGCTGCCCTTCTCTCTCTCTCAGCTTCTAACTATGTCTTTCTCTTCTTTCTTTCTTTTTTTTTTTTACCTGTGTCCCTCTCTTTCTCTTTTCTGTGCATCCTCCTTGTTGTTGTGTTTTTGCTTCCCTGCATCCATTTGTTTCTCTGTCACTTCCATTTACTCCACCCTCATCTGAGCTTAAGCATTGTCAGCACAGGTTTTTTGCATGTGTGTGTGTGTGTGTGATTCCCAGTATGACTCAATTAACCACGGTGTATTTCATTTTGCAACGGTTCCCCTTTCACAAAGATAACCTCATGCACTTTGAAGACATGAGAGGACCAAGGAGCACGTGAAGATGTCCCAGAAGGCCACTAAAAGTAAGCTCTTTAATGTGGGTGGTTGAGGTCATCTGTGCATGAAAGTTTTTTTTTTAATACATCAGATGTTGTTAACACTTTGCTCTGATTTGTTGTGGGCATACCGCAGATTACTTGAATGGGACTTTTCTCTCTCTTGATATTCAGTAAAGCACTAATCTGATCTCTGTGTGTTATTTCACATGCAGTGATGAGAGGACTATGGACCAAAATGCACTTTTATCTCACAGATTAATGATCACATCTATAACATTATAGCCTGCTATTTTTCACTGGGTTACCTGGGCTCAGCAACACCAGTTACTTTTGATTTCGGCATAATGTTAGGACTATTGACCTTGAGGTCACAGTTTGAAATAATCAACAGCCATCACTGTACAATGACTCTGCACATCTACATACTGTATTCCACCCTCCCTACTACAGTTAACAACAACAGTTTAGTTGCTGTGCTTGTAACCGCACAACCTTTACACACAAAAATTGCAAGTCTTGTTTACTCCATATGTTGCCTACTGTAAATTATCATGGGGAAACACAAAGCTGTCTTGATGCTTTTTAAACATTTTTCCTTTGATTTAAAGAAGGGCCCTTGCTTTTGTAGACATAGACAAAGACCCTTTTCAGTGATTAATTTTCAACAACAGAGCTACAGTGGCAGTTGTATTGAAGGTTGCTGTATGCTGTTGTGCCATGGAGTGTTTGAAATATGCTACCTTGGTAGTTGGTAGCTTGTCTCCTTAAAGGAATAGTTAAACAGTTTTCAGTCTTGTCATCACCGTGAGGTTGCTAGGCAACTGTCACTGTGCCCGGGCAAGACATAGCCCCACACATAACCTCCTGTAACACTGCAACTTGTCATTTTTGTACTTTGGTTTTTGGTCAGATTAAACAAACGAGATATTAGATTAGATTAGACTTTATTGTCATTGCACGTCACAGGCACAAGGCAACGAAATGCAGATAGAATAACATAATATGAATATAAATATACAGGGTATATATTAATATTTACAGTATATACAGAAAGTATACAGAAAGTGCAGAATGTGCAGTTTGAATGTACAGTAGTGCAATGGTATTATTAGTGCAAGCAGATTAAAAGAGAGTACTTAATAGTGCAGTGATGTCAATTCAAGTCAATTTCAGTTCGGTCCAGGGGGGTTGGTGAGTGTGTGTGTGTGTGTGTGTGTGTGTGTTGGGGGGCTCAGGGGGCAGAGTTCAGCAGGGAGACAGGTGATGGGAAAGAAACTGTTCCTGAACCTGGTGGTTTTGGTCCAGAGACTCCTGTAGCGCCTCCCAGAGAGCAGGAGGGCAAACAGTTCGTGTGCTGGGTGGCAGGAGTCTTTGCTGATGTTTTTTGCTCTCCTGAGACAACGCTTCCTGTAGATGTCCTCAATAGCAGGAAGTGAGGCTCCAGTGATGCGCTGGGCGGTTTTCACCACCCTCTGCAGCGCCTTCCGGTCCGAGCAATTCCCATACCAAACTGTAATGCAGTTGGTTAGGATGCTCTCGATGGTGCAACGGTAGAAGTTCACCAGGATGTCTGAAGAGAGGTGGTTTTTCTTTAGAGTCCTCAGAAAAAAGGGGCGCTGGTGAGCCTTCTTAACCAGGTAGGAGCAGTTAGTCAACCAGGTGAGGTCCTGCGAGATGTGGATCCCCAAGAATTTGAAGCTGGTCACACGCTCCACCGCAGCACCGTTGATATGGATGGATGGGTGTGTGTCAGCATTCCTTCTGAAGTCCATGATGAGTTCCTTGGTCTTATTGGTGTTGAGCAGCAGGTTGTTCTCATCGCACCACACAGCCAGGCGGTGCACCTCCTCTCTGTAGGCTGACTCATCGTTGCCCTTGATGAGGCCAATCACTGTGGTGTCATCCGCAAACTTGATGATGGTGTTATAGCCATGTACAGGTCTGCAGTCATGAGTGAAGAGGGAGTAGAGGAACGGACTCATCACACAGCCTTGTGGTACGCCGGTGTTAAGGGTGAGGGTGGAGGAGCAGTGGTGGTCTGACCGAACACGTTGAGGCCTGTTGGTCAGAAGGTCCAACAAACAGTTGCAAATAGGAGCACTGATGCCCAGATCTGTCAGTTTGGTGATTAGTTTGGAGGGGATGACAGTGTTAAATGCTGAACTGAAGTCTATGAACAGCATTCTGGCGTATGTGTTGACATTGTCCAGGTGTGAGAGGACAGAGTGCAGCGCTACGGAGACTGCATCTTCCGTGCTCCTATTCACGCAGTAGGCAAATTGGTGGGGGTCCAGGGTGGGGGGAAGACAGGATTTGAGATGTGCCAGAACCAGCTGCTCTAAACACTTTGTGATGAGTCAAAACCAAATCAAGCTCGCAGAACTCATGGTTACAGTGCATATTAAATTTCATTCGAGTGTCGTATGGATTTTTATTTATTATTATTATTATATTATTATTTATTTAAAGAACACTTCTAGGTCTTACTGAATAGGTTATACATTTAAATTCAAATTATTTGCACAACTTTCACACTCTGCTGTCAAACTGAAACCACAATGGGTTAACCGTTTCCTGTTTTCTCTAAATAGCAAGTGGCACTTACCGGAAATCCATTAGTATTCATTTCAGTGTCATTTTTCAGTACCCAGCGTTGATACTGATACTACACCTGCTTTAAATGGACTGCTACTTTTCACTTTTTGAGCAGTACCATTTTTCAAAATCTTTCATTTGTCACTGCAGTGTCCTGTACACCAATGGCCATAACATCAAAGGAAACTTGAAATCTCACTTTTAGGTGTCAAGACTTTATAGCCAGCATGTGTCGTATGTGAAATTTAATAATCCTGTTTTTTTAATTCTTGTGTGTTTGCCTCTGTTTTTTGTCTTCTTTGACTCCAGCATGGTGCCTTAGGCTTCTCCCAGTTCTCCTCTTCTTCATCTCCTTTGTCACATACTACTGTTCCTATGCCATACTTCAGAGGTAATCACACACACGCTAACACAACCATTTCTTTCTTTCTTCTTTCTTTCTCGGTTGCTCTGGGATTGAGGTCACACAATTACAGAAATGCCCATTTCTGGTAAAAATGTAAACTCATGAGGTCTGTGCAGTGCTGAGTCACTAAAAGTTAAGAAGACAACCCACATTCTGATCATCTGGCGGTCTGAGCTGCTGGTCAATTTAGGCCCTCACATATGCCCATTCTTGCACTTTTTGAGTGTTCTGGACCCAGTTCCTGGCGCACTTTATTTTTATGGATTCAGCAGTAGTTTTCATGCCAGTTGTGGTGATTGTCTGTCTTTCAGCTACGGAGGCACCAGCAAGTCTCTGAACAGTAGCAAGTCTCTGTGTGGTGGCTGGCTAACCCAGAAGAAGTGGGAGAGCCTTAACTTTAAGTGAGTAATGGCATGTCTGTGTTTTTTTTTTTTTCTAACTGGAGGGAGTGGATGGCTTATTAAGGGAGAAAGGTATGCCAACATTTTCATTTGGACATGAGGTGCCAGGCTCCCTGGAACTGGTAGGGCTGCTCTTTACCAGCCATGAAGGAAAAGCATATTTTAGTGAGAAAGAACAGGACTTATTATAAACGATTTTCCATCTAAATCATGATTACAGTAAGTTTCACTCATTCAAGTGGAATGTGTTGATGAAATGGTTGAGAGGGAGAGTTAATGTAAAACCCAATGTTGGCTAAAACATCTTTTTTTTTGGAGCCAGACAATACCTTGTTTGTCCTCCTCAGATTCTGCCTTGTTAAGTAATCATTGTTGCACAGCCCATAGCCCCCTCTCATTTATTTTCTCTTGCTCTATTATCAGTTTATTCAGCTGTATATTGACTGTTGGTCTTTTTGTGGACTCTGTTACAAAATAGATATATGGTCTCTGTGGTCTGTCCCAACCTCCTCCAAGGTCACTGTTTATTTCTTCAGCTCAGGAGACCTTCCACTGCCCCCCTTTTGACCTTTTCAACAGCCAAGATTCGTGTTTGCTGTGTTTACCCCTGTACAAGAACATGATTTGCATTCTCACATTATGTTGCCAGTTGGTTGTTCTTAGATTTTCACATCAGTCATTACAGTCACAGGGAGGCCTTCTAGGCAGTCACAGTGACATTTCTCTAATTAGACCCCTCCCCGGAGATTTATCCTGATCTCCTGCAAAGAGCTAACTGGCACATGAGGGTAATAAATGTCTGAGCGACTCACTGTCAAAGACAGTAGGTCATAAACAGCTGAAGTCTGAAGCCAGCGAACGCAGAAAAGCAACAGTTTCACATATTACAACCTGCCACATTTGTCTCACTCCACAGGCTCTGTGAATGTTATTGTTTTCTTTTTCCTTTCCTCAGCAAAGAAATGCCAACAGAGGATTTTAATGAGGGAAATTGCTATTGAATGACATCATGTTAATGGATGGTTTGCTTATAATGAGTCTGGTTTACCTGCTTAATAGATACCAGATCATTTGGGAAAGTTAAGGCATCCGTCAAGCGCACCATGCTTGTCCATGTGCCAATATGAACACTGTACTGTTTGGCATCACAGTTAGTATTGTCCATTGTGTGTTTTTATAGTTGTTATAGCCAAAAGAAAATCGACGTAGTTTCCTTCATCCTCGCTGCCTTACGCCGCTCTCAGCCACAAACCCTCCTGTAATATAATTCATCTATACAGTGAAACCCTGTGCACTGCAGTATTATGTTGTAATTCCCGCTCTGACATTTTTCGTGCAGCATTAGCAAACGGACGCAGCTCTTTCTGAAACTGGAGGATTTCTTCTGGCGGGAGCATCTGTCAAAGCTGGCATTACCTTATGGCATTAAAGGCAGTGGTATGTTGATTTGACTTTATCCTCTGCTCTTTCTGCTCAGTCTACTCAGCACATTGTCTCACATCTTGGTATTACTGGTTGTTTTATACTTTTTTCATATGTTCACA
Organism: Macquaria australasica; assembly: GCA_005408345.1. Lineage (NCBI taxonomy): Eukaryota > Metazoa > Chordata > Actinopteri > Centrarchiformes > Percichthyidae > Macquaria > Macquaria australasica. The sequence goes on along the minus strand of SEMN01000194.1, from coordinate 753,789 downwards.
CAGCTCTACAGGTCAGGTTTAGAGAACTAAAAATAACTCTTTTAATATTCAGTGATTGACTGTATGACCAATCCTGAAGATGAGATAAGTGATGCTTTACTTTGCTACACAAACCTTCTTTGTGGGCCTTGACCGTGTATCTATTGTATTCAGTAAATTAGATTTATCACATGTGGGAGTTTTAGCTTTTAATACTATTGAAGCACTACACAGCGATCATTTGCACGTCTCTCATGGGCCAGCTCAGAGTCAAAACAAAACAAAGGGAGACCACACAGATAATTAGAGATTAACGCAAAACAAATGTATTTAACCAATATGGAACTAAACACAAAAATATAGTGAAACATGTAAATCAGTAGTATCGGTGGTGTAGTGAGTGCATGGGTGTGTGGGAAAATGTAGTGAAGCAATCAGGAAAAGTTTCTATGTGAAGCACTTTGGACTGCATGTTTGTATGAAAGGTGCTGAATAAATAAAGTTGAGTTGAGTTCATTCAGGTGTGGCTCATCCTCCTGACACACCTCTGCCACTGTCTGCCTGCTACACATGAACAGGAGACACAAGAAAAATACACAGAGTAGCCACAAACAGAGTGGGAGGGGTTGTCGCAACAGCTGTATTTGAAGTTTTTAACGGTCAGACCTTTTCTTGCTTTCCTCCCCAGAGCTGCTGCTACTGAAAGTTCTTGCTGTAATTGCAAATTATCAACTGCCAGCCAACATTGAAAAGTAAGTGCGAGCACACTTTAGCCAACCTGGAACATGGTAAAGCTCAACCTTTTATTCCTGTAGTAATTGTAAAGTACAATAAATCCATGATTGTCAATAAATATATAATAACTGACACTACAACAGGAATATTTTTCTTAACATTGGAATTGGTTGAAGATGTGTTCCAGCTGTGGTACACATCCTGTAATACGTTTTTAGGCCAACATGACTGCATCACTCGTTACGGGTACTTATGGGTTGTTGTTAGTTCCTCATACTTAACCACATTCCTTATAAACTAACTGTTCCTTATAATAGTCAAGAATGCACCCTTGGGTGCTATTACTCTAGTGATGAATACGTTGTCAGTTATGTCTCTAGAGAGGGTGGCTTTTTGTTTCCAAACACAGAACTTGACAACACTCATCTCAGGACCTGTGGGAGGAGTGGATGAACATAATTGTGTCACATTTGAAGAGTGTGTGTGTGTGTGTGTGTGTGTGTGGTGTTTCTCTCCACAGCCTTGAATGCAGAACCTGTGTAGTCATAGGCAATGGATTTGCCATTAAAAACAGCTCCTTGGGAAGCATCATCAACAAATATGACGTGGTCATCCGGTAAGCACAAAGGAGAACACCGTAGTTAGTTATTATTATTACTGTTAACTGTTTGACATGCTGTGTAGAGAGAAAAGGAATGAATTAGGGTTAACATGAAAAAAAACAAGTTTTGTAAACTTGCTTTGCTGCTTTTTGATTCTATTCCAAGCTATGCATTTTTAGGAGGTGACTGTATTACATTCTTACAAATTGTGACCCACCAACAATAATAATTAGGAGCAGGTGGATCTTTGCTAGATGACCTTAAAAAGTGAACGTGGAGATTTTCCCCGCCACTGAAAGCAGGATATAAATTCATTTTGCTGTAGACTAATGAAGGACAGTATCCGACTGTGTGACCGTCTGACCCTGACATAGAGCCGTCCTCTCAGCAATTAGCAAACTTTTGGGAAGTGAAGTTCTTTATAGGAGAAAAGAAAGTGTTTAGTTTACTCGGGGACAAAGGCACTCTGCAAATCTGACTTTACAGCCTTGGAATGAACACATGCATTCTGAGTTTTTATAAGCCTCTTTCAAACAGCCAGAATTTGGCCTGCCCACAATGCATTTTTCCCCCCCATCAGCACCACCCCTCCCTCTCCCACATCTCTCCCTCTCCTCTCTGCAGCTAATAGTTCCATGGCCAAGTAGAGTAAGGTTATTGACATTCAGAATTCAATGCATGCCTGAGACTTTGACGTCATCTGGCTTTTTCTGTCATAGAAACACCGTTAGACTCTGTTAAAGCCTGTGGAGACTTAAGTTTCCAAAGTGCAGACTAATCATTTAACCAAACAAGGTCTCAGTCTGTGCTACTGTGTTAATTATTTGGTCGAGGAATGAGTTACAATGTGGTCTTTAGAAGACGTTGTGTCAAGAATTTGTTACACGTAATATATAGCACATATCGAATTTTAAGCCCTGAACACTCTAGTGTGAGTTAGTTCTCCTATTTGCAGGAAACTTTTTAAATATATATTTTGTTTTTGCTGTATCATCATGGCATGAGTACAAATACATCCTGGTTTCTGATATAATATTACAAATCCTGCCAAAATCAACAGGCCAACAGGACACTATATTTAACATGCAAACAAATTTGACATTAATGTAATTTCTGTCATGCAGAAACAGAACAAACATCAAACACAGTCACCTGAGGAATTAAGTCACGGTGCAAATAGTCTTGCATAGCCAGACCTATATCCACACTTTGATTTAGCGCTGTGCCAGCGCTAGAGAAAGGTCTGGCTGAACCCATTATCATTCTGGTATAAGGGGAAGAAAACCCCACTTTGGCTTGTTTGTATTTTCTTTAAATCAATCACAGTTGTCTTGGCGTTGCTAAGCCCAGGATGCAGCGATGGTGCCCTTGCAAAAAAGATAAGAAAATGTAATTGTGATATATGTGCAATGATAAGTAATAGATGTTATTACTGCAGATGAACAGCTTGCTAGTTGGCTAACAAAACAGCTAGCTTGGTTAAGTAACTGTAAAAAATGAAGCATGTTCCTGGGGTTTCCTCTCCATATTCTAAGACAAATCTGCATCCACTACAGCAGTTGCTAATAGACATGGAAACCTTCATGATTTTAACAAACAACGATTACTTTGTTGGTATACAAAAAAACATAAAAATGGCAGCACTGCCCAGGTACTTATGCTGCCTTCAAATGGAGCTCGTGGTTACGGCATGGGAAGTCGTGTACACGAAATGCTTGGCGTTCAAGTGGTAAGTCATGAGAACACCGGTGCTAGGCAACGTGGACGCCAAAAGACTCCTCGTTGTTCTCTTACTTTCTATTTATGTCAACATTTTCCTCAAACATATTATAAAATTACAAAGATAAACTCTATACAACTAAAATTACAATGTATTAACTTAATACCCACCAAAAAAATGAACTTCCATGGCCTCCGCTATTCCTAAAAACGTCATCAAACACGTCACAACTCACGAACTCTGAGCTTTCAGAAAATGTCCACTTACAAGATAGTGAATACCACAAGAGGGGGGCGTTCATATGGACTCTTCTCGTAAACACCACTCCATTTGAAGGCACCAATACATCACTGTAACTTTATTTCAACCATATCCATAATATTTACTAATATATAACATATAACACTCTCTTCTGAAGTCATTTTCCTGACTTTTTATCTGTGATCTCTGCTGTCTAAAAACTTCTACACCTTTCCACATGTCTGAACTAGCTGCAGCCCCTCGACATGCCCAAGACTCACCTCTTCTGTTGCACTGGTGACATTTAACCTGTGATAGTCTGTGGGCTTATGGCAAATGGTGTTCTTTGAAGGCCACTAAAAACTGAAATTTTGAATAAACACCAATATTAGATTTTTTTTTTTTTTTAATTAGCGTAGTTAAAAATGTCAGTGGGATTTTGAATGAGGTTTTCTTACTTCAGAAGCAGAACCCGAAAGTTTCGGTTTCATGAGGGCTCTCTCTCTGTTTCTGTGATTAAACAAAAAAACTCCTATATTTCTGCACGAATGATTGCAAAAATGGAAACCCTTAATGAAACAAACCTGAAACTTCTTGTCCCTGAATGTAGTATCGTGTCCCTGCCTCAGGTTGAATGATTCCCCAGTGAGAGGCTATGAGGAGGATGTGGGGAACAAGACCACCATGAGGTTCTTCTACCCCGAGTCGGCCTCTTACAACCCTGGACTGCACAACGAGCCCGGCACGCTAATGGTCCTGGTGCCTTTCAAGCAGCAAGATCTACGATGGCTCAAAGAGATCCTCTATAATGAGAAGAGGGTACAGGATATGTGTGAGAATGCACTCTCTCTCTCACACACACACACATGCTCTCCATCTCACTCTGTCTCACTTTCTTTCTCTCCCTCTCTGCCTCACATAAACACACTCCTTTTAACTTCTTTTCCAGCCCTTGCCAGCCATCCATATCAGGAACAAATACTTAAGAGGTTCGACGTCAGTGATGCCAGTACCCTTCAGAGTTAAATGTAGTTTCCATTGCAGACATCCTTCACTCTGTTGCCTCTGGCACCTCCGGCCTCCTACTGCTAATAGTTGCAGGGTCATTACCTGCTAATTTGCACATCGATTTAGTTGCCTTCAGACATAAAGGAGTCATAGGTTCAATTGCATCTCTGTTTGTGTAAATGAACTCACTGTGCCAATAGTGAATAGCAATCTTTTACTCTCTGTCTGTCCTTTTGTTCCTTTCAGTTTCACAACATCCTGTGTCTTATCTTTCTCTGTGTTTATGTGTGCATTCCAGGTCAGGAAAGGCTTTTGGAAACCCCCTCCACAAATCTGGTTGGGTGACGTCAGTAAAATCAGAGTGCTGGACCCCCACTTTCTGTACCAGACTGCAGACAGACTGCTCCGGATCCCTCTGCACCCCAAGAGTAAACAGGTGAGAGATCACTTCCGCTTCCCTGTTTTGAGAATCATGAAGCTGCAGGCGTGGAGATGACATTTTTAGAACCAGAAGTTTTGGTTCAGGTCCACACCAAATTGTTTCCCTGTCCTTATTCAAACCAATCAAACCTCTAACCTCTAGCTCATTAATATTGACCATTTCTGGCATCCTCAGCTGAATTTCCCCTCTAGAACCTTCTCTCTTGTTTGTTCCCTTTCTCTCATACCTCCCTTTTTTCTCTTTTTGCCCTTCACTGCATCCCACATGAATGTTAACAAGGTCTGGATGGAACATCCACTGATTAGCCACAGCTCCTCGAGTGATATGTCTTGAGCGCTGTGATAAACAGTTTACTGGTAGACGCATTTCTCTTGAAATGTAGCTGGGTCAATAGCCATTTTGTGGATCCAATTACTGCAAAACATGATGAAGATTAGCTTCTGCTTGGCATTCTGGCATCCCATTACAAGATAAGCTCCTAGGCTGCACAGTGAATCCCTGGGAAATAATTGGCTTTTGAAGGAAAGCCAAAATATTGTATAAATTTCAACCAGATGCTCTGTTTTTAGAAAAAAAGAACAACTCCCAGTGTTCCCTCTCTGCAAAGCTGATTATTTCTCAGCAAAATGTCCAGATTTTGTGGCCGTCACTGTTTTTTTTAATGATTTCGAGGTGAAGTTGATCTTCACTGAGCCTTGTGACTTTTGGCTCAATGAAACAAATATAAAAGTAAAGGATATAGTAAAGGAAAGACAAGGTAAATTCATCCAAACACAACAAACAAAAGTTGAAACATGAAACTATGACTGAAGAGCAATGATTGTGCAATGAAAGATGACGCATTACATTTTTTGCAGTGTACCATCGATCTGTTGCTGTTTCACAAATTGGACCTCAACTCCCTCTTTGGCGGAGGCGATTTGGATTTTGAAACACCCTGTGACTTGGACAGTTACTCATGTAGAATGAAGCTTTTATTGGCCCGTTGCATCCCATCTGCCTTGTGGAGCTTGTTGCGTGTTTGGTGGGGATCGTCTCTGACGTGGGCTCGAGCCAAGTTTTGTTTTGGTTCTGCTTGTTCCCCTCTCCTGAGCCCTTTTTGTCAAAGAGTGAGGGTGTGTGTGTGTGTGTGTGTGTGTGGGGGGGGTTTACCCTTTTGGACTGCAGTACAAACACAACTGGCTGGTGCATGAGAAGAGTGAGCAGTGGGAAGGCAGCGATCCTACAGGCAATCAGCGGGCTCTGCACCATCTGCACAGATTGTGTGGAGAGGGCCAAGGGGAGAGGATGGTGGGCAGGAGGAGGAGAAAGATGGAGGGATGTAGCGATAGGGAGACATTTTTTTTGCTTAAACAATAGTGATTTAACACGCTAATCACACCGGGACACCTAGATTTCTCTCACCATCTTCATTTGATCTGGTCCTCAGCCTTCTTCTCTCTCTTTCCTCTTTTCTGTGCTCGGGTATTCCTCATCTGCCAAATACCAGCAGGAGTCCTGACTGTAGCAGACCTCCTCTTTGCAGACACGCCACCCTCCCTCAGCTAATGACCCTGCCAGATAGACAAGGACCCCGTCAACACACACACACACACACGCACAAACTCACACATGCAACCACTTCTCTCTTCTCTCCCCTTTCTTTCCTTTCTTTTTTGCATTGCAGGCACGCATGTACACACACATAACTCTCATGTTCACATATGTCTCCCCCCAAACACAGGCTTGTGTTGAGCTCTTGTAGGTCCGGCTTGCAGTGGTGACAATATGCAGCCCCCCTCGCCCCCCTCTCACCAGGGCTCCATGGGCCCGTGTCCAAACTATGTGCCGGGCCGCTGCAGAGCTCGAGTGTTCGCCCGTGTGCTGGCGACCACATGAGGCTAATACACACAGAATGTCAGCTGTGTCCCACTGCGGGGTGCTCATCAGTTTCTGAATTAAACAAAAAAAGACAGTCGTGCTCAGTTCAATAGCAAATTGATCTGGTGTAATGTTTGAGAAAGGAAGGAGAGTACAGGAAAGAGGATGTGTTTTAGTTTCTTATCAAGGCTATAATGATAAGATCACCCTCTGTATCACTGCAATAAAAACCTCCCATTTGTTTAGACAGACCTCTGTGTTGGTAGAAATGTAACCATGACTGCAGTTAAACCTGGCAACACACGCACTCTTCCAGAAACCTGAAGTAGAAAGACTATCTCTTAGCCATCTGAGAGCTGTTGCTGAAGAGCTGGACACTAGAGAAAACTTAATTGGTAAATGTGCTTATTTGCAAGAAGATCGATATCACTCCGTCCACTAAACATGAAACTACAGCCAGCAGCCAGTTAGCTTAGCTTAGCATAAAGACTGGAAACGGGGAAACAGCTAGCCTGGCTCTGTCCAAAGATAACAAAATCCGCCTAACAACAGTGACTTTGAGGTTGTAAGGTGGGGACTTGAGGAAGTCACTGCTTAACCCCCGTAAAACCACAACTTATCATTTTGGTTTTTGTATCAGTTAGACAAATGACATTTGACAGACCTTTTGACAGAGCCAGGCTAGCAGTTTCCCCCTGTTTCCAGTCTTTATGCTAAGCTACGCTAAGTGGCTGCTGGCTGTAGCTTCACATTGAATGGACAGATACGATATGATATCTAACTCTCGGCAAGAAAGCAAATAAGTGTATTTCCCAAAATGTCAAACTATTCCTTTAAAGAGAGAAAGTACTATACCTTTGCTTTGGAGAGCCTGCTGCTCAGTTTTGTTGGGTACAGACAGTATCTATGGCAGCTGTGTTTTTTCCTTGGGTAGTGTCTAAAATCAATAAGATGATATGAAAATGTAAATAATGTATATGCATCATTTTATCTGAATCCATAGTCAGTTGACAAAGGACCTTTAGTTTTAGTACAAATCAATAGTTTAGGCAATCAGTAAACCTTGGCTAGAGGATGTGTGGGAGGTAGGCCATTGTAAAAAAATTCTTTGCAGACAGGGCTCTCACAAAGGAAACTTGAGGATAACATGGAAAGCTGTAGAGGAGAGAGATATAAAAAGGCTGTTGGGAACGTGTGCAGCATTTTGGAGAGAGATGGAAAGAGAGAGTTTCTTCTATCTCGCGGCCATGTGAAAATGATTCTTCTTCTTGCCTCTGTGAACATGGATAATCATTGACAGAGTCATATGGGAAATGGCAAACAACACAGGGAAATCTCTGTGCAAAGCAAGAGCCCGCCAGGGACAACACAACAAACATGTCACAACCCATTAAATCTCACATTAGTTTTATTTCTTAAAAAATCTCACTGGGGTCAGATAATGCCCCTTTTATTTGTTTTCTGTTTTCAGCAAAGGCAGATCACAAGTGACAAGCATGGAAACTGCAGAAAATGTGTTTTAACCATATTTTTAGGACAGAGATTTATTTTGTGTAGGGCTACGAAGGACACTGCCATTGTCTTTTTAATAGAAAATAAGCATTTTGACATACATGCAAACCGGGAACCGGAAACTAGCAGAGAGGGAAGACCTGCAACAAAGGTGACGGTCCCCAGTCTAATAGCAGCCAAGTAGCAGCCAACACACCCAAAAAAAATTACTCCCACCAAACAGGACTCACCAAGAATAAAACCGTCCATGTTCTTGAGTGAGTCTAAGACATGTTTTTAACCTTTCAATAAGGGCAGGGCAGTCGTCTGTATGTAATGCTGCACTATGGTAAAAAAAAAAAAAAAAAAAAAAAAAAAGCATAAGAATACACCACAATGTTTTCTTCTTCTTTTTTTTCTGGTATCCAAATCTATTCTGATATTTTTTATATCAACTTTTTACAAAACTGTGTCAGTGAGCACCTGTGTTTCCCCTCTGTGTCAAGTGCCCTCTTAAATTTTTAGCCTGATGTTACTAGTTACTGGCATCAAGACTAGACGCCGTAATCAGGGTGTAGCTGTAGGGAGTATGCAGGGGAAGGTGCTGGAAAACACCCAATTTGCAGGGTGTGCAGTAACTCTTCTGTCAAGCAACCAAGAACTTTAGGGTAGGCTGTGCAAGAGAAGATACCACTGTGAACAAATCAGCAGGGACTGCATTAAAGCACATTAAGTGCACACAAGTATGTTGTGTTCTGACAGTATATTTTACCTAACGTTACCTTGTTAAAAGCTGCAAGGCATTACATTCAGATAATGAGGACTCCTCAGTATCTACAGATGGGTGAGGGTTTAGTAAGTGGTCGACAGCTGAAAAAAAAAATGAGGATTATTTTTTATGGATTATTTTTATGGATATATATTTTGTCATTTTAAGGATGATTTTGTTTGAGATAGAATTGGAATAAGTTGAATAAGTTTACCTGGCAAGTCTGATCCAACTATTGCAAATTTCAGAATTTTCCTTTAAAATGTTGAGCTTGGTTTGTTGCTAGAAGCTCACATGACATAACATGTTTTACGTTACATAACATTTATTTGGCAGACGCGTTTTTTCAAAGCGACTTAACAATGGGTGCATTCAACCTCTGTAGGAACAAGAGCTAGATGTCATAAAAAATTGTTAGCGTGTTGTAACTTTTGCTAGTGGTTCACGTCAATTAATGCTGGGGTCATGGGATAGTGTTCTGCTCATGGAAAAGGCTTTTGTTGATGAACTGTAAGTAAAGGTCAAGGGCAGCAGTTTCTCTTGCCCTCTATTACCATCTAGTGCTGAAATAAGGGAATGCAGTTAAGTCGTAGTATTCCTGCCACACTCAACTCTAGCTTTTGCTGCACAACAGCTGCACAATTAGCATTTTGCTTTTTCACATAAATGCTCATTTCATAATCTATTTTATTTGTCTAGCAAAGGTCATGCTGAGTGCATGTAGATTTTATTTATTATCACGCCATTATTAATTTAGCATCACACCATACTCAGTGACACATTTAGTTTTAGTGCAAGAGCTGCTTAATCTATCTGTATTTATCAATATGTTAAAGCCCCTATGAGTAAAATTTGTTACGTGATTCTCATGGCATATGTTTTGTTTTTTTGTAGAAAAACAACTAAATCCCAGTGAAGTTTGGCACAGTTTTTGTGTTCCTTTCAGCCCATTTTTTTGGGGTGTCTGCTTTCTTCCTGGGTGTCTTTTTTGGTGCTACCACTACGAGTGGCCATTGTCAGAAGTTTTCAAATCCTACACATTGGGGCTTTAAAAAGTTTGCCAGGATACAATGAATTATTGCAGTGAGCTGTCATTAAGTTTTGTTTGCCACAGAAGCCAGTGCATCCTACCACGGGTATCCTCGCTGTGTTTGTTGCTCTCAACTACTGTGATGTGGTCCACATTGCTGGTTTTGGATATCCCAACACAAAGAGCCAAAGGCACCCTATCCATTACTATGGATATGACACCATGAAATCTATGAAGGTGGGTAGCAGTCATCTACAGTACTTCAAATTTAGTCCGCTTTTTAACGTGCACGCTGGAAAAGCATTCAATTATCTGACTACTGATACTCCTCTTTCTCTCTGTTGCAGAATTCCTACCATGACCTCAGTCACGAAGCAGCATCCTTAAAAAGACTGGAGGATTCAGGAGCCATTTTGTACCTGCACCCACATTTATGATACACACACTTTTCCAGTCCGGTTGAATCCAAAAAATGATTGTACACCAAATCGTATTTGAATTTGGTGCAGGTCATCCGATCCAAATCAGATCTTAATGTGCCTTCTGCAGTGGGATACAAGACATTTTCCTGGTGCAGTAAGTCATCATTTGGTGACATGGGTGTCTGAAGAATGTTTCTCTTTTGCACCTTATATTCCGTAAAACTGACAAGTACAATAACCTTGGGTAACACGGCTTAGCATTTTGCATAATGTTTAAAGGTTTGTAACTTTTATGGGTTTTGAATCACAACTTTCACAGTTATTTCACAGGACACTGTCTATTCATCTGCCTGTAATAACCCAGTTCCAGCAAACAAATTAAATCAGATTATGTCAGATTTTGGATAATTCCAATGCTTTGATGTTGCTTTTAGGGCCATGTGATAGCGTGGGTTTAATAACTGTCACATCGTAGGAATCAAGCATTTCAGATCTACAGCTCAAAAGTGGTGTTTATTTTTTGGGGGGGAGGGATTCATTCATATCATTGAGCTATAGTAAAACTAATCAGCCTGGATTATTTCTTTCTGTAAACACTCACTGTGGTTTGAGATTCATTTTCAGTTTTATCAAGTTTGAATATTCTTTCTTCTGAACTAGAAATCAGTTTTATGAGAAGAAGTGTGGTAGAATCTACGGGGATTTTTTGTGAACTTCACTTCCAATGTATTTTATTTTAAATGAAAGGAAAATGAATTGATTCCAAACCTGATTTACAGTTAGCTGGATTAATTTCACTTTATTTTTTAGATTTCTTAGACTGGAAATACTACATGTATTTTGCTCACTTGAGTTTTTAATTTATTTAATCTTTTGTTTTGTTTTTTTCAGAAACAAAATTGGTAAATGGTACCACTGGATATTTTTTATTGTACAGAATGAAATAAATTTTTAATTAAGAAGAAATCATAAAATGTATATTTGTTTGTCAACTTATTTATATTTGCATGAAGTTTTGAAAAGGCTCATGTATCTACTGTATGGAAATCACTACACTTGCATTAGTTGACCTGAGTGAACCTGCATTGAGTTGTTGCTTGGCATAACTTGTAATATCACTTTTCACCACTAGATGGCAGAGAGCCTCTATTCCATGCATATTACGCATTAGGTACACTACTGCACTGCACATGGTGCAGTCATGCAGCAGCCCGTCTTAAAGTGCCTGGGGTGATGGTAATAGCAAACCTAGTAACTAGCACATGTGTTAGGGAACACGTGTACAGTATGAACATCTGGAAGACCAGAAAATTGCACAATGCTAATAACTGAGATTGACTAACATACATTTGCTGCTAGCCACAGATAATGATGGTTTCTACTCTCTGTACACACGGCCCTCTATTAGTGTTGAATGGAGTTGTTCCCTTGGCATTTATAAACTAGGCTTATTTATATGCTGGTACATCAGCTGTGACAGGATCCGGTTCATCAACTGAGATCAGACTGACAGTAGATATTTGTTGTGCTTTCAATCATAGGAATGTACAGTGAGTGCTGTAGTACTACCACTACAACAACTACTACCACTTATAATAATAGCAGTGACAGCTTACTTTATGTGCCATATTCCCGATACTGTGGTGTGAATGTGTTCTTTTCTTAAGGTACAATCTCAAGTGAGTGCAGTGTTGAATCTTTTGAATAGTGATGTAGACCTTCTCCTCAAGGTCAGACTGTACGAAAGGTACCTTTGTACTTTAAGTGAGCTGCACTGTGCCAGTGTCTGCTGGTATACTAGCAGAACTCATGGCACAGCTATGAAGGGATGTTTTTTTTTACTACCATTGTACATTAGCTCAGCTGTGTGTTCTGTTCTGCCTAAATCTGTGTGTTTTGCCTGCATATTGCTGATACGGAGGCCAATCCTGTTTGCAGCAGGGTAGAGACCACAATCATACGCCTACCCTCATATTCAGTTCACTAGAATTGTCAGTTGTTGGTGTTAACTGATTGTCTTGCCACTGAAATCCAATCTTGACAGAAAAAAACCCCTTCATTTTCAGCCCATTTAAAGCTCATCTTTTCAGTTCTGAGAGCCGTCCATTATGGCTAAACATGTCTAAAAAGGCACACAAGCACAAGTTCCACATTGTTCCATGTGTTTTTTACTCAGATGTACAAACACCTAAAACATACCTGTATTGTGTCTTGAAAATATGTTAATGGTCGTTATATGAAATGATTCATTATATGAAATAAGATGGACTGTTGATTTGTTTTCCCAACAAAACCAGGGAATTGTTGAAGAAAGAGCCCCATGTCACGCTTGATGGGCTGTGTTCACTTCCCTTACACAACAGGGAGTTACATAATTGAACAGGATTTGTGTGAATCTGCAGGCTGTTTATATGACAACTGAAAATCAGGTCAGACTTTTCAGGAGAATCTATTGTACTGTAAGCACACCTTTGAATCCCCAAGTCCTGAGTGTGCTTCAGTATGCTGCAGAACAAACATGTTATGTACAGTGCTGTTACCCAAAGCATCTTACGGCACAATGAGTGTATATATTTTTAGCCTGAGTAGCTCCTGTGTGAATTAAACCCTTAACCCTGGCACTGATCACACCGTGGTGCAACAACTGAGCCCTACAAGCCCATCTATGCATGTTATGGTGTACCAAATGAGCCCGTGGCTGCACTAAACAATAAGATTCATTTGAAATGCATAGCTTTGAACTTTCAGGCAGAACCCCAGTAGCCTACATTGCGATCCTGAATGCATAGGTTGTAATTTTACAATGCAGCAATTTCATAGAAAAATACATGGTCCGTGATGATTGCTGTGCCACTGTGTAGCTAAGTGCAGTCTCATGCAGGCAGAAGCTCTGACCGTGTGATCGTTATTACAGTATATCTCATTACACCATCTGCTCTCTGCACAGTGCTCTCAGCCTGCCAGTGAAACATCTTACTTTAAAGCAGTTGTTTTCTACTCTACTGATAGATCACATGATCATGCTGCAGACTCTGTGCATCAATGTGGTGGTAGTATATCTAATGCACGCTGTATTTCATTCATTTTTATAACAGGTTGAAAAATGCATGTTAAAAAAACACATCTCTTATGCAGGTGAGTGGGATCTGGAGCTGGAACACTTTTTTAAATTTATTTCTCCCTCGAGTCATTGACTTGATGATGTCAGGTACACAGCGATCTAGTAAAGACACCTGAGGCCTCCTTTTTTCTCAGCATTGGTAAAAAAAAAAATGAAGACACACAATGTGTCTCTACGGTGTATCTGTGTAAGGAGACCAGCGGACAGTTTGTGTGGGAAGAGGCAGAAGAGGTACAGTACTGTATGTAGCCAGCTACCTAGAGAGAGGGCATCTGGCTCGGCTCACTGATAACTCGCCCACAGCCCAGAGAGCTGCCGTGAGTCAGGTGCTCATGCAAACACAACACTACCAGGGAACTGGGAGAATGAGTAGGAAATAAGAAGAGTGAGGGAGTAAAAAAAACAAAAAAAAAACATTATAAGCCGCTTTTCTCCAGTGTGAGTTTTGCTAGTTCTGCTTTTTCCTTCATAAAGCCCCTTTTCCTGACTCTCATGTGGGAACTGCCTCCATGTGACGTTGGATGTTCAGTGTGATTTCCATCCATTCCTCCCTACAGAGAGGCTTTGGGCTAAAAAAAAAAAAAAGAAGCAGCGTGTAATGCACAGTTTTCTTCTGTAACTGAAGAGGACAACTGTCAAAAATAGCAACAGACTGAAAAAAAAACAGAATAAAAAAACAGAAACTGAGTAATTCACAACACTTTATGCTAAGTGGTTCCACGTAGGCTATGTTGCACAGCCCAAAAGGTCAGCCAACTCAGCTGATTTAAAGGCTAACACGCCATCATTGTTTCCTCGCAGGCAGCCAAAGGAACATTTTATGTTAGCCCAGTATTTGTTTTTGCTGTGAACTCATTAAAAATGACACATCATTATGCTTTCAGTGTAAATGGGCTGCTGCGATGTAAATTTGGGTTTAAATGACAGTTTTATTATCAGGTTTTATGAAGGTTATGTCACTGTGGAGTAAACACTGGAGGAAACAGGACCAGTTTGGAGTCCAAGCTGAGCCGCAAGTCTGTTAGAGCAAGTCCCGTTTCCAGTCTTCCAAAGAAAACAGCAAGTAAAAAGGTCACTACAATGACATGGCAATAGATCAAGAGGATTTCAACATTTTCCTATGTTGCGCTATAACTGGCCATGAATAACACATTATGTTTCATAATTATTGCTACAATACAGAGATAAAAATGCAAGAATTATCTTCAATATTTTGGAAAAATGAAGAACTATGTTGTGATCATTCATACCTAACAGCAGGAACCAGCGCTTAAATAATTTGTGCCACAAGATCTTGTTTTATCCTGTTCATTGATTTTCTTTATTCAGCCACAGGGCTATAGACCCGAAGACTAAGTGAAGTGTCAGGTGTTTCATTAAATCTAAGTCAAGTCTTACTTAAGTCTGATTCAGATCCAAGTGTTAAGTCTACAGCTCTGGTAGAAACATGGGATAAGAAATGATTTAAGCGACAAATACCATAAATATGCAACAATCTGTATGATGGAAGAGACACAGGCATATGATATAGTTTGAGTCCCAGCCATCTCAGATTATGGGTTGGAAGTCAGAAAATAGACCAGGAGCTGTTTTCCTAACCACGGACGTAGCCCCTTTCTGAAAGACCAGCAGATGCATTATGGAATATAAATCACACTGTGTATGTTTTGTGTGTGTTTGGATGTACTGATTTGTTCTGGCTCCATGTGCAGTGCAGATCTCCAGGTTGTTTGTATCGCTAAGCCATATAAGACGGTTATCCCGCTCTACACGTGGAGTGTGACTTGACAATCCTGTGCTCCTTCTGTTGTGCCAAAAGCGGGTGGAGTTTTATCCTGGCACCACTCTGTCTGTCAGTCTGTTGGTACATCTGTCTGCTTGTCCTCGAGGACTGGTTGTTCCTCTGTAACACACGACCCAGTATTTTATTTTATTTTGTGTCACTGGAGATGGCAAAGGATGTGGCACATGCTGCATGACCTGAATGCTGAACCAGACAGCTTCACACTATAGTGGCAGAGTGGGTGTACAAGCAGGTGTGTGTATGTTTGTGTCTGTGGGGTGGGAGCATAGGGTTCATGTCCCCTCCAATGCCTAAAGACAAAGAAGCAAAAATCAAACTCACAGCACGAACACACTCCAAAGCAGAATAAGGCTTTTATTGTTAAAGCCCCTCTAAACTTGGTTTCAAATCGTGAGTATATTTCTATAACAGTAAATATTCATGACTAAATAATCAACAATTAAAGCTAAAATCCAGGACAAAAAAAACATTTAAGGTATTATTTATTTAGTGAGTTTCATACTCAAAAACTCAACTAATCTGCTACATCAGGACGGTGTGGATGCTTTGATCGGATTTGATTGACAATATCATGTAGTGTGACAAGTTAAAAGATAATATATTCATAGTTAAAAAGATCATACATTCATGAGTAAATTCTTGGGAGCTGACTAAAACCGTAAAATTGTAAAAATTCAAAATATGTTTTAAAATAGTTGAAATGATAAAAAAATGTCTTAAAAATGACTTCTAGGGGAAATCGCAGTGACGTTCTCAGTGAGGAATCACCACCCTATCGTTCTTGCGATTATTTCACTTCTTTCACAATCTGCAACTGCGCCCAGTGCGTCCGTCATTTTGTCTCAATTGTGAATTCACATTTAAGGGTTGGCCACACCAGAAAGTGATACAGCAAATTTGATCTGTACAAAAAATATTTGGTTCTCAAAGCTTGGTGATGTACTGACTATAGCTGGCGAGCTGCTAACTTGCTAGCCAGCCAGTTTTAGCTCCTGGAGATTCTTTCTACTGTTCTTTTTACTCCCCCTGGCATTTTGTTCACCACTGTCCACCTTTTCATCTCAGCCCTGCCAACTTCAAACTGGTGAGAAGAGTGAGTGAGAAAATGTTGTGCTCATGTTGGCACCCATCGCACATAGTAAGAAGCTGACTGAGAAAATAGGTTTTCAGGGCCTTTAAGTATATTTCACCACATGTATAGACAAATTTCCTGCTATTCATGTGTAATGAGTGTAACGTACTGATAAAGACAAAGAGAAAAGTGGACTAATGATTGTGAGTGGGTTGTACTGTCGACCATGCAGATCAAAACAAAACAAACAGAATCAGTGAATGAAGAAATGAATGAATGAATGACTTGCAAGGAGTGCAGAAAACTTTTGACTTAGCCCTAAATATGTTTTACTTTAGTTTTATTAGGGCAATATTGTAGATGGGATTTGATTGCCACTGTCTGAATACACCTATTTATTTTTTATACAGTGTCTATTGTTTGTTGTCAGTTCTTAATAATGTGGTCACAATGCAATAATGGGGCTAGGACAACCTTGTATTGACAAAATATAACTTAGTAGATAAAGACTTCCTCTATGCAGTAAATTGACTTTTTACCCCCAATGAAACCAGACATACATGTAAGAGTAGAGAATCCAAGACATCAGCTATAATAGAGCATCCGATGTTCAGACCTTCCACCTCCACAATAGTCAATAAAATCTTAACATGAGAGCTACTGGAGTACATTATGAGTTGACTTATTGCAGGACAGACGCTGCCTCCTCCTCACTCTGGAAAAGGAGAGAGAGATATAATGTTCGATTTGCACTCATTATTCATCTTTATCCATCATATCTCGTTTTACACAATACCACTGCTCATTACAGCTCATCAGATCAGACAGCAGACTAGCAATAAGGGAGCACATTGTCAGAGAAATTGTACCTTATTCACCTCATTCTTAATGTATTCTTTTAGTACTGAATCATTTTTCTTTTATAAGTGTGTACTATGCTTACACATGACTGATATGGTGACACAAGCATGGTACAACAGGGACAGTCCCTTATGTTGCTCTGTTTCTCTGTGGCACACGCTAAGAGTATTTGTTCTTCAATAAAATTGTTTCCTGACCCATGGGAGCGCTTCACTCATCAGGTTGTGTTGACTGTAAATCCAGATGAATGCTTGGAGAAGAGCGGTGATGGGTTTTGCCATACTATGTGGGATCTTACTGTTATTGTTATATACAGATAAATAAAAGTCTGCATGCATGCTAATATTGTAAGCTTGAGGTTGTTTTGTTTGTTTGTTTTTTGCATTTTTCTCTGCCTCTGGCTCAGTCGTTCTCTCTGAAATAGACTCAGAGCTGCTATGTATAATTGTGCGGCATATTTCACTCTTATGGGAAAATGTTTTTTTTTTTCTTTGCTTCCAATGTGCACTTACATAATAATGGGTTGTCGCTTTTTCAATATCCAATCGTCTTTTTTTGGAGTAAGCTGAAGCCTTTTGTACCTGTCAACCACCTCTCCATGTGGTAATGCCCACCCACATTATCAAGAGGTCAATTCTCTCTTTCTCCCTCTGCCTGTCTGCTTGTAATACAGAGGCTTGAGTAATGACCATACAAAACAATGTAAAATACTGTCAGAAGTGGATGGTTTCATAATGCCTCAAATTTATTTTTTTCCTGTCTAAATGATATTCATAAGCCAATACTCTGAGTGGGACAAAAGAGCTCCTTTACAAAATCCACTCGTCAGCACTGTCATGGTAATGGGAGTGTCTGTTTTGTATACATGTTTTATGCTGTTTTGGTGATTGACAGGACAAATGTCAAAAGAACACTTTCATATTCTTATTTTAGATTAACTTTTGCTCTTTCAGATGTCACGCTGGGCAAAATGACATTAGAAAAAGAGTGAATAAAGAGGTCATACCACGCCTCAAAAAGCATAGATTTCAAATTTGTAATACCAAAATATGCTGTATGCCTTTTTCTGTTGAGCAACCAAGATTTCTGTGGACTATTTGTGTTTTATTCCTGTAATAACAGCCACTGTCTCTATGTATTTATTTGCCATATTTCTGTCTCAGTTTTGCCACATCCACATGGAGAACAAGGCTCTCACTGTACTGTAAGCTCAGTTTCTGCCATCTGGGGATAACTTGAGAGTGATTCAGGCCTTCTTCTCCATGAGCCCTTAAATGACAGTGATAGATGATGCTGTCATTAGAAGCAGTGGAGCTCATCTACTGGCCCTATTTGCTGATTTCTGTGAACTTAATCCCCTTTTTTAGCCTGCTCCATAGAAAGACCCACAGGCAGCTGTAAAGAAATGGTTGCGCCCCCTCCAAGTCAGTGCAGCTCTGTAGTCTTTTGTTTTATACTAACAGCCAATCTGAGCTAGAGTAGATCATATATATTTCTCCAATACGATTAGGCAGGAATCAGAGGAAAGGTAGAAGGAAACCAGTCTGAGCCAAAAATGATTAAATAAGAGTCGGGGTCCATGCAGGGGGAAACATCAATATGCTCAGTAGAGTGAGGGCCACATACACTTAGTAATTCATTCTCCTCTGAGTGACGTATTCTACCTCCTGACAGATTACTCAAAAGGAGACCATATCTGACACGCCTGAATGTATTTCATCATGTTCAAGAGGGAGAAAAAGTTCTACAGTAAGCAGATGAGAGACAGGACCTTGATTCGCTGACCCTATGCTAAAGCCGGCTTGTGGCAACGAGAAGGACTTTGGTGAGAGATTGTCGGCTTCATGTTTTCATGTGAAACTATCCACATGAGAGAGAAGAGAGAGGGAGAGCAGCAAGCCAGGCAATCTATACACCTTCTTATCTTAAGGCACCAAATTGAATAAAACCTTAAGCCAGCATTGCTTTACATCTCGGTGGCTTCAAAAAGAAACCCTGTGGGCCTCACCGAGTTAATAAGATCGAAAAGATCTCTAATGTATTGCAGTGTGTTGTGCCCCATGTAACCATGACCAGAAGCAAGGCAAAAATAAATCATGTTGTGGGTGTCTGCAAAACAGCTTTTTTGCTTAATGGTGTGATTCTGGGTCATGATGCAAGGGTGACTTTCCCGTCAGGCGGCAGTGAATCCTGAGGACCTGTGCTTGCATACAAAAACATTAGAGTACATTTATGGGACTAGTCTTGCAAAGTGTTTCTTGTAGAGAAAGATCATATTTGACAGTTAAGGGAATTAATAAAATATTACCAAGTAATCTACTAGACTGTTGCTAAAAGTGACTTTTCTTGGTTGCCCTCATTTTTTTCTTGTTTGCTACAAATGTCCTGATGGATATGAATTCCTGTAAGTGAATAATGCAACTCTACTCTAGTACTCTAGTAAAAATGCTAGTCAGGCCATTATCATGCTAATGTGGGTTTAATTTTCTACCTTAATAAAACTTTCCCACTACTTTTCAGAGTTTCTTCACAACTTCTAACAAGGCTCTGTGCAGTAAGTGGGCTGCTGTGAACTTCAGAGAATGGCAAAAGTGGGGTTTTTATCACTCTGAATTACATTAGATGTTAAGATTTAAGAGTTTCAAACAACACGCAGGAGCCAGAGTGCACCTACCCACAGGAGAAGAAGAAAGGGAGAAAAAACTAAACGGAAAAAAAAAAAAGGGAGAAAAGGGAGTTTGAGAAGAGAGAAGGAAAAGCCTGGATGTCATGCAGACAGACAAATGTAGATTCTTTTATGACACCACACAGACTTGGGATACATTTTTAATCAGTTTCCCAGAAAATAAGAAGATAAGTCCGATCTAGAATATAGTATTATGAATGGCTGTTCTGTTATCAGGTAATTACAGTTTTATAAGAAAGTTCTACCGTACTGTGTCTAGACCCTCAGTGACACAGACAAGGAAAAACACAACAAAAAAAGATTAGTTTTGCAATCAATCAGTTTGTGTTACTGTTTTGTGCAAAGTCTGATTTAAATGCACAACATTATAAACAATTATTTTAATATGTTTCTGGGTAAGACTAGTAAGAAGATTATGTAACTGATTTTTTAATTCTATTTCTGTAGTTCACTCAAGGTTGTAAATTTATCAAGATTTTGACCTGGACTGGAAGCCATACCTGCAGAGTACCAGCTGTCAGTTAGTTGTTGGTGGTGTCTGTGTGAGAGCTGTCAGCTTTACCATTCAGTTGTCACCCGTTTCACCTTCTGTTAGTTTAAAGCCCTCCTCAATGGAGTGTCAGACTTGTCAATGCTACAGTCACACAAGACATCACCTTCTGTATGTTGGACCTGTGTTCAATCCATGTTTTTTCCCAAAGCAATAGGCCGGGCGTGTCGCTGCACAACACCTCAGCCAGTTGTCCAGTGTTGACCCTTTTTCACTAACTGCCCCACATGACACACACGGGTCAGGAGGTTTTAGTTATATAAATAACAAAAATAATAGTGGTAATGACTTCTGCTCTCTTACCTCGGAGAGCAGCAAAACTGGGTCAATTTCCGTGACCATTTATCTCAACTGACAGGATCAGTCAATAAACTCAATTTCTATCTTGAATTTGTTAAAATCTAAATAAACACAGTTTGCCAATGTGGAGCTCATATCACCATCACCACAAGAAAACCCTAAAACAAAATCTGGGACACTCCATAGGGCTACAGTTATTTTCAGTTGGTTATCTCTTGGCCTGCAAGAAGCCACAAAGTCAAAGTGTCATTGATCACTGTATATCTAAAGTGTGCAGAGGCAGTCCAGTGCAGTTTTGTATTCAGTACCAAGCTGCCATAGTAGTATCCTGGGGGCTGTTTTCTCAATAAGATTCTGACAGCAAGTTGAGAGGTCTATGCGGAGCTGCAAATGTCACTTTTGACTCCCATTGTGTCTCCTCTAAACTCTGTCAGTCTTAACCTCTTGTTTTCTTTCACTCCCACTGACATACCCTCTCGTTCTTTTTCTCTATTTCTTATGTGAGTGTGTGTATCTCTCCCTGTGTGTGTGTGTGTGTGTGTGTGTGTGCGTGTGTTGGCGCATGTGCATGTGTGTGTATTGGTCTCAGAGGAGTGAGTTAACCCAGGGGTACAGAGGCGGGGAGGAGCAGCTGGAGATCCACTCTCCCTTGGTTCCTGTCCCAATTAATTAGCATGGATATGGACGTATGCACGCACACACGCACGCACAAACACGCACACACACACACACACACACACACACACACACACACACACACACACACACAGTATATATACAGTAGACTATATAGTATATGGTGTGACTCCTGGAATTCTGAAGTCCCAAAGCTTATGCAACAACTTTTGCAGAACTGAAAAAAGCTTGACATGCTGCAACTGTATAGTCATCATTTAGAAAGCGATAGTTAATTTTCTCATTCACTGAACACCAGATAAGTGGGGTTCAATGCATTAGGACAATTCATAATTCCAGTTCTTTGGGTGTCAGTCGATGGAAAGCTTGTAGCTTATTTGATACAGACCTTTGTTTTGCTGCTCAAATTATAGGGGTTATACAGTCTTGCTTTCTTAATTTAAGAAATATCTCTGAAATATTGTTATGCTCTGCTGCCCTTAAGAAAGTGATCCATGCTTTTATCTCATTTATGCCTGTTTAAGCCAGATATGTCTCAACTGGTCCAAAATGCAGCCTTAAGGCCTATAATCAATTCAAGGAAACATTAAATGTATCACTCCTATCTTGGCCTCTTTTCACTGGCTACTGATTAATTTTAGAATTATATTTTAAAAATTGATTACCCTCAAGGCAAAACTAGGCCTTGCCCCGAGCTATATAACCCAGGCATGTAATTCCTGAGGGGGGTGGGGTGACAGCATACACCCTAAAGCTAGCCTATAAGAAAGCAAATTTGTCACCCACTATGGATTAGGATCTAAAGATTACTTGATACATTTTGGAAAACTGAGACAAGAGTCAGAGATATGGCTACGTCAATACACACCCACAGATACGAACACAACTCTGTGTGAAATTCATCAAAAAGTGTCAGTGTGTGCAACCCACCCCTCTCCGGCTACATAGTTCCCAATCACCCACTTACTGCGAGCCATCTCCTCTCTTCATTCTCCCTGTTTTATTTTCCAGTAAATAAACAAAAATCCAACAGCAACTATGCATGTTGAATCACAAGAGTAGCACAAATAAGACATGCATGACTATCAATGTATTTAAAGTGGCTATAATCAATATTTATATAATAATGTAAAAACACTACCTGTTTCAGCACCAAACAGCAGACAGACACAGTTGGCAACTTCGCAGCTAAAGAGCCAGTTGGTAGAGACCAAAAAGAGAGATAAAAGAGAGTGAGTATTGGACTTACATTCTCCAGGTGGCCACAAACACGACTCCAAATGAATGTTATGTTGCTCCATAACTGCTGGATGTGTAAATAAGCAACTGTTGGCTTTTGCTAACAAGTTCGCCGTATCAACTTTAAAGGTAAAAAATCAGTTATTTAGTTGTTTAAATCAATATGCAAAATAATTATTAACACAACTCACGCAACAAGTCTTCCACTTCCAAACAAACTGTAACAATGAGCCTCACAAAATTCTGCAATTATCCAAGAATAGTGCTACAGGCTAACAAGCATTGTGTGTCCCATCTGACGCTAGTACATGGACAACTTTGTGAAGTGCTGTCTTCGGTATCGTGAAGCATATGGTTAGCAGTTTGGTATGTACAGGAAGTGTCAAGGGCAGCGAGTAGATACAAGAGCTTGTATCACCATAGGGCTTTCACTTTTTATTCAAAATTCAAACTACCATTCAAACGTGGGGAAAAACATGAAATATTCAATATGTAATTGTCTGTTCAAATTCTAAATTCACAGTATATAAGACCAACAGGCCATGCCTCTTACTTCAGAACGAAAAACAAACCATGACAACAAACCATCTGAGTAAAAATGTTTGGAAGCATTTTTGATTTGGCACCACAGACTGAATACAACTGCTTTTCAGGCTCATTACCCAGACAGCACATCTGAAGTCACATGTTACACTGCCACTCGAGTGAGCTCAGCAGAGGCAAAGTGAATGAACGAAACCACATACATTTTACAATGTAGTGTAGGACAAGGCTATGTGGGTTGTAAACTAATTGATGTGACTGTACTGTGATGAAACACATCAGTGCTGGTGTTAATATTGACATTTCTTACCAAATTTATAAAAATCAGCATTTCATGGGTTGAAAATGGCTCAACACGCCATCTACCGTTTTAAATCAGCGAGGCCAATGCTGACATAGAGTCAACTGGTTAGGACCTGTCTATGTCATGAAATTTACATTGAAAATGGATGTTAACGCCCTCTAATCAGTGTCAATTAGTCTCCCCCGTGTCCCCTGACCCCTGACCCACACACTACATAACCACGAGGCCACACCTCCTACAGTTGTTGTTCCCTCACTTATTGCATTTTTTAAATTTGCTGGGGGGGATCTAGCTGAATTTGAGGATGTAGTTACACTTTAATAAAAAAAAAAAAAAAGCGTGTTATTTCTTATCTGTTCAAACTCTATTTTTTTAAAAAGTGGCAGCCATAATCTCCATTGTGCTATTTCTCAAGCAGTATGTAGGCCTACCAGTGCATATCCTGTACACACCAAACTTAAAAAAGACACAATACATTTCATTTCATTTTTTTGCCAGCACAATACAGCAACAGATACTGTATCTCAGAACTCAAAATTAAACTGAAACGTCAGCCTGGCTACAGACCCCAAAGGGTATAAAAAGGTATTTCTGACGAAAATGGCCCCTCTGCAGCAAAACTCTTTGTGTGGCGCAATCCATTTATGTTGGTGATGCAAAAATCTCAACGCTATCCGATGTGGAAATTGTCACTGCCTGGTATCTGGCGAAAATTGCTTGCAGACAATTTCATGCAAGCCTGTAAACTCTTTTCAAAATAACAATGCTGTAATGTGGCTGCATTACACAGATTCTCATTTAAAACATACAACACACCAGCTCTGCATTTTTCTATGAAGGGTAGTCATTAGTAATAGTAACCCAGTACCAGTTCCAGAGCCTGGCTCATTAAGGGAGCATTGCCTCAAGTAACGACCATGTTGGCACATGCTAAGCGTACTTTCCTGTTTCTCTGCCATTGATTTCGTACTATATCCCTATGCTTTTTCTCCTGACAGCTGCCTCAGGTGTCTGGCAGTCTGTGTTACAGCACTGTCCTAAGTTTAGTTTTCACAGCATTCTGAAAACCTTGCCAGACTCAATGCTGTAAAAAAAAAAGAAAAGATATATAGCACAGAGAGGATCAATGAGGTATTTTCCTAGACAGTTCTCCACTAGGTATAGACCTGACCAAGCTTTACTTGGCCTAGAGAAATGGTTACTGCAGAAGGCAAACATGAATTTCAATTTTACACTTGGGTACAGCTAAATATTGCAGATGAGGAACCAAACAAGTTCATTTGTAGTTTTTGGATGAGAAAGGTTTTGAAAATTCATTATCCTAAGACAGCATGTTTGAACATAGTATGCCTTTGCAGTAAATAACTGTAGAGGATGTTGTTAATTTAGTCTGGTGCATAATATTCAGACTGAATTATCGGTATCAAAAACATTTGCAATTATGTCAAAACATTTCAAAATGAAGTTTTGTAGTTCTACTGAGGACATCAGCTGCTTTTTCTTTTCACTGACTCGTCCACTCACCTGAATGTACTTTTCAGTTTTCTATAGGCACAGTATACATTCAGAGGTAGCCGACTGTAACTGGTGGGAAGAATTGGCATTGATGCACAATTTCAGACGTTCCATATTTCTATTTGGGCTCAGTATAAGCTGCCATCTGTCTGCATGTGATTGACAGCTGTCAGAGAGAGAAATAACTACAGAGAGGGGCTGACTGTGGACATAATAGGAAAGACTGAAAATTGAGAGATAGATGAAAATGGAGAAAATTTATGTTGACCATAAACAGATGAGGTGTGTGGAATTAGGACGGAGTGGAAGGTGGAATCAGGGTTATTAGACAGGCTCCCTGCAGTGAAGCAGGGCCAAAGGAGCCCCTTAACTTCAGCTCACTATATCAAAACACTGGCTACTAAAAACTCAGCCACAGGGGCATATTACATTCTGATAGCCTACATCAAAGGGCTGCTGTCAGCTGTGGCTGGTTTATCCATTAATTAGATGGGAGGACCGCTATTAATGAAATAAATAGAGATAGGCTGTCATTTTCTTTGGCCAGTAGACTTTGTTAGGGGTATGCTGGTGTCAAAAGAATTACTGAATTTAAAATGTGAACGAGCTGGAGCTCTTGGGCTCCGGCCCAGATAATGATAGTGTCATGGGGGGGTTAGCCTTTTCTGTGTTTCTACAGTTCAACTCAGCAAGCACTAACAGTAGTAGGTTGGCTGGATGGGAACCAAGTAGTCAATTATCTGTTAAAAATATACCAGATATTGGGGATACACCAGATATTGTTCATTTGTTTGTTACCTTAGAAAGCAGTTATTCTCAATTATTAAAACATTTTTTACACTTTTGCTCAAACAAAGCTGTCAGGCTGAGAAGAGGCAAGAGTGAGCCAGACAGTTATTCTGAACTAAAGAGAGAGTAGTGGAGTGTCAGTGTCACGCTGTGTAGAGCGAACTACACAAGACTGACTGTGACTGTCAGTAGGTACTTTATACAGTAGTCCCTCTGAAATGTCTCTCCCTGTCCTCTCTCCCCCTCCATCATTCTCTGGAATTTCCTAGAGAAGAGCGGGGTACAAAGCTCACTTGCCCTTGAATACAGAAACATTGTATTTAGGGTTTCGTGGTTTATTTTTGTGCTGTGTATCCATTTGAGAGTAAGAGGCAAAGTCAACTGATGCACCAAATGCATCATCATCCCAAAAACATAAAGGGTTTGTTGGAAAGAGCTTAAAGCTAAAATATGAAACTTTTTTTTTTTTTTTAACCCTGAGGCAGCAGATTGCTTGATGTGCTGTCCAGGCTGAAGCAGCTAACTGTACACTATGTACCGTACCATAACAGGGGCTGAAGAAACAGATGCCAGATGCACTAAAAAGGATCAAACAACGCAGATGTTTTCTGATGTTTTTAAATGAGTCTTTCCTGGCACATTTATGTTTTTGCAATATTGCTGTTTTTACAGTTTTATATCATTTTTGATTTTGCTATTAAATCAGACATAAGCACATTTCATATCTACAGCCAATGCCATACACCCACTAAAAACCAGCGAAAGCCAATTTGCAGTCAAAGGCGCATATTTAAGCACACACAGTGTGATCAATTCATAACTGATCATGTTTATTCACTATTATGTTAATGTGAACATTTACAAATGTCACCTTTAAGAAAAATTGCAGCTCCAATAATATTAACTAGTGTTACACCCAGATATACATCTTTTTGTCCATGGAGCTGTCACATTTTTGAAATATGGTACAATTTATGTATTCAACGCAACAAGAAGCTGAATAAATTGGATGAGAAATTATATTTCTTGGGCTATGAAGCCTTCACAACGCAGATCACATCAGTTCTATAAGTGGGCATGAATTTCAACCATTTAGAGCTGGCACATTAAGCGAAGCAGACTGCACTGATGGAGAGTATTACCTTTTCAGCTGGAGGGAGGCGAGACAGTTATGTGATGATTCTGTCTGTGCCAGCAGGAAAACGTCTGGTCTGGTCTCTGATCACCTCAGAACTCTTTTTACTCTCTTACAGCATGAAACTGTTACAACAAAACAAACCCATATGAACAAGCTTTATATCATAATATCATGTAGTTGTTTAAAACTAGTGAATGGATTTTATGTTTATGTTTACCCATTAAAAGGCTCAAATGTGGATTATGCTTCCCACAATCTTACAATATATACCATAATCTTAAAAGTCTTGCACCAACAGACAATAGATGCGATATGAACCAATGCTGCTGCAATTTTATTATAGTCAATAAAAAACGGTTTATTTCCCACGTGTTAAATTTCCCTTTCAGGTCCAGTCGTACAGTGTCACACATTGTCACCCAGGTCTGACGTGAGCCACGCGTCACATGACATTTTCCTCATGATTCTGTCATAACGCAGATGGCTGACAGCCCCTTCAACCATAACATCTACCCAGCGGGGATATGTCTGGATTAAGAATGACATTAACAAGAGCCATCAAGAGGCATTTGTCAGATGGAGCACTAGTGTTTTGCAAATTGCAAAATCATGTGACGCCATTGTTACTTTGTCATCATCCTGAAAGCCACCTTGATGGAGCAGAGAGGCTGAAGCAATTAACTGTAAGACATTGTCTTTTATTGGAGATTAATTAAAACATTTCTAGTTGAATGGCTGCAAGATGGTCCCAGATGCACGACGTACCGCAACAGAGGAAAGTATGAGGCCTTTGCTCTTTAATGAATAAACGGAATGGTTGAATAAATCTTAGTGAAAAGTAGTTCTCCATTTCTAATTTAGGAGAGCTTGTCCCACAGGAGGTCTGCTGTGAATACGAGGAGCCATCCAATCCTAATTAAAGACCTTTTACAGCTGAGTCCTCATATAAATACGTGCACAGACACACATACACAGGCAGCCATGCTAAGACAGGCACAAACACCCCCCCCCACATACACATGCAGACAAGGCCAGGGCTGGCTGCCATGGTGGCACACATCTACAAGGACTAAAAATGAGAAAACACCACTTTTCTGTCTTAAATTTAACATGTTTTTAAGTACTGCTGTGAATGTAGTGAGCAGTTTTCCAATTCAGGGTCAGCGAGAAGACACTTAAACCATTTCAGCCTCATTAAAAACATCACATGAACATAAATCTAAAGTGCTCCTACACCATTTTCTTTATTTGTTTTCAATGTGCTTTTTTTTTTTTTTTACCTTAAAAGAATAATTCGACATTTTGGGAAATTCCCAAATTTTCGAATTATTCTTTTCTTTTTAGCCTTCATGTATTTGCTTTCTTGCCAAGAGTTAGATGAGGAAAATGATACTACTCTCATGTCTGTAGGCTAAATACGAAGCTACCACTAACCGCTGGTTAGCTTAGCTTAGCTTAGCATAAAGACTGGAGAGGGGAGCGCCGGATGTAAGAAAATCCACCTACCAGCTCCTCTAAAGCTCACTAATTAACAAGCTATATCTCATTTGTTTAATCCGTACAACAACTGAACTGTATAAAACCATACATTGTAGCTATTTCCCCCTGTTTCCAGTCTTTGTGCTAAGCTAAGCTAACCGGCTGCTGGTGGTAGCTTCATGTTTACCGCACACACATAAAAGTGGTATCAATCTTCTCATCTAATTCTCGGCAAGAAAGCAAATAAGCACATTCTCCAAAATGTCCAACTTTCTTTAGCATTAGCCCTCACATGTTTGTAATCAAA
Organism: Macquaria australasica; assembly: GCA_005408345.1. Lineage (NCBI taxonomy): Eukaryota > Metazoa > Chordata > Actinopteri > Centrarchiformes > Percichthyidae > Macquaria > Macquaria australasica. The sequence continues at coordinate 725,147 of SEMN01000194.1, read as the reverse complement.
GCATTTCATTAATATATTTAAGGTCCACTGTGTTTTGCTGCATTGTGTGTTCACAGAGATTGGTTAAGATTGTATGGGTACAGTGATGAGATGAGGTGAACTAAACTAAAAATGGCTTCTACCAGCTATTCCAAAGGAAAGCATTCTTTAATTCAGACTGTGCCTTGCCTCATCAACTACAAAGGTGTCAATCAAGAAGGCATCATATTATGGTATCCTAAGAGGCTAAAAAAGCTGATTTTACAGCCCATCATGATTTTAGCAGCATGCTAATAAATGGCACTTCAGTGGACTGAAGGATTCACTTAACATTATTCATCATCTCCTGAGAGCCATCACGGGATTGCCATCATGGGGTTTTTGCTTGATTAGGTGGTGTAGAGTGTGGGCTCAGGAGATATGAGGGATGAAATGTGAAAACTTGGACCCCGCATGACTTGATGGGCCCACATATGCCCTAATCTGCTGAGCCACGAGGAAATGACCCCTGAGGATGTCTAAGGACTTTTAAACATCAACTGTATCCATCTCATTTGATGTTCAGGATTACAAATTGCACTGCACCGCCATATGATAATATTGAAAAGTAATCAAATTGTGACCCCCGAGAATCAATACCAGGGATATCACGGCCTGAGGCAAAAAACAATCTCTAAAACCACAGAAATCCCAAACTCTGATCTTTCTTTATGAAGCAGCACTTGCTGGTAAAAAGTGCATCAATAAAAAGCACTGTTAACTTATAGCATAGAATAATATGTAGCTGTAACAGCTTTTTTTTGTGCTAAAATTGAGAAACACAGTGAAGAATGAATGGCCAGCGATTTAATTGTTTGGCATACACAAGAGTCATCAAAATGCATTTAGACCACGGTTGCAGGCTCACTTTTTAAATAGCTGAAGTTAGGAAACAGTTAACAGCACCATGGAGACTTGCTGTTGAAAATGTTGTCATTGTGAGAATGGCTTTTCTTTCTTCACATGACCCTCATTATTTCACATAGCCTTGGGTGTCTCTCAACTATTCTTTTTTTCCATCAAAGCTTTTGGGTAAAGGAGGTTTGCTGCATAATACTTGGCGACCTCCGTGTTCAACTTGAAGGCTATTCCTTTCACTCGCACAAGATCAACAACAAAGTGAGGCTTGATCACATTTTACCACCTTTCTGAAGAGATGCTGATGGAAATGCAGATCATCTCTAAATATTTCCAGAGTTTTCAGAAAGAAGGAAAAGAACAAACATGCAAGTTGTGATCGGCTTTGACCAGCTGGACCATACATTTCCTTACGTAATGTAATTAGAACCAAGATCCACATAGTAAACATTTTTCTGATTAACTGAAAAACTGATAAAACTAGTAAGGAACATATGCAAGCTAAAAAAATTAACATGCCTCTAATGCTACGTCAGTTTTAGGTAACCTATAAGATGTACAATGGACCCATTATTAATTCAGTTATTCAGTTATGCTGTATAACCGTTGGATTTTGCGCAATATGTTTAAACTATTAGCCACTGTTTTGGGTAACATGCTTTTCCAGTATTTGTAGGTGATGTATTTAAATCATGAACTTGAAGGATCCAATTATATATTTTTTTTCTCAAACAAATGACCATTGTCCACTTGGTAGTTAAAGGAGAACTCCACTGTCAAGTCTAAAAAGAATCACTTGAACTCGCTTTATTAATGCAACTCAGACCTTCATCAGGAAGAAAGATGTCACTTTTTGTTCATATAATTCATTCTGGATTTTTAATACTTTATTTTTCCCAAGTTTCCTTTTTTCAGACGCTTGCAGAGAACTGATGTCAGAGGTTTAAAAGCTTACTCCTGAAAATAACTTCCATTGATTCTAGGAATACTCTTAATTAGAAACAGTGAAGTGATCAGCCCTTCCTTTCTTCCTTCAGCTAACACTAACTCATCATTTCAAGATTTTATGGATTTTATGGTTTTAATGATAGTGGGTATCTTTTTAGGCTTGGTGACTGCCCTTGCTTGTTTGAACTTATCTCTTAGCCTAGATAGCAAGTAGCAACTCTCTGATGGAAAACTGCTCTGAAAATAAGGTTAATTATTTTTAGATGAAACAAGAGAACCCTTCTGCTGCGATGCAACTTGCACTGTGAGTGAACAGTGAGACTTTTACTTTTTCCCACAACGGGAGGATTGCATGAAAGAGACATGACTTAGCAGTCTTATCTGGATCATGGAATTAGCATAAAAAGGTTCGTGAGTGTGAGTATGATTCACCGGAACAGTCAGCACAGTCCTGAGAGGGGACACATTTCTTATCTCCGTCTGAGAGAGCACAGTTATGCAAGAGTTTTCTTTCTCTCTGGGGGACCTGCTAAGTGTCAAATTAAGATGCACTTGAGCAACTAAAAAACGTGAGAACTCCCCTCGCTCTTCGCACTCATATCCATGTAAACCAGCCTTATGTTACGCAGCTCCATAAGCAGTTTAACAATGAGATCACAATAGAGTGAAGAAAAAAAATAGAAGCTGAGAAAAAAAAGGGATTTGGGGTAAAGATTATGGACTTGGCAGAGCGTGTGGTGGAGGCTGTCAGATATGCCTTCCAGAAGCTAGGTGCTCATTAGCATACTTCATTCGTCTAAATATAGTCCTCATCCAATGCTGAAGGGCAAACAAACAAATCACAGCGTGTGTGGGAAGCACATTGCTGATTCTTCACCCTTGAAATATTTCATCATGACAACAACATGCACAATCTGTATAAAAATCATCAAACAGCGGCCTCTGATGCTTGACATACAGTTTATGACTCTTTTGGAAACGTTTACTATGCTGCTTGTGACAGAGCACACTGCAAATGACTGCAGGCTGCAGTGATGCCAGGGGAATCTGCTAAAAGGTCACAGGCAAAACAACTAGCTTGGCTGGAGGGAGGACATGCAGTGACAAGGAAGCACGTGTTGAAGATGCATAAAGCTTCTGGGACTTCAAGAGTCTTTGAGACTCATCGGCTTAGTTTTCATAAAGGAACCAAGATGTAGGGAGCGTTTCCCTCAGCGGTGCACTCATGTGCATACATGTGTAGCGTAGTGCTGTATATGCTTGACGTGATTATAGTATGACTCATAAAGGATGGCTGCCTCATGCATGAAGAGTTACAAAGCAGCTCACAGATGCATGTAAAGCCAGGACCCAAAGCAGACAATAGCCCTGGTTGAAAATGCTTTAATTCAGTACAATTCAACACAGCATAGTTTAATCACATCTATGAATATTTGATATTTCTCTCGAAACCCAAACAGCCCACAGAAGCTGAAGTGAGGCAGCGTTCGTACTGTACAAGCGATGTGATCTGGCGGTGTGAGTAATAACTGAGCATGTCTTTAAAGAGGCAAGGATTTGGCTGGTGGTACACTCACTCTGTCAGCTGGTAGAGTGCTGTATTTTGTAACACAGACTTTAAGCAAAAGCATTATCTAGGTGCTATTTTGGAGCCTGTGGAGAAAATGAAAATTTTGTTGCAATTGTCCCCACAGTGAGAGGCACAGGAGAGCACTCTTAGCTGTATGACAAAACAAAGAATCTATTTAGTTTTTTGTTGATCCATTGTTTTAGACCCTCTGACAGATACTTTGGGTATATTCAAATTCTCTCAAAAGCCGTATCATGATTCATTTTAAATTACCTGTTGATTTTAATGATGTGGATGCAGGTTTTGCAGTGGAGTCCGTGCTTGTGTGTGTGTTGCGGTGATTATGTGACCTGAAACAGGTTAGTCATCCACAGATAAGTGAGAACCGGACAGCGCTCTTTCCTGTTCTAGTATTGTTTTGGTGCGTAGGAGGGAGAGGAGTCATGAGGGTTACCCACTCAATGAGCAAGAGAGATGGATAGAAAGAGAAAGAGAGGGAGCTGGAGAGAGAAATGAAAAGATAAATATAGAGAGTACAAACTTATCTCTGCATGAGGTAATTTGGTTTCCCACAGTTGCGTTTGACAGACAAACTAGTAAACTGCACAGTATGCAATGAAATAAGCAATTTCATTTGATTTACAGTGCTGGTTTACTTTATGCACAATATCATATCTATTAAATGCACATAAAACCACTTATACAGTATCTCATGTGATTTGATGATTTCCACAAATAAACCCACAGTTTGTTTTTCTGCAACATTATACACTACCTGTCACTGCAGGAATTAATGGAAGCATGAATAACCCTCCTATAATTGAATTAGTATGATTTTCAAAGAAAAAGAAGGCTACTTCATTGGAGTGGGTATTGATTCAGACACTTACTTTTTGGTGTTATCATATTAATAAACCTTTAAAGCATCTAAAGTTATTTATCTGTCCTTGTTGTCTGCTCTTTTCTTGCATTCCACACAACATACAGAAACGGTTGCATCTTTCCTGAATGGCAGACTATAAACCTTACTGCCAGAACGCAAAGCAGGTCTTGCGGAGGCTTAAAAATCTAGATCGAAGTGGTTCTTGGTAACAGAGCTCGCAGACAAAGCTAACCGATGCCTTCATTCGGAGCCATTGTGTGGAACTATTGATTTATCTCTATCATTGATGTGGGATCTCTCACATCTCACAGACTTTTCTCACTTTCTCCTACACATTCAAAGGCTCTCAAGTGGGCTTAAATCCACCATGAGCTACATATCACAAGGTCCTATGTTTGCTGCATTGCTCTGAACTGTGCCATGATGATGTCAGTAAGCTTCTAAAGTGGTTGTGGATTACAAACTCCTCTCTCCACCTCATGCAGAAGCTCTAAATTCAGTTCATGTTTCACTGCAGTATAAATGTAGTAATGGCTAACTATGATGTTAAAAGGTCAGTGTTAATTAATCCAACCCTGTATGCTCTGTTGGCTTGCACAGTTTTAAACGAGGCCTAGGGTGACAGAATTGGCTCACAGAGCACTCAAACAATTACAGCTCCAGAAGTTTCTGACATAAGTGAAGCAAATTATTTAATTTCCCTTATAGTTCCTTTTTGGGTAATTTCTTTTTTTTCTCTTTTTTTTTTTTTACATAGGAGATGGTTAATAGTTCTACATTTGGGAAATAATTGCTTTCTTGCCAAGTTAGACGAGAAGATTGCAGTCTCACATCTGTATGCTAAATATGAAGCTATAGCTAGCAGCTGCATAACTTGCATAAACACCGAAAACAGTGTTGCCTGCCTGTGCTTCTCAGCAGGTGAAGCGCAGCCAGCTCAATTTGCCAGAGCCACTCTGCAGCCATAGAAATCCTCATCAAAGGCTGCCATCCTCCAAACACATCAAATGGCAGACCTCTGTCTCCTGGCTGGGAAAAGGCAAAGGTTTCTCTGTCTGTGTCTGTGCATCTGTCTGGCTGCTCCATTCAAAACTCTGGGAAAAAGATCCTTTATCAAGCTCCTTTCACACACAACCAAACAGAATTGCCTGGCAGTGCTTGTGTTTTTCTCTTTTCATACTTCTAGCCACTGTCTGTGACACAAATGACAAGAAATGTGTGGTGAGGCTTTATGTTGTGTGTATGGTAGCATGCGATGTTTCTGCTCTAGGAAAAATGTGGATGGATGAGCAGCTCCTATGTTGTTTTACCAGAATTTCAGACATTTCTATAAAACATTTTCCCCTCCTAAATTAACTGCTACTGTTTAACTGACCTGCTCCAAACAAATTTTCACCATGAACAAACAGCAGACTGAAATACGTCATCTCAGAGCTTCTTGTGATTGGTTCACTTGCTCTGTGTGAAGCTGTATTACATAAGGTCTTGTAACATGTTCACTGCTGGATCCTGAAGGCTTACAGCTTTTGTTCAGACTATCGGTGCAGGGGAAGATTCCCAGGAAACCCACCAGGTCTTATGGGGTGGCACATAGAGCTGCACATGAAGATGCATGTGCAAATGAGGCTTCAACCAGTACATTACATATGCATGAGGGGAGTTAAATCACAAGCTTCAAAAACAGAAAAGAAACAAATGACATAAATAAAGCCTTTTTATTTATTTATTTTTTACCAGTGGGAGCTGTACAGGAATGAAGACAAGGGAACCATTTACAGTACCATGTAAGAGTTTATTTGAATGCTTAATAAGATATAATTGCAGCAGGGAGTCACAGTTGCTAAAGAGGGGACAATGGGGTTTGGAAGCTTGCCTTTTCATCTTTGGATGTTGCTCTGGAAGGTGGAAAAAAAAACATCCATGGAAAAATGTGAAAAGTACTGTAAAACAACCCATGCGCTGCTTGATTGTGTCTGTGTGTGTGTGTCTGTTCCCTCTGTGTGGGAGTTGTGTGACGGGGTCAGCTTGTTTGCAAGAGCAAAATAAGGGGAGTCCGAGGATGGAGCAAGAATATGGAAGGAGCTTACACTAGTAAAAATCCTCCCACTTGCTTTTTTTTCTTCTGTGACTGTAATTCTCTTTCTTGTGCAGGATGTTTTATTCTGACTACACAGTTGTTAATGGCCTATGTGCTTCCTTCTTCGTCACAAGCATGCATTATTTAACGGAGAAGGAAAGAGTATCAGCCAGCCATGGAAAGAGAAAGAACAATAGCTAGTTACTCTGTTGGTGTGGTGCCATTCATCAGCTTTAGCAATTTTATTTTTCTTTGTTCTTCTCCTTTCATAATTTCCTCCTTGTAAAAAGGGCACATCTATCTTGGCAAAAGCTTAAATGAATAGTTTTGTTGTGTGTTTGTGGGTGTCATCGTGTGTTCATGTGCGCTGTTGGCTTGAGGTTGTGATGACTGATTATGTCTCTCCCCCTCTCTTTCTGTCTCACTCACACATGCTCACCCACATGCACCTGCCTTGGGTACCTATTTCAATGCACCATTCAGTGGATGCATTATATTCATCATCGTACATTATTCAGATTTGAATCAGGGACTGTCAGCTTGCTGACGATCCAGCTCCTAAATTTAATAGCTTGGACAAGAATAGCCTTGACAGCACATTGCTGTGATTCAGTGAAATTCTATGACACACTGGCCATCAAATGTAACGTCATGTTTCATTTTCCGACTGGTTGTAGTCTGTAGACGCTGGATAAATGTGATTACCCCTGTGACTTCTGCAGTGTTTTCTCTGTGGCTAGTTAATAGCTGTGGTGGCCTTAATCAGTCTTTCAGCTGTTTTCTGTGATTGTGTGTTCCTGTGTGTGTGCATGTGTCTGAGTAATTCAGTCTCCTAACACACAAAGCTGACTCAGGGATGCTGTTTAGGTCTCAAGGACTCCAGCAGTGACAATCATGTTAATCCAAAAGTAAACCATTGGTTATTTGCCTTTATAGGCTTGGACGGCTACTGTTAGAGTTCAGCACAGGGATGTTTTGGGTTACTACTGAGGTGTGTCCAGACTTTGGTGCTGTACAATTTTAATTAATTAATTCAAATTTAGACATGGAAAGGGGGGTGACAAAGTCCTTGCCTCGAGCTTCAGTGCAGGACAAGATTGTGCTGCGCTGATAATTAAAGGCTGCTTAAGTTTCCTTTTCATGATATGATACACAACTTATCCAGTTTTCAGGTAGCTTGTGTGTAAGACACAGCTGTTTTACCGCGAGCCATAGGTTAAAACTGTCCTTCTGTCACAATACAGCGGATAGAGTGCAGTGTCACACATGCTAAATTAAGGTACTTTCTGATCCTCAGTTGCAAAGTTCTTTGCAAAATAACTACTCACTCACACACTCTCACACACTCGCTCATGCATGCACATATTATCTAACAGGAACATGTTGTTCTTTCGGCCATATTATGTTTATTCCCTTGAGAACACACAGAAAACAGATGACATTCCAGCAATGAAAGATGATCTCTCTCTAATGACAAACGTGTCATTTAGCAAATGGAATACATAGTAAGATGCTAAAATGTCACAGTGAAAATAAATACATTGATTGGACAAGCATCTGTAAAAAAAACAATTTAACATTAAATTGGGGAGTGGGAGATTTTAAAGTATCAAGAATCTAATTTTTCTTTCAACAAATGATAATTGAATATTAATACATTATCTGGTAATATATCGTAGAAATCTCATAATTTGCATGCCTAGAAAATACCCTGTATTTCTTACTGTATTAAACTTACTCAGCAATGGGACGCATAGGGGTTGATTCATGCATGCAAGCTCTGACATGTGTCCTTTCAGAGAAAAGTAAAAAAAATAAATACTGTAGGCTATAGCCCTCACCGGACAAGTGTCGGCTTCCAAAACAGTAGTCACAAGGGCTGTAAACTATATCAAGCAAAAGACCCAGGGGCGGTTTGTGGAACAGGGCCAAAGTGCAGAGTGAGCCAAGTGTGTGTGGACAAAGAAGACTTCAAATCATGAGGTGAAAGCTAAAGGTGAAGTTCAGAGGCATTAATTACAAAGAAGGCAAATATTGCATTCAAAACTCATGAGATTAGACAGAAAACCTGCTCCTATCATCAATAGGCTCAACTTTTATGTAGCTGAAAAATACCAAGGTTGAATATCTTTTAAATATTTAAAACAAAAACAAAACAAACATAAAAGGAAACATGGAGAATTTCATTTTGCTTGTGGAGCATTTGAAATATTCATGTGTATAAAAATCAAGAACATTTCAAATAGCAGTTGAGCATAAATATTTCATATAAATATCTGAATCTACATTTGAATGTCACTTTCAACTAGGACTGACATGCATCAGCCTGTAGCGGTGGTAAGGTGGGTGGTTAGGTCAGTGTGGAGTCACCTCATGGGAAATTGTGCTTTACGTTGCAAGAAAAGGGCTTAGAATGAATGTTTTAGTTGCTGCAGCGGGAAGGGGAGTTAAATCTTTAACAAGTCACGAAGTTTTCAAAATAGTGAGTCAGTAGCACAGCTTTTACCAGCATTTGCCTAGTTCTTATTGTTAATTTCAAACCCTGAACATGAGTATAAAATGAGGTACTAGCTGGTTTCTTTTGGGTCAAGGCTGCCAGTATGTTTGGGAGACAACCACACTCACACAATGAGTGTTTGTGACAGTACAACCATGAGGAAGGTGTGAAAAAAGAAAACAAAATATGGATAGTGGTTGCCAGTACAAATTGCCTTTTCTAGAACAATTCCCTACATCTTCTCTTGCCTATGCGAACTACAAGCCCTATACATTTCCTCCTAGGTGAATTGGGTTTCTGCCACAGAATAATAACAACACTGAGAGAAAAACGTAAATAAAACGCCCCCACATTTAAAAAAACAAAACAAAAAAAAATCAATAACAAGGTTCCATTACCACGCAGAAGCTGTTGGACATTAGCTGAGTTATGAGACTGATACTCTGATCAAATGAAGCTGAATCAACACACTCTAAAATGAGAATATTGGAGTATCCATAATAAGCCCACGGTACTCTGTCATGGCTACCAGTTTCAGCTCAAGTTTACATTATACAACTTGAGCTGTTATAGCAGTAAGTGGTCGTTACGATTATAAAAAGACAATCTGAACCACCATCCTTTAAGTGTAGATATAGATACTGTACGTGTGTGTCTGTGTATGTGTACTTACGTGTCTACAAAACCAATCTATACTATAGATTGACACTCTAGTAGAGGAGTATTGCATGAGTTGGGGGCTGGAGACATGTCTCGTATCTCCAAGCATTGCAATGGAACAAGCTGGCCATTGACTAAATGAAGCATTATATTGTCCTGTCCTCTCGTCCAGTCTCTTCTGGGTTTTTAGCTGATGTGGTCACATCAGTCAGGCAGTCCATCAGCAAGGGGCGGCTCCTCTAAAGCAGCAGCTGAGCCATTAGTCTCTCCTCTGTCACCCCCTGAATCTCTCTCCTCCTTGTCCTCATCCCGGCTGAGTGGGTCCGCTTTGGACAGGCGGTTTAGGGGGTCAAAAGTATGCATTTTGGGCTCAGGGCTAAGGAGCGAAAGCTGAGGCAATAGAGGCCCCTCCCGAAGCTTTGCAGCTAGCTCCTTGGCGCTGCAGGTGGGAGTGTTGGTCTCGTAGACATCGTGGAAGTTGTTGTAGTCTACCTCGTAGAAGCCCTTCTCCAGGGAGAGAACCGGTGTGAAGCGGTAGCCCCAAAGCACCTCTGTGTCCAGATAGGAACTCCGTGCCTGACATGTCATCCCTGTCACAGGTATGGATAGGCGTTTGTGTCCACATGCACACACAAACATGCGCACAACATCGATATGAAGCACACATACGCAAGGTATGAAAAGAGGCAAGCACACACCAATCAGAGCGGACAGGTAAACAAATGCACACACACAGAGATGGAAAGAGGTGTAAGGAGAAAGAGAGACAGCATCAGTAAATTATTCATGGTTATACAGGAACTGCACACAGAAAGGGCCAAAAACCCTGCAGTGTTTCCTCTAAACCTCCATCGTGTTTGTGCAAGCAATAATGTTGGAAACGCCACTGATCTTAATAGAAAGGATTCATTTTTTTTAGTTGGCTGCTTGGCTGAAAAAATACATGCCGTGTTTATACACAACTGATTGGTAAAAAAGTGTCAATAAGTCAGAATAAAAACTAATTTGGAAGCCCAGTCTTGCAACTGAATTTTGACACATTGCACAGGTCTGTGTTTGGAAAAGTGCTGGTTTGTAGGTGTCACACAATTTGAATCATAGCAGAAAACACAGGTGCAACTAATAACATTAATGATGGCTGTGTTCCATTAAGTGTCCCAGTAAGCCTTTTTAGTGAGGCAGCATGCACAGTAGTCGGGCCCTGAAACGGATTCATCTAAACACAACAAAGTCCTTATTATTACATCCGTGTTTTTCCTGCAATGAAAAAGGTGTAGCAGAGAAAGCTGAGCTGCACATAGTTACACAACATATTCACTTATTGTGCAACAAACACAAATAAGAAATAACTTCAAACTTTGAAACTGCTTCTGCTTCTTAAGGACACATACGACTGGTGTCTTCCGTTTCTCGCTCACTGCTTTCTGTTTTCACAAGACCAGTTCACACAGGTGTATCGTGTTTGGCTAATTAACTAACCACAGCCTCAACTTCCTACAGCCACCTTTCAAGCCTGCACGGGGCTGAGTATTTGATACCCGAAAGACAGATTATGGGTGGAGTATCTCTTTAAACTGGAAACATCTGACTCACCATAGATCACCCAGCTGTTCGGTTACATAATGTTCTGTCTCTCTGTAAATGCATAACATCACCAATAGCATCAAGCATGTGCTCTAAAATAGATGCAGATGCCAAATTGATAAGGTGTCTAATGTCACGGTGAGAGGAGGGGCTTTTGCACCTTCTCTTCAGCTTTCCCTCTGGATATGAGTGGCCTAGATTCCACATTTAACTTGTGAAATGTTTGTTATTTCTGTGACTAGATCATCAAAGACAATATAGTGTGATTCAGTCCCTACAAAGGATGTTCTATAGTGTCTATTAAGGGTGTTGGCACATTGTTTGATGTGGTGGTTTTAAATTCTTAGTTTAGCTAATACTTTGCAGTCCAAATACATTAAGTTGTGCTGTGAAGATCTATTAGTGTCTTGTCCTATTAGCATTTAAAAGACGCTGCACCCAGTTTTATCATTGTTACTCAGGTTTTGTCACAATTCAAAAGTCCATTTGCCTGACTTAAAACTTCTAGATGTCGTATGAGCAGGGTGACTGAGACTCTTCACACACACTGCTACAGTATTTTGCGGATGCATTTGTGTAGTGTTGATTGTTGTGATTATGAAAATACATTTTGATAGCAGTTATTTCCTGAGGGATTAGATCTAAATGAACAGCCTGTTCAAGTGACTGACTCAGTTCACAAATATGAAAAAATAAGTACCACCCCCTATCTGCCACACACACACACACACGGCACACTTTCAGTTGTTCACTATCAACAGTAGCAAATATTGTATGGTAATGTGTCCCTCTTTCCCGTGCTAAGCTCTTGGCTCCAGAACAGTGAATTGGCTTTTTCCTCTTGCATCTTTTGTAAAAGATACCTGTGTTTTTATGTTTTATGCGTTTGGTTGTAAAAGTCTGCTGCAGGGTGTTGTGTGCGTAGGAGACACTTGTGCTGTGATGTGTTCATGTGCTTCAAGACTTGACAGTTGGCGGACGAGCAGCAGCCATTGTGATAAAAGAGGTTACAGAATTCATTCATCATTCTTGATCATTCATGACAACCATGTGTGCTCGTGCGATTGGGTTTAATTTTCTGAAAACACAGCTAGCTAGCGCTGACGTTTGGCAGCTGACAATATACACATCTTCACACCAGCACATAAACACACCACTCTGCCATGCAGACACAGAGCAGCTTCTACATTTTGTCCTTTTCATAATTTAAACTTTGGAAATACAACTCAACTCATATTTTAACAATTTTTCATTATAATTGCTGACTTCTATAATTTTATTATGTTCAACTGTGGTTCTCCAACAGATCAACGGTGTAAACGCACACACGGCTTAGCGTCACTGAAACTATCAGAGCAGCCAGAGCACTTTTCAACACAAATGTAGTAAACAGGATAAAGCATACAAAAGCAACAGCAGGATCTTTGAATATAAATGATGCACACATGTAGAAAAGGAATGAAGAAGATTTCGTATCCTTTCATGTATTTCTACCTCAGTTTAATATCTTTGCTTATCATTTTGCTAAGTCCCGCTTACTGTGTATTTCTATTGGTTGAATAGCCTGTCAGTCAATCCTTCATGAATTGCATCCCTTTTATTTCAGTTGCTCCGGAGAGGTTTAGGACGATAAGCGAGCTGTTACTGTGTTACTGATTTGGACAGTAGGAGCCTGTGTGCGTCCATTGAGGAAACCACACAACAGAAAACCAAACTTCCTGTCTGAAAGTATCAGTGGTAGAGCTCTACACCCCACCCTTCAAGCACAGCTGACGAAAAATCTGAAGAGCCCTTCATTTTGACCCTGCAATGCCCCAAGCCGTCTACCAGCTTATTTTGCATTCATGTAATATTCTGTTCCAGGTGAGCTGGCTGACTAAATTATTGTTCTTAATTAGTCAGCCAGAACATGTGTTTAAATTTTGTATTAGAACACACCTGATCTATAACGTATTACTGTTCTATTCTATTTGTTCTAGCTAAGAGATGTGTTTTATGTCAAAAGAAAAAAATATTAATCAGAAAGTACAGTAATTTGATAGAACATAACAGGACCTCAGTTAAATAGAAGAGCTAATGATGTTTCATAACATGACATGGTCTTGTTCATGTGTTCTTGTTTTTTTTTTTTTGTAGTTGTAGTTTGCCCTTGTGTTTTGTGGTGACTTTTGGCTTTCCCCTCAAGGCTTTCTGTACACACCCCCATGTCCTGTGCTGACGAAACTAACAATTGGCACGTAACCTCCACAGTGGAAGGGGCTTGTCTCACGATAAGGTTTTTTTTTTAATCCTAGTTATGAACCACCCTCCTTCACCAACTACAAGGACAGTCTAGGAGGACAGAGGGCACACAGTGACGCTTAAGAAGAGTAAATTTTTCTCAGTATTCACATGAAAATATGCTAATCTGAACCAAACTTGTATGCTTTGCAAGATTAATTTGTAAATTATGAAACCTTACACAAAGATACAAACAGCAGCTACCAAATAAAACAAAGAAAGAAAGAAAAACAAAAATCTACAGCCCTAACACTCATTGCTGCAGAAGCTACTATTGCCTCTAGATGGCGCACATGAACATGTCTACATTACAGTTCCAAACTGCTGCTGCTGTTACTTTCCTTGCCAGTAGGTGGAGCATGTTAGACTGGAACTACAGGTCCAGAGCTGGAGGAGTGAAACTTCTGGAAATGTGGCTCTCTAACTGTAGTGTTTTCATATTTTGAATAACTTTAAAAGAAAAGAAAATTGGTGACAGATTATGAGCAGTTACAGCGCATCGGTTGTCTGAAATTTTATTCGCAACACTATTTCCATATTAATCTTTCTATTGAAAAGACTGCTTGCGTTTATAAACTCTCGGGTTGTTCCAGTTACAGTATAGCGATACCCACTTTAATCTTAGGACAAACCTCTACTAGTAACCATTTCTATTTAAAAAAAAACAAAAAAACAAGAACACATGAAGTGTTCTTATTTTTTTTTTTTTTTTTTTTTGTAGTTGTAGTTTGCCCTTGTGTTTTGTGGTGACTTTTGGCTTTCCCCTCAAGGCTTTCTGTACACACCCCCATGTCCTGTGCTGACGAAACTAACAATTGGCACGTAACCTCCACAGTGGAAACTCAAACTTGATTCATTCAGATACCTGAAACCAAGATGCCGAGAGGCTTGTCTCACGATAAGGATTTTTTTTTTTTTTAAATTCTAGTTATGAACCACCCTCCTTCACCAACTACAAGGACAGTCTGGGAGGACAGAGGGCACACAGTGACGCTTAAGAAGAGTAAACTTTTCTCAGTATTCACATGAAAATATGCTAATCTGAACCAAACTTGTATGCTTTGCAAGATTAATTTGTAAATTATGAAACCTTACACAAAGAAGACGAAACTAACAATTGGCACGTGACCTCCACAGTGGAAACTCAAACTTGATTCATTCAGATACCTGAAACCAAGATGCAGAGGGGCTTGTCTCACGATAAGGTTTTTAAAAAAAAATTCTAGTTATGAACCACCCTCCTTCACCAACTACAAGGACAGTCTAGGAGGACAGAGGGCACACAGTGACGCTTAAGAAGAGTAAATTTTTCTCAGTATTCACATGAAAATATGCTAATCTGAACCAAACTTGTATGCTTTGCAAGATTAATTTGTAAATTATGAAACCTTACACAAAGATACAAACAGCAGCTACCAAATAAAACAAAGAAAGAAAGAAAAACAAAAATCTACAGCCCTAACACTCATTGCTGCAGAAGCTACTATTGCCTCTAGATGGCGCACATGAACATGTCTACATTACAGTTCCAAACTGCTGCTGCTGTTACTTTCCTTGCCAGTAGGTGGAGCATGTTAGACTGGAACTACAGGTCCAGAGCTGGAGGAGTGAAACTTCTGGAAATGTGGCTCTCTAACTGTAGTGTTTTCATATTTTGAATAACTTTAAAAGAAAAGAAAATTGGTGACAGATTATGAGCAGTTACAGCGCATCGGTTGTCTGAAATTTTATTCGCAACACTATTTCCATATTAATCTTTCTATTGAAAGACTGCTTGCGCTTATAAACTCTCGGGTTGTCCCAGTTACAGTATAGCGATACCCACTTTTATCTTAGGACAAACCTCTACTAGTAACCATTTCTAAAACTTACTTTTGGCCCTGCTACAGGTGTCTGTTTTCCTGGATTTTCCTAGAAAGTGTAAAACACAAAACACGACTGCAGACACTCTTGTTTACACAGCAACAATATTGCAAGATGCTTTCTGGATTCTGAGAAATGGCATAAAGAAGGCCATATTTTATATATTAATAATTTACTGTAGTGGAAACAAAGCAGCCTTAAACCTGCTATCTTCAGAGACACTTCAATAATGAAAACAAGGTTTGTTGTCGGAAACAACGACGCACATGACTGGGCCTCCGGCACAGCAGAACAAGTACCTGAAACGTTACAATAAACTGCAGCATAATCAGTTTTTGCAAAATGTTAGACAGCTAACTTTACAGAACAACTTTTCCCCCCCATTTAATAAATGTCCTAACACTTTTGAAATGTTTAAACAAGGGATGGTTACTAACAGTAAAGTTTCAGTTTATGCTATCATAAAAAATGTGCCACTGGGCAAAAACAATGCTTTAAATAAATGGAAGTGGAAGTGATAAAAGGGCGGATTTGAGGAAAATAGTAAGAAAATAAAACGTTCAGATGGATTGGTGAATTAAATCTGTGAGAAAAAAAGTAAAATTATTTTTTGTTAATTTCATGAAAGCTAAAAAGTGTAGCTTTCTGCACATTTTCACCCTTTGCAGCGGCAAGATAAGTGAAATAATGTTCCAACTACAGCAAAGTTGATGGCATTAGGCAGAACTGCATGGAAGTCTGTCATTTATTTGAATCAGCTATTTTAAGTATAGAAATGTATCAGCTCACGAGGTTAGCTTGATTTTGATCTTCGGAAATATAAACATGATTTTATATATAGTTTTATGATACTCCATTACATAGATGAATACATTTATATATATATATATAAACATTATGAATATGACCTTTAATCCTTTAATTGTATACTTTTATAATGTTGTGACATTTTGTAGCTGTTGTACATTCATTAACTGAGAGAATGTAATTGAGTGTATTGTGTGTTGTTTCTATTTGATGTATTTTCTTTAGCACAATTAAGCTGTGTCATCAAGTAGGAGGGCAGAATGTTCTTTAGTAACTCATCATCTTGTTTTACTTTTTATCCCAAATGCTGTGGAAGTGCCTGAGAAACAAATGTTGTTAGTAATTTCCAGAGCCTACAATCATGCTTAAAACCACAGGCTGGATGCCAACGGAGAAAACAAATGATGGCCGGCCATTAAAGAGAAAATGAAGCCTTTTCACCACCCACTTATCTGTCACTCCCGAACTCTGTGACAGTATCTAACTTGTGATGTGGTGGATATTTTGTTTAATAGTGAGTTTCTACTCTATGGTATATAAAGCCTGTACAATTCATGGACATCATCAGATGCTGATTTTAATCTCTCTCAGTTTGATTGAGTTTATGAGAGCATTACTTGCTTGATATGGGCCACAAATGTTTCTTCTCCCAACTTAGAAAAAAAAAACAAGCAAATTATGTTTGTACTGTATCTCTCCCCTGGCATTACTTCTGGAATTTTTAAGAATATTAATGTGCTTTCCTGTAGGATAAGATACAAATATTTTTTTGCATACCACAGCATTGGCCATCCATTCACTGATACATAACTACACTGACAGCAGATTCATCACTTTTAAAATAGCATCTAAGGGTGCTTATTCAGCGATGAATTTTAATGTTGGTGACCTTAAAACCTTATACCTCAATTAAAAAGACATGATTATTAATAATAATAAGTACTTTTTACGGGCTTTAATCAAACCCCAACAGTTTAGGGGCATGTCTTTTTAGTTGGTACCATCCTGACTTCCCCATATGTGTCAAGTGTAAGATTGTATTATATAAGTATTTAGTTAAAGCTGATGACAAAATTTGAACACAAATGTTATGATGGCAAAAACTATGAAAAAAGGTTTAAAATACTGTAACTTGAGCTATCCTCTAATTCCCCGGCTTACGCTCTGTGACCTGTTTAACGAGTCTAATTAAGGTTAACAGAGGAAGGAAGTAGGGGGATCGCTACTGAACGGTCAGATCGATCCATTGCCTAGCGGTCAAGGACAGTGATGACATAACCCCTGCATGATGCCATGGTCTCTGCCGGTGAAGTGAAATGTGATTTAATGCCTGAGTCAAGTGTCCAGCAGCGTGAGCAGGAAGCACGATGACTACTGGTTCTTTGGAGGAGAAAAAAAACATTAAATAAATAAAAAAATTAAAAATTAAATAGAGCAGAAATGTTCAGATGCATGCAAGGCCATGCCTGATCGCACTTGGGAGCCCAGTGGTTTGTACGAGTTTTTAAAAAGACAATTGTGTGCACGAGACTAAACGCTCCTAATCAGTGTGTCTCATTTACTGATGCAAAGTACGATGATAACCAATAAAGTAAATTAATAACATGTATAATGCATTGTATTTCAAACAAGTGGATTATAATTAGTCTTTGAACAAAGGCCAATAAACAATGCAGTTTAGGCATATAAACAATACCTGATTTAGCCAATACCCCACAGAAAACACATTAGAACAGCAAATTAACAGCTAGCTGTGGGCCATCATGCTCTAAAGGTTTCTGTATTCATCACATTATAATTACGAAAGACAGGGGATTGATGTTCCATGCAAGGCTTTTTCAAAAATGACAAAACACTATCTTTGAATATCATAAACTGAGTGTTCCCTTGTATGGCACATGGACATCATAACATGCTGTTGTCTCATTTTGATTGTTGAGTTTTGATGCTACACTTTCCTCTCGCAGCCTTGAATACAGTCTCAGATAGGAGCTTTGTGGAACTTTACAGAAACACCTGGTCACGTCTGCCTCATAAATGTAACCAGGCTGGAGCACTTTTCAGGACTGCTCGACCTTTACCCACAACACAGACCTGCAGTGTGGGTAGCTACACTTCATTCATTTTGAAATAAACAATATCAAAGACATAACCTTGAAGTAGCAACAGTGGAAATGCGGGCTGCAGTGAGAACAGAGAACGTTTGCCAGGCGGTTGTAGCATGATCGGCTTTCAAGCGTCTGCCTCAGTTGAAGTAACAAATACTTTGAAATGTGTACAAATTATTTATGGTGAAGACAGAATTGCAGTTGCAGGATTAATGAAAGAAACAGTCTCCACCTTCCTCAAAAAACATTTGTCAGCTGTTATGAAATCATGGAAATAATAAAATCCTCATTAAAACCTGTACTAACTGTGAATAAAAATGCATTGATATTATTTATTGTCTCACTTAGAGAGTCGATTATCTGTTAATGTTAGTCTCTCTGTCTTTCCATCCATGACAGTATTACCTTTTGCAATCTGCAGCACTTACAGGTACTCACTCCTGCCCTCTCTTTTAAGCAATGTATCTCTCCATGTGAGCCTCCACTGTCTTTAATCCTTCTTCCCATCCCTTCCACTCAGCTCACCTCCTGCATCCAACATTTCATTAATCTCTGTCTCTCTCTGTCCATCTACCCATCATCCATATGCCCTCCCATTACACCTTTCTCCCCCTCTTTAGCCCCGCCCTTGATCATCTCCCCCACCCTCCATACCTGTGGCCTCCACCATGCCCTCAAGGATAACCACAATCTCGAACTCCTCCTTCTCCATTTGTGCCAGTGTCATCTCCCAGAAGGGGCTCTTCTCGTTGATCTCGTGAGAGATGATAAGTGGCGACACCAGGAACAGCCGGTCATCTCCCGTGTCAAAGCCGATGTTGATGTCAGTCTGGTTGAGTGGGATGAACTCCCCCTCCTTGGTCTGCTGCGAGCGGATCAGCTTCGCTCGGATCGATGCCTCCACGATGTGAGAGTTCCTCAGGTCCCCCACCCGAAACATCAGGCACATCTTGTTGTCTCGCACCGATATGACAGCATTGTGCGAGAACATGAGGGTCTCGGCGCGGTTCTTTGGCTGTGAGATCTTGACAAACATGCAGCCCACCATCATGGCGTTAACAATTGAACCCAAGATGGCCTGTACCAAAAGCAGTATGATACCTTCAGGGCATTTTTCTGTGATTACACGATAACCGTACCCAATTGTGGTCTCTGTTTCAATTGAGAAGAGGAAGGCTGAGACAAAACTGTTGAGGTTCTCCACACAGGGGGTCCAGCCCTCCTCATCACCATGCACCAGATCCCCACGGATTAGCGCTATCAGCCACCACAGAAAGCCAAAGAAAAGCCAGTTGACTACATAGACCAAAGTGAAAATGAAGAGACTAAGACGCCACCGTAGGTCCACCAGCGTAGTGAACAAGTCACTGAGGTAACGGTAGGTCTCTTGCACGTTTCCGTGGTGAACGTTGCACTTGCCGTCCTTCTGCACATATCGCTGACGTGGCTTCTTCGCTGGGTCAGAAATCAAGTGGGTTCGCTCTGTCGAGATCTGAGCCTCCCGCAAGTGTTTAGGAAGCTTCTTCACCTATAGAAGAAGAGGAAAGATAAAGAGAGAGAGAGAGGCAAAGTAAGGGGACGAAGGAGAGCAAAAGAAAGCAAGCAAGCAAAGACAGAAAGAAAGAGGGAGAGAGAACAGTAGCAAGGTAAGTTTTTCTCCACATGGGTGTACTTTACAGTAGCCACAGTGATTTCTTTTCATTAATATTTTCTCTAAAGCTATATTAAGTTTGTACCGGAGGATGTAGGTGTTAAACTTTTTAATGAGATTTTATCTCAGCCTTTGTAAGATCACACCGCTCTGTGCTGCTGGTGGGGAGGCAAATAAAATTAGGAGCTGTTATAAAGTCACTGCTCTGTGCTTCCCCACAATGACATTGTGTCAGTGCATGCACATACAGTATATACAGGGAGAGAGAGAAAGAGAGAGTAAGGACACGGCAAGAACACAAGGATGCCCAGGTCTTTGTCTATGTTGGCCCAGCTCCATCGAGGCGATCTGGCCCCACAGCTGTGCCCTGCCTCCCTCCATGTCCCTTGTGTTCCCTCCCCTCGCACCCTCTGGGACATTGGCAGGCCTGGATAGGAACAGATCCTCCATCCTTCCCCAATAGACCCTTATGGCATTCTTAAAAAGAGTGGCATATGCCTGGGCACACACATTGCTCTTATCTAGAAACCAGCTTTCATGCACACACATGCAGGATTCTAATATTGTATGTTTTAGATCATTTAGGGTTATGAAAAACAATGATCACAACAATGCCACACAGTCCGGCAATGTGTTCCTGCAAGGGCTGCATAGAATTTGTCCCTCCCTTTGGACTGACACATGTATACATACAGACAGAAAGACACACACACGCACACACACACACAGGAGGACAAAGTTGCAAGGCACCTTTGGAGGACATGTTGGCACCAAGGACACGTTGGCAGCACACTGACACTTTCCAGTCTGACTTGATAATTGAAATGCATTGTGTTGAGGCAAGAAAAGAGCTCCTGTGTCCTCTGAATCTGTAGCTGCTAATCAGACACCTGTGATCCATCTCTCTCTAGAGTCATGCTCACATCACCAGGAAAGTTACGTCCTATTGTGGTTACACTGGCTGCTCCTCCGCTCTATCACAAAGACAATCACTCTCACTATTCAGCCGGGGAAGGACATAATCTAAGGAACTACAATATCCTTGCAGTGCCTTCGATTGTAGAGCCCGGATAATAAAATCTGTCAGGTTTTCAGTATAGTTTCCTTGAGATGTCAGGTGCCGTTTCATTGCTGTCCTGTGTACATACACATTCGGTCAGGCCTGCATGTACAGTATCAAGTTTTCAGATATTGATTTGAAGTGATCCCTGTTTAAAGAACGTTTTGACAAAGAAGAATTGAAAGACAATGCTTATTGACCGGCATCGCAATTAGTGGCTTGATGACAATGCATTCACTAAATGTCAATGGGCCACTTTTTACCAACTGCGCTCAGGGATATTGGATAAAGTATAGATTCAGAACACAGTCATTCCACCATTTCTTGGGGTGAAACCTTCCACTGACATCAGTTAATGTACACAGTTGTTTTGTTAAATTGTTGTTAATCACTACTAGACTGATTTTAAGTGAAAGGCAGCTAAAACAGGTCCATTCATTTCCACACTTTGAGCTGGGGCTAATTGACTGATAGATACAAGCTGATAGATAGAAGCTGTCACAAGCAGTGCCGCCCAATCTTTGGCCTTTGTAGTCAATACGGTCTGTGGGGGTGATGGTCAATAAACGAATTCATTAGTTCTTTCTGTGTGGCGACAGTAAACGGTGGGTGGTTTCTCCATTCTGGCCGCGCTTGGGTAGACAGTATAAGTTCCAATCAGCTGGGGAATCAGGACAGATAACCAGTTCAACTCCACCACCCGTAAACTGAGCTATATATTTATCTAAAGAAACAGGTTTGGTTACACTTTGTTGGGTGTGATCTATAATCTGCACTGCTTATTTAATCTATAAAGTATGAATACAGCATATCCACTATATATCTAACAGCCTTTTTATCCTCCTCATTCCCACAAGTCTTTAAAGCCATCAGTCTGATTTTCTTTCTCTCACACACACAGCTCTCTCCCTACTAATCATTCCCATCTCTCTGTATCTTCCCCATCTCTTTTTCTCCCTCTGCGCTCTCAATGAACCTCCATCACCATGCCGCCATTCTCTCACGTCCTCTCATTCGTGTCTCACACTTTCTCTCCCAGCAGTGGAAAGGCCGTAGTGCTCAGTACAGTAATGACCAGTAGTGGCTGTGCGGTTTACCTGTGCAGGTGTGACTCCTATCTCCATATTGTGGTCCATGAGGACTCTAGAATCTCCTGCCATCCTCAGCTGAAGCTCAACACCTGTAAGACACAAGGAAGTACAACAGTCAACTAAATTTACTTTAAAAATCCTTTTACAAATAGGCATTTTGTTGGCATTTGTAGCAACACAATTGCAATTCATTGATTGCCAACATTAAAATGAACCAATGCAACAGAGAATACAGGTCAAAGTTGCAGTGCCCTCAGAGCACATATTATACAAGCTTTATCCATTAGGCCCTTCAACCTCTCAACCCTCAGCTATCTAAAGTACACA
This sequence comes from Macquaria australasica, assembly GCA_005408345.1. Lineage (NCBI taxonomy): Eukaryota > Metazoa > Chordata > Actinopteri > Centrarchiformes > Percichthyidae > Macquaria > Macquaria australasica. The sequence continues at coordinate 702,865 of SEMN01000194.1, read as the reverse complement.
TCCTCGTTGAAAAGTACATACATTGTGTCTACACTAACAATGTTGTGTTGATGTATAGTGCAACCCCCCCCCCCCCCCAGGCACATTTTTTCCTACTTGTCATTTACATTGCTTCAATTTGTCAATGTGTCAATATTTACCAGTTGGTGTAATTAGAACGCACAGAAACCAACGAAGGCAGTTTCAACTATACGCTTTAAAAGATCAAATCTTCAACAAAGTAAGGTGTTTGCATTTATATTGGTTGTAATATTTTGTCTAAATAGTCTATGTGAAGGTTTTTGTTATATATACTGTACAGGGAAGTTACTGTTATGGCATCTCACTTGTAAACTCAAGGAATAGCATTGTAGTGTATTTTTTAACAACCAGAATATTGTAGAATATATGCTGTTAACATCTGATCCAACAACAGAGGCAAAGTATAACTTTGGAAAGTAAAAGAAATGCAAAATACACAAGCCTCTGCTCGGTGAAAAATAGTAATGTTTGAGGCCATCTCTTAATAGAATTCCACTTTTATGTACTTTTTAATAAATTATGAAAATCACCACAGTGCAAAAAATCATGAGCTTATGAATGATAATCATATGCAAGACAATTAAATATGAAGATTAATGGCAGCTGGGGCTACAGCACAGCTCTCTCACATCCATAATGTGGAGGTCAGCTAAAAGGGACCATTGCCAAATGCCATTAATCCAACTTTCATGCTTTTACTATCTGTAAAACTGTTCAGTTCAACTCTCCCTCTACAGTAATGGTGGTGTCACTAGAGAACGTACCACATAAATCAGCCTGCCACAATTACATTTTTATCAGCATAATAAGACAACAATTTAAGCCATCGGTCGGTTTCACCACTTTGGTCCAGACTGGAATATCTTAACAACTATTACATGAATTGTTATGAAATTTTGAACAGGCATTCATGCTCTCCAGAGGATGACTCCAACTGTCTTTGGTGATCCCCTGACTTTTCCTCTAGGGAATCTTAATTATTAGGTTGACATGTGTGGTTCATGTCAACCTAACCAAATATCTGAACAACTATTGGATGGATTGCCATGAAAGTTGGTACAGACATTCGTGGTGCCCAGATGATTATCTGTAAAAATTTGATCCCCTGACTGTTCATCTAGTGCCATCATTAGGTTAAAATGTCTGTGTATCCAACATTTTAGTTATGACAAACTAATGACGTTCCCATCAGCCTCAGCTGTACTTTGTGTTTAGTGCTAATTAGCAAATATTAGCAACTAAGATGGCGAACATGGTAAACATTGTACCTGCCAAATATCAACATGTTAGCATTGTCATTGTGAGCATGTTAGGATGCTGATGTTGCATTTAGCTCAAAGCACCACTGTGCTTAAGTACAGCCTCACAGAACCGTTAGCATGGCTGTAGACTCTGTCTTGTTAAAGAACATATTTTCGCCAAATGTTGTTACTGAACGTGTCCGCAAAACGTTCACTCGCAACGTATTTAACTTATTTTCCCAACAATATACACACTTGCAATACAATATTTGCATGTAGTAACTAAAGAATGATTCATGTTTTTTTATGGTTATGTTTAGCCATTCACAGCACCAGTTAAGGTTAGGGAACAATTGTGGTCAACACTGACTTGAATCACGAGGCAGGATGTGTGCTTTTGTTGCCTAAACCTAACCACGCATGGGACTGAGGATGTAACAACTTGTAGGTGGTATAAAAAAGTAGCACTTCCAGGAAGTATGTTTCCCTCAAAATGTGATTGGCTAAACAAATCAGTTGTACATGTTTTTTGTTTGTTTGGTTTTTTTTGAGACAGGGATGGCTTATTCATGAATACAGCACTTGAACAACCATTAATGACCAGCAGATGCATTTGCTGCTTACCCTGTCCAAATACACCCATGCCGAATTAAATATTGACACATAAATGTTAAAATATTAATTCATATTTGAAGTTCAATTTGACCACAGTATCACCACTCACAGCATTCTGTAATATACTAGTATATACAGTACATTAGTATAGTATAAGTATAATAAAATAGGATGATAAGCATTTCATGTCACTGGCAGCATTTTCACTGCTGGAAGACCTAAGTACAGGATTAGCTGTTAACATCCCATAGGAGATGACCCAATGTCCACTGTTGGCTGATTTGGCTGTACAATGAAGCAGGCTCAGCTGCAGCGTTTTTAACAGCGTCATTTTCCCAAAGAGCAGACTTGTCATTGCCAGCATCGCCAGTTGCTTTAACTACAGGTTCCCACATGCAGACACACACACAGATACAGAAACACAGCTATAACTATACAAACACACTGCTCTCATGCTGCTCCACCGCGACCACACCATCCTTCAGATCATTGGCAGTGACTGCTTTCTTAATCAGCTGGAGACAGAGAAATAAATACTTTCTGTCACCAAAAATCCATTTGCATCCTCTTTACATTTAATCTAATATAAAACAAGTGTACATATTATCTTTGTGGTTGTTTTTAGCTCCACTGGAGCGGTGATGTGCTGACAGTCCACACTATGTGTGATGTGATTTTTAAGAGTATTTCTCTGCTTCTGAGTTGTATGCTGAAACAGGTATTTTTAAACATCTGTTATGTGAGGTACAAAGTGACAGGACAAGTAGAAAAGGAACACTTTCAATGTCTCCTGAATGATGTGGGATTTAATAACAGTCAGTGCTATAGTTATACAGGGGAGTGGGGGTGTGAGTGTGTCGGGAGGAACCTCAGATAAAGCCCTAATTTTAGCAGCAATCTTACAACACCTTTGGAGCTCCACAAGAGGCAATTAACTTATAGAGCCCCTGGGTGTTGTTTGAAAATCAACTACTTTTAATTTACTAAAAGAACAAGGGATACACAGGGCCACGTAACCAAGCAAGCAAAAGAACATGGGTAAATTACTTTTGCCGCTGGTTCCTGACCTTAACAACATCTGACATTTCTTTGTCATCTGTCTTTGATGTTACTTTATTTAATCGCTGACAAGTGAGGAGAGGGAATGCAAAGATGAGCATGGAGAAGTGAGAGGACCACGTCACAAATCAGATCCACACAGGAATGTAGTGTTGACATTGATGGTCCAAAGCAAAGGGCAGAGTGACGTGACGGGCATCTGAGCAGGGAAAAGACAGACAGGCAGACAGCAGAGGCGCGGGACACACACAAAGCTTCCGAAAAACCTTGCTGAATACATTAAAGGGGTTGCAAGGTCTCACTTTCTGACTCATTTTAGGTTCTCTCATGAATTAAACATGGCTCCCTGGAGATTTGTGAACTCCAGACCTGTATGTATTTTCAGCGAGGCTGTGATTGCGGTGTGTGTTCGCAGCAGCAGACTCAACAAGCCCAAATGAGAGGTGTTCGAACATGGATACCAGCAGGGGTGTTTTATCTTGGCGCTTTAAGAGGGTAACAAGCATTTATCTTGTTACCGAAAGAGTGACAGGATGTTTTGGCTGAATTGTGTTTGTGTCCTGATAACAAGAGCACTCATCTGTTGTGCTTAAAGCCAAGGGGTACTAGTAAACCAGAGAACTTGCTTCCTAAGGGATATCTAGGACATATATTTTCCTTATTTGCTGACGCTGCACGCTGTAAACAATAATCTGCACAGAGCACAGCAAAATGTGGCTCTTTTCCTTTCTAACCTGTGGCAAGCTCTATAATTTTCCCCCAGGGCCTGCATTGTACCAAATAGCACTTGCTTCATGATTTAATTTTCTACATTTTCAGAACTTCAGAAACTTGTGTTGTCAGCTCTGTGTACAGCTTTGAAGAAACGAGCTGGCTTGGGGCTGAGCCAACAGAGGGTTTTTTTTTTTTATCAATACTAATCACTGCTCCAATAAAGCCCCTGCAACAGATTCATTACCTGAATTATAATTCTCACTTTATCAACATAATTGTAAACTGTTTCATTCTGTGAATTACTTTTTTATTTCCCATTATATGGAGGTAATCAATTTAGTTTTTCTAGTCTGTGGAGAAACACTGTTTCCTGCTTGAAATTTGCACAGACGTGCTTCTTTTGCAAATGCTGAGACTGCTGCTTGCTGCTGTCGGGTACAAACTTCGTACCTCCACATTGTTAACTTTTCAGGAATAAAAAATATCAGCAGTATTTTATTTTATATCCAACATATATGCATTTCAGTAATCCTTCCATACACCAGACTCTGACCTGACAATAGTGCTTATACCGCTGAACATGACAGGGTTACAAATGGCAGTAAGATGTTGCAAACTCAGCAGTATCTCTTAGTTTACAATACAAATTTGACTATAAATGGGCACTCATCCATAGATTTTGAGGTCACTGCTTGCAGTTTTCTGTCAGTTCATCAAATACAGTGCTGACACGGGAGAGAGAGAAAAATAGGCAAAAAAAGAAAGAAAGAGGGAGAGAAAAAGGAAGAAAAAGGGAAAAAAACAGAAAGAATTAAGGTTTGCAGCAGAGATGCGCTTTTAAGAGTATTGAATCAGCAGCTGTATTTACCGAATCACTGCATCAGATAGATATCTACACTGGTAGAGTCGTTCCAGCTTATCTGCTGTCTCTGTTCCTCGGACATGGAGCACTAGAACTTTCCATTTCCTTGATTCCCTCCTTCACTCCTCCCCTTTAGTGAAAGCAAAGAGTCATGGTTACTGAGCCTGTCATGATTATGTCCCGGGCTAAGATTGGCCCATAAAATAACATGGCTTCATCCCTATCTCTGCTCACTTATGACACTTTGAGGTCAGGCGGGTCAAATGACTAAAAACGTCCCCAGCTAGTTTGGCTCCAGGCCCAGCAAACACACACGCACACACGCACACACACACACGCACACAAACTTCATACCATCCCTCCCTCCCATTTACCCATTATGCCCGATGGTGAGCTGAGTGTATCCACTTGTGTCCTTCTCATGGATGACCTTCTCTGGAGTGACACTGCTTCACCGAGACGTTCGACTCACTCTGGAGAAACAATTTCCCTAATGATATGTCCAACTCTCTCTCTCTCTCTTTCTCACACACACACACACACACACACACACACACACACACACACACACACACACACACACACACACACACACAAACACACACAGAGTCATGTTTCCATCACTTCAGAGGACATTACATTGACTTACATTCATTACCCTACCCCTAACCATAACCACTACTTGCCTAACCCTAACCTTAAACCAGTCTTCACCCTAAAATGTAATGATTATGTTATGGGAACTTGCATTTGTCCCCAAAAGGAAGGCGAGTCCCCACAATGTGACAGATTTATGTCCCCACAACATGAGTAATGCATGTCCACACACACACACACACACGCACACACACACACACACACACACACACACACACACACACATCTCTCTCTCTTTTGCTGTCCCTCTTACAGTACATTTTGCACACAGCCTCAGAAAAAAAGGTACAGTTGTTCAAGCTGAGAATAGCTAATCCTTTGCTGCATGTTTCAGATCTATCTACTAAAATGAGTTCGGAAAAAAAATAATAAAAAAAGTGATAGCCAAGATTTCACATCGCTGCTGAGTGGAGCTTGGATGGGATTAAAACCCGACACCTACTGGAGCCAAATAACACCCTCTTCAACCACGCTGGCCTGGAGCGTGAGAGATGTGATGGAAAGAGACAGAGGGAGAGAGACGTGAGGTGTGTGAGGTTGGGTGGCTGGGCATGCTCCCCAACACCCCGTTTCTTTTTCTTATCAGGTGTTTCTGTCAGGCCCTTGCTGTGATTTATGGCTTTAGATCCCAGATTTCACCAGATGTGCTCTGTCTTAGAAGGCAATGATGGCTGGGCAAAAGAACAATTTGGAATGAGAGGGGAAGTATGTGGAGATGAGTATAATGTTAATGTAAATAAATAGTTATTTTAAGACACTGGAAAGAACTGAAAGAATGGGTTAGTGCAATGGTGGAAATAGCATCTTATGAATTTATGCTTAGTAGAATAAGTGGTGATCTGGAGGATGGGGTGTCTCCCTGGGACCGGTTCTGGGCATACATTCAAATGGAAGATAGGTCTAAATTGATATCAGTCATCTCTGTGACTATGTGATCCTGTAGTATGACTCAAGATATATGTATGACATGTTTTACCTCTGTTTTTTCTTTCTTTCTGGATTTATTCATTTATTTGTTTACATTTTTCTGGATTCATGTACATAATGTAATGTATCCTGTATTCTGGAAACAATAATATATGTATGCCATGTACCAACCCTTTCAAAAACTAATACAAAAAATACTAATAATATAAATAAATATAGCATGATTTCACTGTAATATTATAACAAAGTAATCTGTTAGTTGTTTATAAATCAGATCCACTTACAAATCCTCTGCATCAAACTTGATCCTATTTTACTGCATGTGGTTCATTAATCCTCTGCTTCACCTCACTGTAGAGGACAGGAGGGAAGGATGGGAGGCCAGAGTGAGCAGAGTGGGGCGGGGCTGCAGAGCAAGGCAGTGCATGGTGAATACTGGAGGAGCCAAAGGTCAAATGGTCTTGATTGCAATTCCTGACATGCTTCACTGTGTCCCCATGCTTGTCCCTTTGAGGAGCCTCCTTCTCTATAGTCGTCACATGCCAAGTCAGAAAAGTCAGTTAAAAAATCCTCAGACCAGCTTGTTTGGCGAAGCTGCTGAGTAATGCACCCTTTGCTCAGTGCATTTTCTGACAAGGTGTCCTTTAGTGATGAGCTTAAACCTCAGTTGCCGACGGTAGATGACATGGTGCGAGTGAGTCTTAGCTGTGTAAATGTGAAGCAAGATGGTGTTGAAAAAAGTGCTCAGCAATCACATAATCTTTAAATAAAACCAATGTTTAAAAAAAGAAGCATGTCAAATAAAAAAACTCCATGCTGTCACTTCACATGCCTTATTAACCATACAGTGCTTCTCTTTTCTATCCATGTTAATGAGCTGCAAATTTACAGGGATGTGCTTCCCCTGGGTGATGGATGCTCATGCTTCATAGATGCTTACATAAAACCTGTAAAAATAAAAAAAATAAAAAAATACCTCCAGATGAAGTGGAGACCTGCATGTGTTGGCTTCCTACAATTTAATGAAACTGCAGTGAAAAGCAACATCCTTTTTTTCTTTTTTTTTTCTTTTCAAATGCTCAAAGTGAAGCGTGTCCATGTATTGAATGTCCTCTATTTGCATTGCATGTGAAGCTAAATTGTCCTTGCACCATATGAATCAGTGTGCACAGTGAATTTAGCTGAGCTGCCAGCATGTCTGTGCGTCAATGTAAGCAAATCATATTTATGGGCGTTTGTTAGACTGGCCAATTAAAGCGACTGTGCTTGTATTGGTTTTTGTTTTTAAATCATATAAGAAACTAAACAATATCTGATCAGCCTGCACGTATGAGGTGTTGCATTTACAAGTGCATGCACTACATGAATGCAGGAATCCTGTAACATAAATAAACATAATCCCTTGTGTGATTTAGTTAAATTTGCCTGACCTGAATGCTTATCAGCTTGACACGAGACATCAACGCATCTCTGCTGCCATCGTCTGCCATGCTTAACAAAGGAGTCCTCGTGAATAGTACGAGGGATCCATTATTAAAATAACTCCAGATAAAGGCTGGTTTAGCACCACCGCCTAAGCCAGGAGCAGGAGACACTGTAAAACTTCCATTTCATTCCACATAACCTGCAGCCATTATGAAGATTCCTGAGAGCCAGTTAACCTGGGCATGGGATGTATACTGGAATGCATTTTCACTAATGTAATCCATGACAGATTACACTGAATACTCTTTCTGGGAACCTGGTAGTTTTGCTACATAAATGATATTCCTTCCAAATGGCTTGAAAGGTATAAACATTGTTGCAGATGAGCACACCGACAGATGCTAAGAGCAAGGTGACCTGAAACAGGCAGCCATTTTTACTTATTTGTTGATAGTTTTGCAGATACAGAAGGCAACTACAAACTGTATTTTCTGGCTTTATGTCTTAGCCATGACAGGGGACTCTGGATGTATGATCTCTGCAACAGTCATCTCTTTTCCAAACAGAAGGTGAAAGTTTGTTTGTGCTGCATGTAGGCTGGAGCAGTAGCTCCATGCACTGCATCAACTTTATGTGTGACAGGACTGTAGGAGAAATACATGCAGCGTGAAGTCGTTGCTGAATCAGAGAGTGGGTCGCGCCATAAATCTGGCACATAAGCATCTTTGGTGACACTTTAAAATACAGTAAATACAGGGACTTGAATTTGCATTGGTTACAGATTTATGAGGGCATAAACAGAGTGATTTTCCTTGGGGGATGACAAGATTGTGTAAGAAATTTTATGCTGCTTATCTGTTTCATGCAAATACCAGAGAATGGATTGTATTCATATACAGCTCACAAAGTGCAAGGCTAAGTCTTTTAAATTATACACAAAGTTGTTTTTTCAAAGAGGGAAGTGTACAAACTAGAACTGAAGGAGCATTTATACATAACAACTAATTCAGTAGGGTTGCATAAATAAGGCATCTTCATGTAGGTCTAGCCCTACAAAAAAATACTAATGTTTTTATGCAGTATTCTGACATGCACACTCATTTTCCAGGGCACTAAATACAAAAAAATCTTCACGCCTGGCTAAGCTCTTGACACAAATGCACCGCTGCGGTATTAGAGAATGTGGATCTGCTTGAAGAACGGAGCTTTCCCCACATCCCCGAGAGACACGCAGTCTTGACTAAATAAACAGATCCAATTAATTATTCACAGTGTCTTCTCCTTTGAGAGTCTCCTAAGATCCTGCTGATTATTACATCTGCCCTTTGCCCACTTTTGTCCACTTGTTAGGGAGATCAGGACATGGATAATAACTGAGCGGGAGGGGAGCGAGGTACACAGCGCACAATAGTTGCAGCTACAATGATAGCGCTGATAATAAGGTCAACAGGGCATCCATCAAAAACCATTACATCTTGGCAGTTCGCACTCCCCCCTACACTCTTTAAATAGCCAATGACAGTTCAACCAGCTGTGAGCATCATGGTAGATTACAGTGATAAGTAGCCTGAAGTATGGCAAATAGGCAGGTTTTGTTGCAAAGCCAGTATTAAGAAATCATTCTGTCAGACTGGGCTTTCCCTTTCCTCTCGCTCCAATGGCTTTGAGTTAAGAATGTGCCATATGTAAAGATGTGGTTAATAATGAGGGCAGACATGGCTTGCACTTATTATTCCTCCACGTCGTGCCAGAGAACAGATATTAAAAAATGATGATTGAGTCCACTCGCTGCCTTGACGCTGTCTTGACATTCCCTGATGAGACAATAAGAGGACGGATAGGAGCTTTGGGGAAACTGCGTTTGATTAATGTGGTTGCTAAGCCCACTGCATTGTCATCAAAGTTTTACAACGACAACTCTCGAAGATGTGTGCCCTGCAGAGTGCACTGAACTGGAGCCACAGTAGCGGAGAAAATAGTGGTGTACATCAGACATTAAAGCGAGCAGCCCTAATCCTCAGCCCAGAGAGAGTGTTTCAAGGGAATCAGTATAAATGATTTCCTCTCAATGCTTTTGGTGTAGCCTACAATGTTCATGAAAACACTGCCAACAGCTATCACTAGCCAGTGTCTGCCGCTTTATCTCCTGCTTTTATTGAACGTATAAAAATGTGTAAGAGCTGAAACATGCTGTTTTGTTGGTGGTACAAGACCCACTCCTCCACACACGCACACGCACTTACAGTAACACACAGATAGATGCACATTGACTCCAGGTTTGCTCCTGCTGCTGCTGCGCTCGTAAAACTCCTGCATTGCACTGAGAGAACTACAGCACGGCACACGAGTATGCACAAACAGCAGGAGTGTTGACAGGCTTTTCTCTGCTTGCGTCAGAGAAATCCATTGCCTTTTTTGATTACCCTGCCCCCGCAGTGAGGGCAAGGACATGCATGGTGATGATCTATGTATCTCTGCAGTGACATAAGACGAAGGAGGCGAGCTGCGAAGATAAATGTTGTAACTGATGGACGAGGACAATCCAGCCACTTTTCCCATCATCACTTTCCTGTTCCTGCTCTCTTGCTGTTGAAGTGTCTTGCATTGCCTCTCATCTTCTTTCGCTATCTGTCCTTGTCTCCCTGTCTCCAGCTATCTGACTCTCATGTTTCTTGGTCTTCCTTCATGTAATGCACACTTTTTATTTGGCAAGCCACTCCAGATGGGATTTGTGGATGTGCAATGAAACACATAATGCAATCACAGCATGCGATGCCATCCACAGACAAATTGAGAGGAGGCAGCTTGGACGAGGAGCCACGGTCGCACCATGCATCAGCGGCTTTAAAACCTCCCCTTTCCTCTTTCGCCTTCCTCTCTCTATCTTTTCCACTGCTTTTTCCTCCATCAGCGGTGCACGAGGCTTACCTTCAGGTCTCTGCAGGAGTAGCTGGCAGGCTCCCTTCGAGGCATTTCACAGCTGCTCTTCTCCCCAGGACTGCGCACTCCTTTCCTGGCTTTGTTCAATCAACAACAGCCCTCCTGCCTGTCTCCTGCCACCCAGCTCCTTCTGCTCTTCACCGCTCTCTATCTACTCCTGTGTGAGAGGGGGGTCTGTCTGTGTGTGTGTGTGTGTGTGTGTGTGTGTGTGTGTGTGTGTGTGTCTGAGGGAAAGAGGGAGAGGAGGAGAGAGAGAGAGAGAGAGAGAGAGGCAGAGTGGGCGAGAGAAACGATGGAAAGGATGTAAATATGCGTGTGCTCTCTCTTGAATGCTCCTCTCTTCTCACTTCCACACAGAGATTGGACCTCGTCTCCCAGGATTTGTCCTTAAACCCTATAAAAGCGTGTGTTTATGCCTATTTGCACAGAGCCTCAGCATCAGTGTGTGTGCGTGTGTGTTTGTGTGTATACATCCACCACATGGCTCCCTTCTCTCTGCTGCAAAGGCAAAGAGAAATACGTGTAGAAAAGTCAAGTACAGTGTTACAATGAGAGGTAGGAAAAAAGAGATGTGTGTGTGTGTTGGGGGTGCAGACAGGAAAAGAGCGATGGTGAAGAGGAGTGTGGTATAATCAATCGCTCTAAAACTGCAGTTGAAGAAAAAGCCCTAAGGGTTTGAGAGAAATATAAAGTGGAAGCAGAGAAAAGAGTCTTCGGAGAAAAACACACAGAGCATGACAAAGAAAGAGCAGAAGAGGAAGAAAGTAACAAAGATTTACGAGAGCAGAGAGAAAAGGATGAAGTAAAGGGGAGCAAGCACAAAGGAAAATCCGTTAGCTAGCGGTAACAGGGGGAAAGGGACATTTTGACCCAGAACTTCTGTTCAGAAGTAGCCTGGAAATCAGGTTTGGTGTCACTTTCCCTTAATTCCCGACATGAATTGCATCTGCAGCTCATACAGTAAATGATGCTTCCTGAATGAACTGAACTGAAGGTGGACTGACCTCAGCTTGGCCACATTAGCATCACGTCAACCATGATGATGAGCAGTGTGCTCATAAGGCAAGGTCTAAACATAACAAGAAATTCATATAGCTTAGCAGCAGAATGGAGTGCGCAGGCTCATTTATTCCCCATATTTTAAACCCTGTTCAGTAGCTGCCAGGGGGAAGTGTGTTCTCTATGACTGGGAGGTGTGTGCACATGAGAGGACGTACAGTACAGACAGAGACAGATGGATGCATACTTGACATTGAGATGTTATTAGGCATAGAGAAAATTGAATGTAGTCTTGACATAACAGGGGAGGAGTAATGAGAGCGAGAGCAAAGAGAGAGAAAGATAGCGAGGTGATGACAAGTGGGGGAGGAGCAACAGAAGCAGCCAACACCAGAAAGCCTCTTCATGTACTTCCTGCATTGAGTTTGGGAGATTTATGACTCTGCAGCCCCCCTTTGTTCCTGTATGTGCCCCCCCCCCACCCCCACCCACCACCCCCCTGCTCAGTCGCAGGGGCACAGCGAGATGGCTGCAAGATGCTTCTTCTTTTCCCAGCCTCGACCAGCCGGGGGAGCCAATGACAGCGGATTATGGAACATCAAGGAGTGAGGCTGCAATAATGAGGAGCTTGGGATTTGGCTGAGGGATACGAGTTCTGGGCCACGCTCACGCTCGCTCCCGAAGTAGCGGTGCTAATCTCAGCAGTGATCATGAAGTGTTGGTGATCTTAATTGCAAGAATTCAGGTCCTTCGGCAGCAGTGCTCCATGGATCCTGCGTGTGGATCAGCCCCTCGTGGCTCCCAGTTATTCAGATGCAGGGCATGTGTAATTATTTCCCCTCCTGAGGTTACACCGTTATTGATCAAAGCCGAGCCCCTTCCACCTTATTGCCTCTGCTGTTCATCCTGTGGAGAAATCCATTCAGAAGACTGTACCACCTCACATTAATCACACATCACACATTAATAAAGCTTCTTGGCACATTCATTATTACAAGTGCTCGGAGGAAACTTGTCTATAGTGTAGAACCATTTACAAAATGTTAAGGGGTGTGGGTAACACAACATAATAGGCTCTTCATTGGTCCTTTAATATACATAGACGATCCATAAGAATTATCAAACAGTGGTTTCTCCTGCTAAGGTGAACTGCAGGATGAGGATGCCTAATACAAATAATGACGTTTTATGTATGTTCTGAGTCTGATTTAATATCCATCAGATTTTCATATGAAATAAACTGAGCTCTATCTCCTATGTGCACTGTGGGTATGTGCTATTCTTAGTATTCTTCCTGCAGACTAAATTAATATGAATATGCAGCACATGCAGCATGAAAACTGTGGCTTGAATCCATACAAATAGTAGAGATGGTAAAAGGGAAATACATGATGTAAACAACTTGTTTGTACATTCTGCTGAAATGGTTCAGATGGGATAGCAGTGTCAGTGGTCAGTGTAGACTCTCATGCAAAATGACTCACTCCAAATCAGCAACACCCTGCCACAGCAGCCCACAGTCGATAGTGAGCGTCAGGCCACAGCCAACAGGAGAAGAAATGATCATTTCAGAGGTCATAACTGAGGAAAGAGGAATGAGTTCTTCCTTGCATGGAGTGAGGAGGTGAGGAGGAAGTGTCATATTTCTTAATCCTCTCTCTGCTCCCTTGGCTCTAGTATTCTTTTTCCTCTATCCACACCTACCCTCATCCTATACGCTCCTATTCACTCCCCCTTTGGCTCCATCCCTCTCCGCTTTTTCTCACCTCCTCCCAGGCTTCGTTAGCTCTGATTGATCCTCTTGTCAGAGCTTATGGCACCGCGATGAACTGCATTGTTACTAGCAGCCCGGAAAAAGAAAGAGCGGGAAAGGAAATCAGAGGACAACCACAGTAAAGATATCACTACAAGGGCATAATGGAGACAGTTAGGTGTCTGAGCGTGTGTGTGAGTGTGTGCGTTGAGATATTCTTTAGAAAACAGAATGTGTCACACTGTTGTCCTCAGTACTGAATAGTTTAGCAGAAATGTGTATGGTACACTGCTGTATATGGTAATATCTAAAATATTTAACTTTTCAACCAACTGCCAAGTGTTTTGCATTTGGTGTTACACAAAGAGCAGAGCTGGAGGGCCAGCATTTAATGGCATGGAGAACTGGTGAATGCATGAAGAGTCAAGGTATGTTTGCAATGGAAAATGTGTAAATTATTAAACAATCTATCTGAGCGAGCTGGTGCAGCCATAACTTAAACAAATTCATCAGTGTCAACATAGTGGTTCAACACATTATATAGAAATGAGGATTTAGGAGCATAGCAGCAACCGTCCATTCATGAAGTATCGTTTAAAGGGAGGCTTAACTTTAGGGAATGAGTACATCTATTAGCATTTAAATTATGAATTGTGTGAGTGTGAAGATCTACAGTGCAGCACTGTGCTTGTTATATGTGAATACATAATTTAGAAATACTGTAGCATGTTTTTATCTTGTGCACAGAACATTGAGGTGTCCACAGTGGGAGTCATGGAGTAAAGCAGATCTATACGGGCATTGTATACGATCATATCCAGTGATAAACACTTTCTCAAAAACAACATTCAAACTGATAAACTTAGCTTCATACTGAACATAATTATGTATGGCAGGTCTGACATGAATCAACTACAAAGCCTGGACTATTTGTCGTCGGCTCATCGGAAAAGAGTTTTTAATTTACAATGCTAGTAGTCAAGGGTGAGTTACCAGAATTATTGTGAATTATTTCCCAATAGATGCGAGATTCTCCACAGATACAGATGTCTTTATATTTGACAATACTATAGCTGGAAGTATGTGAGAGGGGTGTATTTCATTAGCTTCATTTCTTAAAGTAGATTTTTTGTTAAAAATGTAAACACTGTAAAATGAATATTTTGCAGTGTAGATGCCATTGTGTCCATTTTATGCTAAAAGAATCAACCATAATGCACATAATCCACTGCACAGTCCACACACAGTGACACTATGTGGAGGAAAGAGGTATAGCAGTGAGTGATTAAACATATCCGTGACTGATGCTCTCTGCCTGGAAAAGGTGTTGCTATTGCAACTATCTCAGGGGGCATCCTTAAATCTTTGCTACTCTGGAATTAGGAGCGATCTCTTGTTCAGTAACACATCGCCAGATCTGAGACTTTTTGGAAATCTTTGCAATTGTCTACAAGCTGTGATATTGAAACAGCAGATTGCAGCTTTTTGTTGGTCACAATCCATCAGTTACTGGTGACCGCTGACAAAACCAAGTAGATTCTCAGCTTCCTCCCTTTACCTGAAATCAATGGCTAAAAACTTAAAACTCAAGATTGAATTTCTCTTGCTTTTCTGTTTATCTTAGTCATCACTTGCAAAATGTATAGCTTATTCCAAGAAATTGTGTGCATTGCATTGCGTTGATGTGCCCTGCTCAGTGAAGAGCAGACTGATATCAGTGGTATTACCTTGATAAACCACAGTAACAAGAATAAAATAAATGTTTATTTCATTAAGGAATGTTTATAGTGAGAGAACATTTATTTGAGTCCAAAGCAGGGCCATTAATGCATGTGTGACACTCTAAATAGCTCAAGGGAGACATACATATTTCACCTCATTAATTATTTTTAAGAAGCAAATCCAACACCATGAAGATATAAAGCCTTGGAAGCCAATGTCCATTTATAAAACTAAATTGTGAATGTCCACTTGACTTTTTCAGTCCATTGCCCACCGGCCCATTCTTCCCTGTAGTCTATGCTGTGCTTCAGTCCAAGACCATCAATGTCAAAAAGCTTTGGCATCCATGCTTTAGTGCAACCTCCTGGAATGGCTATGTATTAAAAAATGTAGTCTGCAGGGAACCGCTGTCAAGTTGAGTTCTTACTGAGAGACAAAGTCTTGTACGTTCTGAGCATCCCTGCAGGCAGAAGGGTTTTTGAGATCTCTGGTACCTTCAATGACATTCATGTGAAGGGTTTAATATGCGTGTTTAAAAACACTTCTCCTCTAACAGTGCTGTATTTCAATATGCAGGCCATCATTATAACTAGTGCAAAGCAGAGATTAGTCTTTGCAACGCAAGGATCATTTTCTTTTTTTTTTTGTCTTTTTTCAAAGAATATTACTCTTTGAGATACAAAAAAGAAAATAATGAAGTAGCCATAAAAGAAGGACGAGGAACTGTGAGAGTACATGAAATGTGATAGTGGCTGTATTCACAACTGAGAAAAGGTATAATCCCTCAAGAGGAACAAGAGGTCAGTGTTCTATTGTGGATTTTGCCACCGGGTACCACTTATCATTGTACAAAGATGTGTGTTTGTTCCACACATGCCAATGACCGTGCCGCAGCAGAGTGGCAAGGTGAGGAAAAAAAGGCGAGTGAGAGAAGTGATTTTAAGCTTTTAAGAGGGGTTTCACATTTTCTTTCCCTTTCATTGAGTTACTTATTCAGGCTATACGGCTGCTTAATCAGGCTTTGAGTGGTGGGTGTATGACAGGAAGACAAGATCATAATGTTGTCATGATCCATCATGGACTGTGTGTGTTAGGTGTCTGTGTTTCCGGTTATATTTTGAAATTCTTACCTGTCTTGTCTGTTCAGTTCCTGCCCTCGTGTCTCTGATTATCCACACTTGCTCCCCATTACTCACCTGCCCCTGATTCCTTGATTAGCCACCACTTGTCAGTTCATTGTTGGTTGTCTCTCCCTGTGTGTTGGTTTTCCTGGTTCCCAGAGTTCCTGGTGTCTGTGTTGACTGCGCTGTTTGCCTTTTGTTTCCGTCCCATGGATCCACTTGTAAGTTCTTTTTGTATTCAATAAATCATCGATCAGCACCACTCAGCCTGCTTTTTGTCTGTATTTGGGTCCTTCCTCTGCTGCCTAGTTGGCAAATCATGAAAAATGTGACTGAGAATATTAAGCAGAGGACCGAAATATGTGTGATCTCCCTGTGACCTTGGGAACCTCCAAATTGCTGATCGATTCAGCAGGGGGAAGGCTAACTTCCTACAGAGAAGACCCTCTACATGGAGTTTACACCTTTACAGTAAATTACGATCATATAGTCATACCATACATTACAATGAATTCCAATCACCAAAATATACCAAAACGGGTCTGTTATTTGTACATTTGTTCAAGAAAATAGAAAATAAGATTTAAATAAGAAAATAAATAAGAAAATAAGATTTATTTTAGTTTGTATTCCAAGCTTTTTACTTGTCACTTTATGTCTACACATGTCCACAGGGCAAACAGAATCAAGACACAAAAGAGACAAATAACTCGAATGCATCGCACTGCAGTGCGATGCATAACTCATCTAACCCGGCTGTACTTTAAATGTTTAAGCCATGCTTTTTATCTTACGCTTCATTGCCTACTGTACATACTACAGTCACATTCCAGCCATCTGCTTATACGAAGTTGAAGAACAACTGTGGTTATGAAGGGATAGAGTATGGCATTAGTTTTGATGAAGCCCAATAGTTAGTGGACAAGCAATCAAAGTCTAAGTCCTGGAGTGGAAAATCGCCACAAACCCTGTTGACCAGGCTTCTTATCTTTGTCTTGACAGTTGAAGTCCACCGCCTACAGGCTCCTACTGATATGCACATTGCCCAAAGGCTTCATACTGAATGCACAGATCCTAAGATCATTATGATCACATCAGCTTTCTTCTTTCTCCACGCCTAAATCGCTGAATTCTCCAGACAAGATGGTCTTGCACAAATGTATGCTAACCATAAGGCAGCAAAGCGCATAGACATCTTCTGAGAAGTATGTTTGTATTATCACAAGAAACAAATGCTTTACAAGCACATTGCACAGCTTGGGATTGCAATGCTTGGCATTTAGCACAGAATGATGGATATGGAATATGAATGCTCAGTGACATGATGATCCAGCAAAATAGCTGCCATCAGTGTACAGCCCCCTCACCCCCCTTTCTGCGCACACACACATACACACACACACACACACACATACACATGCAACCACCATCCCCATAGTATAGATCTATTCAGTTCAACCCAAGCAGATCACAGAATATGAAGCCACATGGTGAATGTTAAAACTATGCCTGAATCGCAAATCAAAAAGGAAGAAAATAAATAAAAAATAAAGGCTTCAGTTCTATTCACACCAGAATTAATTAAAAGGTTTTAGCCCAATGCTCAAGGCTACATTTCATAATTAATTCTGACTGCAAAAGATGTTGTTTTTTTTCTGTTGCGAAACAGTCAGATTGCAACAGTCTTTTTCTAAATTTCTAAAAAGGGAAAAAAAAAGAATGAATGGGCATGAAAATAGCAGCGAGAGCAATGGGTTACTTGAAACCTAATAAAAGAATAGTCTAATCAAATCCTTAAAAGTGATGTCTCTCACCATCAACTGCTCACAATCAGGCTCAAGGGAGCCACAAAGGGGCTAAAGTGGGGCAGGATATGAGCCTTTAAGGGTCATGACATGTTGAATGTTTAACAGCTTCAAAGGACAACCTAAGTCAAGTGTTAACAGACTTAAAAAGATATCTCTGGTCTTGATTTCACTGCCTAAAAAGTTTTGTCAATTCAATTCATCAATTGACCACTAATGAAAACAAATGTAAAAGTGGCTTTTCCTAACTTCTGTTACTCTTGATTTGGGGGGCTGGAACCTATACAGTGCAATAAAGGTCTGAACTCCAGGTAAGTTGTAATCAGGAAAGACTTCTTCAGTAGAATCAGTAGTATTTATAGATACACTGGCACACTGCTCAAAGTTTATGCAGGATGGCCCTGACTTTTAAACCCGCTCTTTCCCACTAACCTGCTTTGAAGTGTATATCACACATGTATTTGTAGATTTAATTCAAAATGAACGCTTTAGATTACAGCCCGCAACGTACAGTGTAATTACTCCAGAGTTACAGTGTCATCTTTTGTAGCTACTTACTGTGAACCAGTACAGTACGTACCAAGTAGGTACAGGGGAACAGTTATGGAATAAGGGGGGTAACAATTCGGGATTTTACAAAGAATTTATACTGATACTGTAGTTATTTTTTTACGTACCCTGTAATAATAGAATAGGTACCCAGTGGTTAAATAATAACTACAGTATACATTCTCTCTAAATTTCTCCCAAACGTCCAGATTGTTACTCAGTAGGTCATAAATACTAGGAATAGATACCTAGTAGTTAAAAAATATCTACAGTATAAATTCTTTGTAAAATCACGAATTGTTAACCCCTTATTCCATTACTGTTCCCCTGTACCTACTTGGTACGTAATGTACTGGTACACTGTAAGTACAAAAGATGACACTGTAACTCCGGAGTACTTAAAACTGTACGTTGCGGGCTGTAATTTAAAGCGTTACTAAATTTTCTGTCTTTTAAAAAACATAAATGTTGAGTTGTTTATTTATTTTAATAGTAACAATGGCACACATGACTACTTGTATGTAAAACGGGTTGCTCGGAGGGAAAAAACCCACAGAGTTCCTCTCGGCTCTAAGGAGCTTTATGGTGTCTTTCAGCTCATTGTTTTTGTTTTTGTTTTTTTTTCGGCCCACAATGTTACTGTTTTGATTCAGTCTCGCTGCTCTCATCATCACAGTTTTGGGCCGCATCAGGAAGCTGTTTTCAGTGAAAAAGCTCTGATAAACCCAGTGTGCGCTATACCTGCATCACAAAATGGCAAACAGACAAAATTAGCAACTAGCCAGATATTTCCCTCAGGACTTGGTAGAAACCAAAAACAGAGTTAAAAGAGAGCAACTCCTAATGAATGCTAATGTTGCTCCGCAGCTGGTGGATGTGTAAATGAGCATCTGCTAGCTAACCAGTTTGCTATATAAACTTAAAAAGGTGATATGTCAGTGCTGTTCACAGCTTGTTTCTGCTGCCCCCAAGTGGCCAAAAAATAAATTAATTCAGGTTTAACGTATAAATAAAAGTTCATGACATACTGTATATAATATAACATGTATGTAATATGATAGTGGTAAGTAAAAAATGGTGCATATTGTGTAAATTTGGGGCTAAAGAGGTGGTGATTGTTATCATTGGTCATGGTTGTTTTTAGTTCTGGTAAACCATATCATTTGTTGAAGGGAATTTCATCACAGTTACAGGGTCGTCTGCAGATTAAGCCATACAAACATAGTATTTAATCCTACAAAAGTATGAGCAGCAACAAGTAGAGACATGTCTCCAGTTTATCAGTTTTATCTTTTTGTTACTGTACTTATCACCTTGTAGGTAGTGAAGGTTAGCAGGTATTGTAATACTGACTGACCGCTGGCAACCTCATGGCCCTAAAGATGGACAGAAACTGATACAGAAATCAGAATTATTCATTTGATTGCTCCAACTGATGCGGAGAGAAACTGCCATTGTTTACTGTCACTGTGAGACAAAGGCACTTATGTACTGATCCCTCAAACATGTATCTCTTATCAGTGGGGTCTTACGGAGCCCCAGAGTGGCCAAAGAGAGAAAAAAAATATTTTTCGAGGCCACGTTTTACTACATCGAGGGCTCGAAATGCTATTGCGTGCGCACGAGATACAATTTGTTACCACGTTTTGATTAATTCGTGCGCACGTCTTAATCCAAGTATACCCACCATGCGTAAAGACGCACACAACTCATTCAACAACACCGTTAGCTATCCCCTAAATAAAAAAAGAGCTATATGCCAGCTGTTTATATATGCTTTTTATTTTTTTCTAAAACATTCAGTAACTCCATTGTCTATGGGTTTGCTGTCTTACATTCTAAATTAATCATGTTCATGCATTAACCGTGGACCTTTACTCTAATATTTGCATTTAACTAGCCCTAATATGCCTTCAGGGCATAAGGTTGGAATAAGTTCTGATTGTCTGGCAAGTTGTCAGAAAACGGACTGAGGTTTTTCAACAAACTCTTATGTATGCCACGTTACGCATACAAGTGCCCAACCAGTGTTGCATTAGTGCAAAGATAAACATGAACATTAATTAACATGCCACAATGTGAGACTGTCACCAGAGGTTGCAGCAATGAGTAAAAACAGGTCTCACCAATGTACAGTATGGTCTTTAATGTCATTATATTTGGAAATATTTTTCCTCTAACAACATCAGTCTGTAATGCATACTGTATATTTATACATTAATGCAGTTTGGCTTACTAAATTTGAGCAATTTCACATCATAGATTTTGATTTACAATTAAAATGATCATCATTTTCTTATACAGAGAACATTTTTCAAATTTCCACTGAATTTTCAGAAAGATAATGTATTTTATACACTCGTCATGTCCACAAACCACAATTATATACCTGTTTATTAGAACATTGTGCATTATTAGTTTTCTACTTTCTATATTGATTGCACATTATTATAGTCAACAAGGTCACTAAAATTCAATGTCTATAATTTTATGGAAAGAGCACTTGATGATCAGCTCTGTTGAAAATTCTGATTCTTCTTCTGAAGTATGAAAACATCATCAAACCTATCTGGAGGACTCATCTGTGGTTGTCGTGTCATGATTATTCAGTGGCAGTAATTGTCATAGATTGCATTTCTATCAATCAAATGTAGCCTCGACAGCACGTACATTGCCAAACCAGCCCAACAATCACAGCAGCTGTGGTCTAGCAGCTATTTGCTGGCCTTTTGTCTGATATAAAAGGACTGAAACCAGACCAAAACCAAATGTGATTAAACAAACAAGCAAATCACCTCTTGAATAAAATGAAAGCTTAAATACGTAAAGTTCGTCATCCTTTTACAATAGCATGGCTTTTGAAAAAAAACAGGCAGGCCTAATCTTGTGTTGTATTTTGGCTGTCAGTGGAATACACGTTCTGCAGAATGTAAAGTAATACTGTGGCCTTTTCCATCACTTTTGCTGGGAACAATAGAGTTGAAAAACGACTCCTACCACTACTGACAACTTTTCTCCACTCAGCATTCAGACCATCTTGACCAGTTCATGAACTAACTTGGTCCCTGGCCGACCCTGGAGAGCTATCTGCTTGGATCAAGAACATCTTTTTCATTTCCGCAGCTTTTGTTGTCTCACTCCATCACCTATTTATGTTATACGGTCCCCATATGTCATCACCACACAGCTCTGTAGTTGTGGTGAAGAGGGGAAAATGTTTGTTGCTCAGAAGAAGAAGAGTGCGCTGTGAAGCACTGTTGTTTGATTCATAGCGACAACACTGTGCCCGGAATGTGTTAAGTATAGTTTTATGGTGATCATTTTCAGAGGAGTGGAGGAATGCATGCATAAAAAATGTGAGTTATATTCTACTTTCTACCATGAACACATACAGTATTCCAGGGACAACATGATTATTATAACATGTTAATATCAGGTGATGAAAAGCTATTTCTTTCTTCAAGATGATTCTAATAATCCCTGAAGCTCACGTCTTCAGACATTCACACACAGGCAAAAACTGAAAATTTGATTGCCCCAAAAACATGCCAATAAAAGTGTGGGCGTGTGTGTTTACAGTAAATAATGCCACACAGTCTGTTTGTTATTGAGACGCAGAGAACCGGAACCATAAACAGATACAGTACATACAGATTTAGTTTTTACACTGTCAACATTCACTTAGCTTTTTTTTTTTCAGAGTGAGTGCTGTGAAAAAGCTTAAATTAAAATATCACAAAATAGAAACAGCCAACAGTGAATCTAGAGCAACTCCTAGGCTGTAGTGGACTGGGAGATAGAGGTCAGCTTGGCCTGTGGTGCCAGGCGTCTGTGGGGTAAACAGCTTATTAGAGTTGGAGGAAGGGAATACATGTGTGTGTGTGTGTGTGTGTGTGTGTGTGTGTGTGTATGTGTGTGTGTGTTTGGGGGCGGAGGGGTACTTGATGTCTCTGTGGGTGTAAACATCACCTGGCTGATTTCAGCACACTGAAACAGGACAGTATAAATGCACACAGGTGTTGGTGAACAGGCATAAAAGGAGGACACACCCAAACTGTCTCAGTCAATTGTGAACAAGAAAGACAGTGACAGAGAAGAGCGGAGCTGGAGTCTGGCATTCACTAACCTCTGGATGTGCACCAAACTACTTTCACTTCAAATCACAAAGGTGAGTTTGGACTGAAGAAAGTTACACTTTCATATTAACATATTTATTTTTCAGCTGTACCACATTATTGCAAGAATATGGTGAGTGTGATGTCTTAGTGTGAGTAGTTCAGATACAGTACATTACATAGGAAATAGGATTGTCCCTGTGACTGTTTTCTAAAAAATAAATAAATGAAGGAAGGGGGCTGCAAATAAATTGATCGGTTCAAAAATGTCTTTTTACTTTATATATTAGCTCATAAAGCTGGTTGGTACCTCATTGAAAATAGAAAACATTTACTACAAATTAGGCATTAAGGCTCATTAGAGACTTATTCCAGTAATCTCCCTTTTAAATCAAAAGTACTGCTAAATCCCTGCTGTAGGATGTAATTATGTAAGAGTCATAAGCCACTTTATTAATGAAAATAATGAAAGTAGCTGTTCATTAACTGATTAGAATGAACCAAAAACAGTTGCAGCATTATAATAAATTAGATACTTAAATAGAATAATAGAAATATTTATTACTTAAATATAAAGTAATGATATTGATAATCTGTGGATCTTAACACCAATTAATGCAACAGAAGCAGCACTATTATCGTACTACTCTACTATAATGGATTGTTTATGTTAGAGTGGGTCAGTGGAACTGAGATAGACATTTTCACATTTGTAAATCAGTCTGCAGTAAGAAGACAGTAAACTCAAAGGTGTCCAAGGACAGAAGAGTCCCACAGCTTTAAACTTGACCAACGTTTATTGTACTGACTCAGAGCCAATGCATTTTGACTGTAACATCTTAATCCCAGCAAAAATGGCTCAATACAGGCAGTATTAGCACTAGCATTAAAGGCACTTTCAAAAGGTCTGTGTGAAGGAAAAATAGAAGAAAAAAGTCAACTACAATTAAAAAATGGATTGTCCTTAGAAGGACCCTTTACATATACAGCGATTGCTAGTCTTTGATTGACTGATTTA
The DNA here is from genome assembly GCA_005408345.1 of Macquaria australasica. NCBI lineage: Eukaryota > Metazoa > Chordata > Actinopteri > Centrarchiformes > Percichthyidae > Macquaria > Macquaria australasica. Next base: position 679,322 of record SEMN01000194.1, on the reverse strand, counting down.
TTATATTTAAACCACGATTTTAACTGTGGTTATTCTCAAGGTTGAAATGCTTTGACTCATGGCAGTAAAGCATTTTTAGATTTAAAGCTGTGTGTCTACTATATTGTGGATGCTCCTCAGGAGTTTACTTGTTTTATGTTGGCTATTTCCAGTCATAAAGGTAGTTGCGGTAACGCTTTAGATTACAGCCCGCAACGTACAGCGTAATTACTCCGGAGTTACAGTAAGCAATCATTTAGAGTTACTTGTCATACATACAATTAAAATACTAATTACCTGAAATTATTTCAGCACATATCTTACAGTATGAAAACATGCTGACGTAATGAGTAGGTGTGGAATGACTACTTCCGAAAGGATTAAAGCTTGCAAACAAGCTACACAGTGCGATTATCAGATTTCTTTTGGCAAAATTACTGGATGAGGTGAGCTTTGAGGCTTGAAAACAAAAACATAAAGTCACTGCACTGATCGTTTTGTACTACTTCACACTCACTAACAAGCACGCCATGATCCAAATGGGTAGTTTGCATGACTTGGCAAAAACAGAGACCATACTTATTTGTATAGCCATTACTGCCAGTTACCATCCATCAAGCACCAGACTCAGAACTCAGAGCTTGAATAAAGTCAAAGATTGTTATGTCTGTGAGCAGCTGGCCTTCTGGCCAGGTTTGCACAAATTATTTTAATGCCACATTTATTTTTGCAGCATTGAAACTTAGCAAACAAAGCTGATCCTTGTGTTGAGACACTTGCATGGGACCAAGATTCCCAAATTATTTGGTTTATTTGGAGCACTTATGTGTTACGCTTTAGTGGAAACTTTTGTTTCTCATTAATGTCTTTACTGCAGTGCTGCATCCACTCCAGGAGTATAGCATTTCAGTGAGGATTAAAACTGCAGTGGGACAGACCAGCTTGGAACATGTCAGACTGTACATAAACAGTCGACAGTGAGAGTCAGCTATGTAATCAAAGGAAGAGGAGTACAGCATTTGGAGCAGGAAAACAGGAAAGATACTTAAAGTACACAGAAGTAGGACCAGTGCCCACTACACTTGATTATTAAATTAGTTTTATTGGTACAAAATTCAATAATTTAACAACTTTCCCCTACTTTTACCTTCAGCAGAGTAATTCCTAAATATTGTTGCATAAACAGTACACCAACTGTGCATATACTGTACATTATTTGTCCTCGGCACAATATGAGTTTGCATATCCTCCTTTTTACAGCTCCCTTTCAGCCCCTGACAGACATATTGACATTTTGCTGTCTGATTGTAGTGAATTACAGTATTTAAGGATGACTGACTGCATTGAAAGGCCCTATAAAGTATAATTATTATTCACATTTTTAACTCAGATTTTTTTTTATTGAACTTTATTGCACATTTATATAAAGACATTTTCTGTGATTATTGGGGCTGCAGAAGTTTTCATTTTGTTGTTTTGTGATTGGAGGAAATCTGCATTGTCATTAATTTAAGGAATTAATAAGCAACTTCACAACTGCTTCATGTCTGATTTTCTACTATCTGCTTGCATGCTGTATATATATATTTTTCCCTGTTTTATTGTCTTATAGGTCATGGGCTTGCAGAAAATGTTTGGATTCATGAACAAATTTATCCAGGACTATCTGGTGCAGCGAAGAAGTCACAGGACCAGACTAGTGACCAAAGATGGTCGCTGTAACATCGAATACGGAAACTTCAAGTACAGCAAGCACTTCGCCTTCCTGGCTGACTTCTGGACCACCTTTGTGGAGATCCGGTGGCGTTTTGTCCTCTTCCTCTTCATCGCCTCTTTCACCCTCAGCTGGTTCCTTTTTGGCCTGCTGTGGTACTGGATTGCCCGCAACAATGGAGACCTGACTTGGCAAAATCCCCCATCAGGCCACACCCCATGTGTTGATAATGTTGTAGGACTCACCACTGCGTTCCTCTACTCCCTTGAAACCCAGACAACTATTGGGTACGGTGGCCGAGCGCTCACCCCTCTCTGCCCAGGTGCTGTGGCACTTCTCATCATCCAGTCCCTCATCGGAGCCATTATCAACTGCTTCATGTGTGGAGTCATCCTGTCCAAAATCTCTTTACCCAAAAAGAGAGCTAAGACCATCACATTTAGTGACATGGCTGTCATCAGCCCCAAAAATGGTTCTCTTTGCCTGTCAATCAGAGTGGCCAACCTGCGCAAGACCCTGATGATTGGAAGCCAGATCTATGGCAAACTGCTGAGGACAATAAACACACCAGATGGCGAGACAATCATCATGGACCAGGTGAACATTGACTTCATGATGGACGCCGGGAAAGACAACCTCTTCTTTGTATGTCCTCTCACGCTCTACCATATCATCGACAAGAGCAGCCCCTTCTTTGACATGGCAGTGGACACACTCCACAAACAAGAGTTTGAGCTGGTTGTCTTCCTAGACGGCACCGCAGAGTCCACCAGCTCTTCCTGCCAAGTCCGGACCTCTTTTATTCCTCAGGAGATCATGTGGGGCTACAACTTCTTGCCCATCATCTCCAGAAGCAGGGAGGGCAAGTACAGAGTTGATTTCTCCAACTTCTGCAAGGTGGTGCCAGTGGCCACTGCACACTGTGCTTACTGTTACCACAACATCAAGGGTCATCATCTCCACTCCAGAGATGGACATGACAACCAGGGCTTTGAGGTGGTTGAGATCAATGATCCCCCCAATGTCACCAAGATGTGAGATGATGGATACATTGCAATGAACATTAGAAACTGAGACTAGTATAGGCTTATACTCTTCAATACGTCAAGACTCAAGTACTGGAGGCAGGTGGGATTTAAATATGTCAAGTTATTTGTTATTCTATGTTATTCTATTGTTTTTGATACAGATAGGAAAGACATCTGTGGGTCAAGTCAGGTTTTGTGAACTAATTGTATGTAATACCACACATATCACTGCTGGCCAAAAACCTGTTTTCAAAAGGTAGGCCAGGTTGAGCAAGGTGGTGAAGCTACAATTCAAGAACAAAAAACATTTTTCCAATTACTCACACATGGATTATACATATGAGCTCTTGCTTTTTTTTCTTGGCATTTATTAGATAGTGACAGCTGAAGAGAGACAGGAAAGGTAGGAGAGAGAGGGGATGACATGCAGCAAAGGGCCCAGGTCAGAATCAAACCCTGGCCACTGCGGTAAGGATTCAGCCTCAATGGTATGCACTCTAACCAGGTAAGCTACAAATCTTGCTTCAAATGAAGATGAGTGCTTCTAGTTTACCCATGGCCTTGCACATTGGGTTTACTGAGTATGGAGAGGCAGAAAAACAAAGCAAATGTATTATACTGTGTGTAAATCTTAAGGCCTTTACACACTGGGGACGTGACGAATAAACGACACAAAAATGCAAAATACTCGCCTGCGAATATTTCGCATCAAAACTATTCATACCGGCGATGCAAATTTGCTACCAATTCTACTACATACAAAAATAAATAATAATGAACTGCATAAGCTACTCACTATCCTGTATCCGGCGATGCCACTCCACACGTTGTCCTTGACTTCATTGTCTTTATAATTTTTGTGTCCTTTGTCATATACAGCGTGATGAGAAACACAAACAATCAACGGGTCCGCCATTATTGTGACGTGACGTCTGTTTCGCATAACGTGATTGGCTGATGCCGTTACTCGCCGTGCGAAAGCTCAGAAAAATCGACCTTGTTTCGGAAAAAAACGTTGTTGCTTTTTCGCTGTGTAATATTCACGTTCTGTGTGTACTCATGACAAAATCAACAGTTTGAAAAAATATATTGATCTAAATATATTGAAAAAGAAAAACGCCCCCGGTGTGTAAAGGCCTTTACTATTACTTGAAGGGCATGCTATTGTCATGGGTGAGGAAAAGATAAAGTGGCTGTTCAATAATTCATAGTACTGTAGGCTGCTGTCCACAAAGAGACATTTGGACTTGAACCATTAGAGTATGCTTAGCTATTCAGACACTGAGGCACTAGTAAAGGGTTGGGCTCGGGGGCCACTCTTTTCAAACAGTGGGTGATGTAGTTGTGGTTTTCTTCTTGAGTGAAGACATTGTGAGAGAACAGAGCTCTCAGGAAACACTTAAAATATGGCTGCATACCACACCGACTATTGTATGAAAAATCAGTTCTGTTTTCTTCGTTCTTTTTTGTATTTGATCTCAAGGGAAAAATACACTGAAATAAAGCTATTTTTGCATTCAAAAAATGTCTGTGTTGTCATATTATTCTCTGTCTAACCAAGCCGGAACGTCATATAAGGACTGTGATCAAAAAGGTCAAAGCAACGTAATGACAGGTGCCAACTCCTATCACAGCTTTTCATCTGTAAACAAAGTGAAGTTGTGACAGCAAACAGGGATCCAAACACAACGGAGGGGAAGTGTTTGGGAGATAAGAGCTGTTGCTTACTGCCCATTATTTTGCATTCAGGTTCTGAACATGAAACCAGAACTCTCCATTTAGAGAAATAACAGCACATACTGTATGCTAGCAGGAAGCTTTTACAGGTTTCGTTAAGGCGGACCTCCCACTATGACCTTTAATAAACTGCATATGCTTAGAGTCTTATGTGTGTGTCTGAACCATTGATGTTGCTGTAGCAAGTGACAGGGTAATAAGCATGGCTAGGGTAAAAGGTTATGAATATTATTGACAAATGTGTGAAATTACTAAGCGTAAAGATGATACATGCTTCACAAGCATATTTCAATAAAAAAATAAGTCCACAACTGTCCCTTGACGGCTGTTCACTGTGTCTGTGATACATATTTTTGTCTACATGGTTGATGCAACCTAAAAGAGCACTTTGCAAGGCTGTAGCTGTCATATAACACCATGCGTACACACCAGTTGTTAAATTCCAACACCTATCATTTGAAGCTGTGTTTAGGTAGAGAATTAAGTGTTAAATACTGAGGAGACTTTCAAATTGATGTACACCAGTCTGAAGTAATGCTGATTCAAAACCTGATAGAACTGAAAAGGGTTTATCATTGTTTTTGCAATAACAAAATGTAACTTGTGATCGTCATGGCAAAAAGCCGGCATCACAAATAGAAAGCCTGTAAAAATGGTGCAGCTTCCTCACCCTCCTATCTCTTCCACCCATGTCTTTCCACTGGAAATGATTAATGCTTAAATTATACACTCAGTTATTAGTTTATCAGGTACAGCCAGCAAGAACTAACACGGTGTAATGATTATTCTACCATCATTTATATGCGGTTATTGGGGTGGACAATTGGACAAAATATTTGAAACACCTCTAAGTATAATGCAATACAATTCAACAGCACCAACAACAGCCTCTAAAATGATCATAAAGTTCAATCAAGATCAACAGTTAAAAAACAAACAAACAAAAAAAACATTACACCCTTCACATGGGTAGGATTTGCTTTTACTTTAGGCTGCATTAGGTGTGCCCAATAAACCAATAAACCAGCAACTGAGTGTATATTTTTTGTTAATAGGACACAACATTTCTAAAGTGCCTTGTCATGGTAAGTTTGTGTGTGGCCCATAAAGGGTTTCAACAGACTATATTATAGAACAAAACACTAAGCAACCCCCACCCCCCGTTAGTACACTTACATGCAATATACTGTGTACACTATGTACTGATTTGTGTAGTGCGTTAATTTTGACAGGGTAGTGTTGTCCCAAATCGAATACTGCTGTTCTGCGCTTACCGGAAATGACGATCGCAACCTTTGACTGCGTCGTCTTCGTCTTCTTCGTCTTCTTCTTTTTTAATGACGGATTGCAACCGGGGGGAACATTATCGCCAACATTTACCGTGATTGCTGCACGCCGAAATATCTGCCAGCACTGTTGCTCACTTGACTTCAATTCAGTTATGTTAAAAATGAATGAAAAATGAACGTACTTTTACTTTTAGCTGTAACAATCGCAACCACGGCCACCATTGTCATACGTTGGTGGTCCTCCCTTTCCCCTACGTGGCCAAGATGGCGACCGTTGAGGGTGAGAAGTGTGCAGCGTTCCACACTCAACTTTCTGGCCATTTTGTGTACACCATCCGGGTGTACAGTACACTGCATTTTGCCATACTTACCAGTGTGAACGCACTTATGCACTCAAAAGTTTTAGTACGCAAGTACGTGATTTGGGACACAGCGCTAGTTCCATGAAATGTTTGCACCAAGCCCCCAGGAAGTGCGCCAGGCTTTGAAGGCAATTTGACATAGTGGCCAAACCGTGTAATTACAACTTCCGGTTCCATCACATGATGCACACTGGCCCCAAGAGACCTTTTCCCATAGACTTACATTGTGAAAGAGACGTCTGTAAATCAGTGGATAATTTTTTTTTTGAGGTACAACAACTAGTCAGTACGAACACTTAAATAGCCCTTATTTAAATCATGATGTCCTACTAGTTGTAAAATGCATAAATAGCCGAATCCAGAGTTATGGAGTCACTGCCATTCATGTGAGTGAGCCTGAGACGGAGCCGTTGGGCTTGCTCCGAGACCCATGAGACCTAGCGGTTAAGTGAAAAGCTAGTGTGCTTGCTCTATGGGCCGTACAATACGGAAGCTATGTGGAAGATCCGGGTAATTTTATACCCGGGAAGTCGAACTTTTTCGGCTTCTTGCACCACTGAGCAGCTTTCATAGGAATGAACGGGGCCCTGCCTCCGACACTGTATCCAGTTCTCTTTATAGATTCATGGTTTGCACAGGTAAGAACTGCTATGGCGTCAAAACACAATGGGAATTTGAATGTACATGTGGGGCCGGGATGTGTGTTTGTGCGTGCTAGTGATTAGCATTCGCATCACGCGCTAGCGGTTAGTATTAGCGATTCGCGGGCTAATGTTAGCATTTGCGATTAGCATAGGTAATGCTCAGAGTAATGAGTATGAATGGTTAGTGCTAGCAGCCATTTTCATTCAGGAAAGTCCATGAAATGTTTACACTCACCAGTGTTTTTGTCAGTTTTGTTAGGAGCATTGTACTGTGTCTTGTAGATGTTATTTGTGTATAATGTTTAAAAATAGGAATATACAATACAGGCAGTTAGCCGGCCAAGTCAGACCTGTAAGCCTGTAGAAAAGCTAGGTTTAATGTATTTCCCAGCCAGCAAATATAAGTGGTAACAGGGCTAGTTAGACTGGTTAGGTCAACTTGTAAATTTAGATTTAATGTGTAATGTAATGTTTTGAATTAGTTAACAAGAGGCATTCATGGAATTGAAAATACGTTTATTGCTATATGTTCAGTGTTATTTCTGTGTTGTTTAGAAGATGTAAAGGTGCAGCTTAAACAGGTAGCATGGTGTACTAGATGCCTAAAATAAGTAAATTCCATTGAGTGTGTGTAAAGCAGGACTCTTGAGCTCAGGTATACAGGTAAGTTCCGAGGTCAGAGAGAGCTAGCGCCACGAAGAAATGATTACTGACCACTGTGTTAAATGTTTGCACAGGTAACCCCCCCCCCAATAAACAAATGTGTTGCACCAGTTTGGGCCCAGCGCTTCATTCAAGACCTGTAACGTGCATAAATTTGATTATATTACAATCACATAACAAGCCTTTCAAGGATGATCAAGATTAAGTTGCCTGACTACAAACCGTAACGGCCACTTTATCTTTCTGTAAAACATGTGAATCCAAGTGAAAAAGCTACACTTCAGTGTCAGTAAAAATATTAAGTTTTGTTAGAATTAATTATTATTAATTAATGCATCAAATGAGGATGGGCAGAAAACTGTTTTCTATCTGCACTGTAGTATATGGAATATGTAACACATTACTGCTCCCTTAAAGGCTAAAACAGGCAAGGAATAAGGAATAAGGCGCAGACAGGCAATGGAAGATGACTTGAGAGGTAAAAACATTTATTTTGTCACATTTTCCTATACAAAAGCCCTTTTTCAAAAGGTATTACTTCATACATTGCAGGAATGACAATAATAATAATACATTGGTTAATTGTAAAATTATACACATATATATATATATTTGATATCCAAAATACATTGCATATACGAAGTAGCACAGATCCCTTTTCATTGATAATGCTTGTGAAATGTGGAAATTAAGGGTACATTAGAATAATTTCTTTATGCTACAAATTACATGTTCCCTTTTTATTTGTTCTTTAAAAGCTTTAAATTTTCAGGAGAAGCTGGTTGTGAATATGAATATTGTTTGTATTACTTTGCATAAAATACCTGAAATTCTTTAATGCACAGGAAAAGCCACCAATTCCAGGGCTATTTGGCATAAAAAGTGATTCACAATGGAAAAGATCCATCATAATCACATGTTGCATATAGAGTAAAGGATTGGATTATGATTCGAGCAGGCATTTGTGGTTTTGGGAATAGAAGAAAATATCTGTGTGCATAAAGGCACTTAGGATGTTACAACCGAATTTCAGAAATAATAACAATTACAAGAAAACACAAATGTTATAAGGTATTGCCCAAATGTACAGATATAAAACGCTTAAAATGCTGAACAAACTACTTAGCAGAAATGGACTTTAAAGGTTTGCATTTTTGACCGAGGTCAACTCGTATTAATTCTCTTGACTTTTTATACTGTGTCACATATGAAAATAACTCTGCATAATTTATACAGTAAGTTGCTTTAATGCCTAGTTGTCTGATGCTTATAAAATAATAAAAAATAGGTCTGACAAACGCACAGCGTTTGCGAATCTGAGGATTTCTTTGTTTCATTTCGTCATACTTTATTGGTTTTGTTCTCTGATAAACTACTTAGTCCCAAGTAATTTATTTTCAAAAGGAATACTTTTGCTATTAACAGCTTTGAACACCTGAAGATGGATATGTTTTGACATGATACTATTACATGATGATGAAATCCTGACTTGAGATTCATGTGCATTTTGCTGGGCTTCAGATCAGTGAGAAACTAACATTCAAACACACATGCTGCTCTCAAACTAGGATCCAGCCCTGGTAAAATGCAACTTAACTGTCTATTAGCATGACTTACTGCTAAGCCACTTCTCTGTGCTGACCTATACGGTCCTGACTGGCCTACAAAGAGGAAGGAGACAGCATGGCAGCCGTTATTGTCAGAGTGCACTTCAAAATCAAAAATTGTCAGATTTTTGGTGAGACATGGAGATGATGATTATGTATCTTTAAGATGTAATGCTGTTTCATCTATAATGAATAGAAAATATATGGTATATAACAGCAGTTAAGGCACTGTGAGGGTTAGGTTTCTGATTATATGCTATATACTAAAACGGGATGCACTCATGGCACTGTAAAGCACTTTGGACAAAAACATCCAAACAACATACAGTCTTATTATGTAGATAACATCTACATAATCACATCTTTAACAATAGGCTTTCATGTTTTAGATTCAGACGTGTGCAGCAAACATGGTGTTAAAAATGAAGGAATGTAGTTTTTAATTAAACAAAATGAAAACATCTGACAAATTTTGATTTTGCTGCAGGGTATCCCTTTTACGCGTTTCACAAACCAGAAGACATTCACATTAATACTGACATGGTCGAGCAACAAAACATCTGGAATGGCATGGCTGACAGGCAACAACATGGCAAACATTTAATAGCCTAGTGTGTGGCCCCCCTGAAAACATCTGTCCTGGGTTGAATTATTGTTGCAAATTACTTCAATTACATCTTGACTCAGCTTCCCCAGCACAGTCGAGTCAACTGTACACATTGGCCACATTGAACTCACACACAACACGCAGAAAGCATTTTAAGTAACTGAGTTGACCCAGGTCAGCAAAACATACAGCGCTTCCTTTTCCGGCATTTAACTCTTCTCTAGCCTTCCAGTTTGGAGGATAAATTAAATTGTGAATGGCATATTCCAGTTGCCAAATTTCATTCAGTGCTGAGAAAAGTCCATCTCTTTGAGAGCTCCTCCTTGTCCAGCGAATTCCAGAAGACTCTCCACACACACATAAAAAGATGCAGATGGACAGACGAGCAGACGGAGACAGTGGAAACAGAAGGCTAGATGTGGTGGGAATAAGAAACCCCGACAAGGCTGCAGACTAGCGGAAAAGGCAGATGCTATAAAGCATAATGTACATAATGTACTGAGGAGGATGTAGATTGAGACCCATAAATAATAGGCCCATGTCTGGTACTGTAGCATGGCAAGGAGGCAAACAGACTCGAGTTGTTCTCCCTGGCCTTAGGCTTTAGTTTGGGAAGGTTTTGGAAAGGACACCTGTAGGTGCAGTTTTCTGGAGGATGGGAAAGAGAAAGGCACAGGAAACTCAGATGCACGTCCAAAAAAACATAAACAAACAGTTGCTAGTCTTGTAAAGGTAAGTAGTATTCCATTTTGGACCATAGCATCCAGTTGTTTATAGATTCTTACAAATAAAAAGAAACTTCAATTTTATCATCCTTCATTCAGGAGCAACATTTCTTCAGAGGACAAATTGCTCTATCAACTCAGTCTTCGTTGGTTTGGCGTCACTGGGAGTGCAGGTCAGCAATTGTGGACTTTATTTTGAGAAAAGGGAGATTTTAGAGGGTGGTGGATGGTCAGAGTGGGGTGTTTAATAGTAACTACCCAGGTGGGACGGCACATGGGTGTTGGGATGGCGGGGAACGTTTGGGTTGGGGTAGATGCCTGCAGTGGGCGAGCTCCAGTACGGAGCGGTGGGTCCAAAGAAATTGGAGGAGGTGACAGGCATGGATGGAGGGTGTGGGGATACAAAGTTGACCTTCTGCTGGTGGGCGTGGTAGGAAGGCACATAGGCTAGGTCCGAGGGGTACTTGTACATGGATGACTCGGTGGGGTGCGGCTGCAGCGCCTGAGCAATGCCGTGGAAGTCGAACTTGTAGGCGTAGCGCTTGCCGTGCACCTTGGTCATGATATTTTTGTCATAGTAGTAGCGCAGCGCGCGGCTCAGCTTGTCATAGTTCATGTTGGGCTTGCTCTTACGCTCACCCCAGCGCCGCGCCACCTCGTCCGGGTCCGTCATCTTGAACTCGCCGTTGGTTCCCTCCCAGGTAATGCAGCCAGCATTGGCGCTGTCAGACAGGAGCTCCAGAAGGAACTGCCACAGTTGGATCTGACCTGAACCTGATGGTGGTGACATACACAAACGGTGGTCAAAGATGCAAGCACATCCAACTAAGAGCTAATTATTCACTGTTCAGAGCTCGACAACTCTGCCTAGCAGATGCATTGTAAAGACTTGAGTATGCTCAAAATTTTACCTGGATTGGCTAGGCGACTACTGGTGGGACCCAGAATCTGGTAAGGATCTGTGGACAAAAGGAGAGCTTTGTTGATCTACACACTGATTACTGTGGTGATATAATGGTATGTTACCCATACTAATTAGTATGGAAGGCTGAAGACAAAATAAACATGTCACTGAGCAACAGCGGATGATAATAATTTTAAAAATCCTCTTTATTACTTTTGCTTATAATATCATGTTTCAGGTTGACTAAATAAATCAAAATATGCAAAACACTGACAAAATGAGAGAAAATTATGTGGTAAAGTCTTGTATTATTGTGCTCTACACACCCTCTAAATAATGAGCTGACCGGGAAAACCAATTACACATGCAAACAGATATGTGGCTGAGAGGTAAGAAAAAAACTACAAACACTAGTAAACACTCAAAGCTTGTTGGTAGATTTCCAAACAGTTCATTATTAAATTGCTTGTGAACCACTTGTAAACAACTGTTTTTGAGGCTGTGGCCATTTTACTCATCTTGACTCATCATTGCTTACATTAGCTTTTACACATTAGCCCTTTAGCTACTGCCTAATTAACAATGCAACAGTAAAAGAAGCTTCACTAAAATCAATCAGGCAACTAACAACACATTTCAGGATCTTAGAGAATACAATTATCTTATGAACATGGAATAATCATGTTTGACTATCAACCGAAAGAGGGGGAAAAAGCTTTAACAAGCCAACTGGCACAAAGGGAAGCTGATATCCATGCTGACGAATTAGCTTTAAGCTAGCTTTTTTAGCTTTGTGCTGATACTATATAGATGGAAAAAGACACCAGGTAAGCCATTACCTGGCTGAGCTCTGGGCTGCTCAGTGGACTTGGTCACATTCTGAGTAACCACCGGTGAGCCTGCAGAGAGAGAGGCAATCAGTGGAGGGCAAGAGAGATAGAGAGAGAGACATAAAAAGGTTCATCAGCAGGGTGGCTACAGATAACCAGGCTTTACAACTTCAAGGCACATCAGCAGAGGTCCAAAGTAAATAAGGCAGTAGTCGGTAGCTGGACTGACTTCTTTTGACTGTCTGTTCATATTCTGACAACAGAGGCTTTAATCTTTAGGAGTCTGTACTACACGTCTGGACTGTGTGGATGTTGGAACTGCCTATGGTGTGATGTAGACTGAGGTTAAATAGCATTTGCAAATAATCTGGGTGTTTTAACCTGCACAAAACACCAGACGATAAAGTTCAATACAAGTTAAAATCACCACATCAGGTGAAATGTAGAATCTCACCCCCTCTCAGTAGGTTACAGCCATGCATACTTCATCAGTATTCTCCAGTCAAAAATGCATAAGGCCCTGTAATGACTTTTTTGTGTCCTCACCTTTGCCACTGTGCATGTTGTTTGACCATCCTGTCCGCCGTACAGCATCATATGAAGGGTCTGACAAAGACAGGAAGACAAAGTTTGAGTATATTTTTCCAGTTGCTTTTTTTCTAAGAGGGTGACAAATACATGTATGTACAACTCACACAAGATCAGTGGATGCACTTATAGAAATCAGCAGTTGTTGGACCAAAATTCTTTGTATTTAGTCAAATTGCAATCTTTAAAATTGCCTTTGTGTGTGTCTCGTCTCCTTGTGTGCTAGTCTATCACAGGGCTGCAACTGCCACAGCAAAAAACAGGGAGACGTGCCAAATGGCATCAATAAATCTATCAAAACATGGTTCAAGATGCTCTTCACAGGATATCTGGACATGGTAATGTGGTTTTGTTTGGCACGCTGTGATGGTTTAAATGTAGATGGCACAATCTTTAAGTACAGTTGGTTGAGCAGCTTGCGACACTGACCACAAATAAAGGGACTGGTGCAAATGAACGTACAACAGAGACACACACATAGACAATTCATGCACATGATATTCACCCTCATCCCTCTCCCCACACAAGCAGCTTTTATGAAACCTTGACAAACAGCCAAACTGGCCCAGTTTGCATGGGTTCTACCTGCTGTGTATCTGCGGTTCAAACCTGACTGAGTGTGAAGCTGGACTGCTTCCAGTAACAATCAATCACTCTGATACAAGCAGATAAAACAAAGGATGTATCGTTCCCCTGGCAATGTCTCAAAAACACCCTGGTATACTCACAGTGCACCTGGCCCAGCACCCTTGATGGTTTGTATTATTGTAGGCTAAAACAGTTCGAACAGTTTCCAGAATAACGGGAAATGTGATGCGTATTGTGGCCAGATAGGCTTTACACTCTGTTGTTACACTGTTGTGTGACAGGCTATTCATAGCGTTATCATCATTACAAATCTTTTTGTCAGCAGCAGATAGGAACAGTGTAATGGTGATGACAGAGGTTGTCGTGGGATAAGCAAGCCGTTAGAAGGTCAAGAGGCAATCCCATTTCCCATCAGTGAAGGCTGGATTTTTGAGAAGCAGGCTTATTGACAATCAAAGTTGGCAGTTTGAATCCTTAGATTTGAAAATCTTAACAGACAAGGCGAAAGAGCAAGGCTCAATCCTGCTGCAACAAAGTGGACATCAAATTGTCTTATGAATCAGGTCAGTAACTGGTCAGAGCATCAGGTCCTCATCTCAAACATAGAGAAGTGTGGCTTATAGCATTGTGTTTTTACACAATATGCATGATTTATTATCAGTCTGAATAGATCATTAGAATATGTTTTGACATGTTGATCCCAGACTATAAATGCATTGTGTGTGTGCGTGTATTTGTGGGCGTAGGTGTTCGTTTGCCAGACATGAATATTTATGTATTTGCAAATTATTCTCCATCCAATTATTCTCTTTTCTGTTTTAACCAAGTGCATTCAAATAACTCATATGCTGATAAGCTATCAATCGTTGGAAAAAAAAACATATTCACTTAGTCTAAACTTTGTAGATCTTATTTATGTTAATTAAAGAGTGGTAGAAACAAACGGAGGTCGTCGTCTTCTCTACAACAACACATCTGGGCTTTGTGTGCCATCTTGACCCATATAACCTCACACAGCCACACCAGAGGAACATCCAGTGACATCAAATTCATCACCAGCTTCCACCTCATGTACGGCCATCCCTAAACACTGTACAATACTGCCCTCCTGTGGATCAGTACATATTGACATCTTGGTTTTCCTAAAATGAACAACAAATAATAAAAAACATAAAATCAAACTCTTTATTTCTCCTTTCAGCACAACTGAACTCTTTCTGCAACCATAAAAACAAGTTTTTTATTGTTTTAATAATCAACCACTCCATCAATGAAAATGTAAAAACATTTCGAATCCAATTATGTGTCTTGTGCTACTTTCAAAGGATGTTTTGTTGCCTTGTTTTCCCTTTCCTTACTAGCAGAATATCCACCAATGGGAAAACTTCCTGTTGCTCAGGGACCTCTTGATCTCTTCACTAATTTCTAACTTTTCAACTTTTAACCCACAACGTTTCAGCAAAGGGCCCATTCCTGTCTGCAGACGACAAGGTCTGAAAAGAGGGATATTCAAAATGGAGTAAAAGTGCAAGACGGTACAAATGACACTGCAAAAACATATGGATAAAGTAAAATGAAGGATGTGAGTTCGCAACAAAGCAAAAGAAAAGTGAATAAATTAGAATATGATCAAAAGGATGAAATAAAGGAGAGTGTAATAGAGAGAAAGACAAAAAGAGGGAGAAGAGGGACAAATAACAAGCGGGCTGCCGTGGCTCAGCAGGGCTGTCAGGTTCAATCTGGTGTGGGCCGGCAGGATAGCCAAGGAGCAGTGACTGGGGGAGAGTCCTGGGAGACTTGCGTTTCCTGCCTGCCTCGCCTGCAGACAACCTCTCTTTGTTTTACTGGCCCTTTTTTCCCCTCTACTCACCGCCAGCCCCCCACCCCCACCCCCATCCATCTACTCTCCACCACCCCGAAAAAAACACAACGGGGCTACCTCCATACGTGCAGAGAGGGGTTACAAACAGGAGAGGAGATGGTGGGGGAGAAGCAGAGACGAATGAAGGAGAGATGAGAGAGAGGGTGAAGGAGTGGCGGAAAGAGAAAGAGAGATAATTGAGAAGCAGACCGATGAAGATGGAGACAGAGTGACTAAGTGCATAAAAAGGCTTAAGAGAAAGAGGAGAAGGAGAAATTTAAGAGTAGTAGGAGAAAAAAAATAAGGTCAGACGAAACACAAGTTTGGAATTTGAAAAGAAAACAATAGCAGCAAATCCAGCTACTGTCTGGTATGGGCTGGAGGACATGCCCAGTAATAAGGACTCATCCACATCTCTTAGATACCTTTGGTGTAGTCGTTGGCAGCAGATTACATTAACCTCCAAAACTGTTTTCCCTTTACCAGCATGCAAGCGTGAATAGACACAATTTGAGGTTTTCACCAATCCATTTTGGGGTTAATTGGATGGAGGGGAAGGTAGGGAAGTGGAAGTGCAGAAGAAGGAAGAAGCAGCAGAGGTTAAATGTACAAAGCCCAAGTGGTCGGGGGTACTCAGGGCGAGCCAGCCATGCAAACACAGACACAGACCCGAATGTGCACACACAGACCCGCCTCTTCCCCCGCCTTCATTTTTCCAGGCCTTGCTCTGACTGCGACTTGAGCCAGTTTCCACTCTGGTCTGGGGTGTGGTGCACGCTCCTGGGAGACTTAGACTGCAGGACCAGTTAGTCAAAACAAGGCCCAAGTGCTAGACAGGGAGAGGGAGAGAGAGGCAGAGAGACATAGAGAGTAACGGAGAAAGACACAGGGAGACAGAGTGGGAGAGAAAGAACAACTGAGCATCGAGGGCGAGATAGACAGAGAGAGAGAGGAGAAGGAGAGTCGAGTCATGGACTGTTCTTAACCTAGAGTCTGAGCCAAGGAGAGAGACCCAGACAGGGTAAACTTTTTTTTTAATGCCAGTAATACAGGTGCTTTAAAAGCCATCTGTGTGAGGAAGGAGCCATAAGGAGGGGAAAGATGGCAAAGTACAGGAGTTAGACACGGTGACGAGACAGTAGGTGCACCAGAACAAAGAGGCATGAAGTGAAAAAACTTTCAGATTGACATGGGAGTGCAACACTGCTGCACACACACATAAACATATTCATGCATATGCAAGGGCAAAAGCCATGTGCAACGTAATCAGTTGACCTTTTTCATTGGTTTTATCTTAAAGAGAGAATTGCATCTTTCATTTATTTATTTTTAATTCAATTTAAAATGCAAATTGGAGCAATTGAAAGTCATAAATGTAAAACAGCTTGTACACATAATGGCACACTTCAAGTTGTGTTGCCTCTTTGACTTTGCAGCAAAATTAATACATTCACAGAGGTGATTCATCATCTTTTCTCATTCGCTGAGAAGCAGCGGAGAATATGAGTGTCCTTGCTGCGAATTATATAATTCCAAAATTTCATAACAGCAACACAAACAGAAACCAAAAATTGAAAAAGGGGACAAAGACAGGGAAAAAACATTAACACCACGATAATACCACGTACAATATACATATAATGTCCAAAATACACACTCCAAAGCAATGTAAATGCATACATACTGTAACACATGCTGCACTAAGACATGCAGGAACCCACCCACACACACATGCCTATCCACAGGCAAATAGGAGACACAGACTTTAAACACACATTGAGAGGCACACACACACAGACGCACACACACCCTTTCATAGCTGCTGCATTCCGTGTTTTATATGCTCTCTTTTATTCATAACATTGCATTTTACACCACAGAGTCTGGAGCAGATTAAGGGTTGTCTCCTGCTGTATGCTCGTGCTTACTCTACCCCAAAGAGCCTGAATGGTATTTGACTGTTCTCTAAAGGCAATATGAACTTGAACATCTGGCAATACTGATCTGAGAAAATGTTGATAAAGGCTTCTCCTGAAGCAAGACTTCTTTTATTGTTGAGTCACAAACTCCCAACTCCAATTTTGATGCTTTTCTTCTCCATCCTGTTTCACCTTTTCACTTAATATTGCATGAAAGTAACATTTTGTAATAAATGCGGTTAATATGTTACATAATTTTAGGGTGAATACAGATATTTCAAAACAACGTGATTCATTTTAAATTGGATGGGTATCTGATGGTTGGTTGTATTTCCTAATATTTGAAAAGTCATCCTGTTGGAGACAAAGGTTTTTCTCAGCTAGAAGCTGTACATTGGCTGGGATCACGGGACACAACTCGAGGCACAGTCAGTGTTACAGGAGCCCATAATAGATCACCTCCTGTGAAAGGGAAATGCTGTTGAAGGGAGTGACCCTTTATTCCTGCCAGTCCAAATACCTGGCGCTGAGAACCAGGAAGACCGGGGTCGGGGGTGACTTAGCAGAATCTTATCTGGCCTACCCATTGGTCTATTGGTATTGACGAGAACAAGTATATGGCCAGCTAACGCTCACCACATGGGGCAGATAGAGCGAGGCAGAGGGCATTCTCGGACACTTATCAGACCTAGTGTTTCCTCTCCTCCTGCCTTGATAGGGCCCCTCATCCTGTGAGCAAGGCTATCACTGTTATTGCAGTCCTTTCTCCTGTCTCTGGTGGTGACACCATATAGCCGATGTAAAGGATGTGTAGCTATTTTTTTGACAGATACGCAGTGCAGCCTTTGCCTAGCTCGTGTTATGTCAGCACATAATAATGTTTGTAGAGTGAAAAGGTATCCAGAGGAAAAGAGACAATCATCCTGAGCTGCACTGGGCGTTGTTCTTAGAAACTCAGCTTGGCTTTTGCAAGAATATTACTGATGCAACATTACCAACACTACCAACAGGTCTCATTTGACTGCTGCATTTCTACTTTATTACAGATTTGTCAGTGTAAACGGCGTTTCAATGAGCAAATTGGATCCAGTCATTTTTTGTCAGCTAAGACACCGAGCAGCTCACATGATAATAACACAAACAAAAAGTCCATATTAATATGTGTTATGCTAACATTCACCCCTAATCTTATTCACAATTTAAAAAACGGACAAATGACAAATCTCAAGATAAGGAGAGCTGAAACCTATTCTTCCTATTTGTTTCAGACAATGTGCCTTTTAAGAAAGAAGTGTCAGTATCTTAAAAAAAAAAAAGAATTAAATTAATCGACTAATATCAAGAAAATGCATTTAATTCCATTTCTGAGTAAAGTTGATTTATGTTCAAAACAAGTGAAATAACCTCAACTAATATACAAACTTTTCCTCTTGTTCGAAATATAGAATAAGTGGTACATTAAATATTTTGCAGGCCTGTACCCAGGATTCACTGTACTACATGTTTGAATCGTGCCAATGACCTATGAGTTTCATATAAAGATAAAAAGATCACATAAAAACAGCGTAACTACTAGAGATGGATTTTGTAGTGCAAAATGTGTAAAAAGTTGCAAGTTTATCTCAATTGCAAAACTCCCTTCAGCATACTGTATGGTTACTCTCCCTTTAACCTTCTGTCATTAATTCACTTACATACACACAGAAGAGACCCATACACATACACTCCTTTCCACTCCAGTCTGGTCTGAAGCAGCCAATCAGGCTCTCCTGCCATGTTCACCGAACACATTGTTGCTTCAGCACCTGTCTCTGATGCCTGTCTCTCCAACAAACAACCTCATTCACATCTTGCGTGTCGCTTCTTTCCCATAATCTCCACATCCACCGTCTGTTCTCGCCCCTGCTGCTGTGGATAGAGCTCATCAGCACACTGCCTTTGTCTTCTTGTTAATGTGCCTCTACTCTGAGACCGCCCCTCTGAGCTACTATGTGTTGTCACACCGTTCAGGTAGCGGTTCTGAATAGCACGGTCTGCTGTAGCAGCTTGGTTCATATTATTCTTAACAACACAAAAGGTGCACCTGCACAGAGCTTTGTCAGTGGCAATCAGTGACTGCATGTGCTTTGGATTTGTGTGAGTGGTCTCTGTATTCTCAAGTGTGTCTGCTCTGTGTGTATCTGCTTGTCTTTAACAGGCCCAACTTCTCTTGTATCTCTTTTTTCTCTGTTTTCGTCTTCCATTCTCCTCTTTATCTTTAGGTAGTCTAACAATCTCACCTTGCTCCTTTGATATAAACCAGCTACATCAACCCAACTATACACACACAGATAGATATTAGGATAAAGCATAAAGAATTATTTTTTTTCCCCTACCCTCTTTGGCAGCCAGACGTGGGGATGGGTCTGTGTGAGATGGCGTATTGTAGGATAACGATGAGCTACCTGTTATAAAATGAGACAAAAGAGAGTTACAATGAGGCAAAACAATGTCTCATCCATCAGTCATGTAATGCATAAAGACAAACGAATGACACCCAAAATTAGTATATAAAAACTTAATGTGCTTAATTTTATAAATTCTTGTATATGAGCATCCAGTGATTAATAGTACACATTATACATTATTGCACTTATAAGGTTCAGCATTAGCTTTAGTATTCTTATGAGTGTTTGGTTTAGAATATGAGATCTTGCAGAACATTTATAGATGTGAATTTGTATATTAATCATGATTAATGTGTTGTAAGGGAAACTGTAGTTCAGAGTACCCTAGTGTACTCCTACCCTGAAGTCTGTGTGACGAAGGGTATAACAATAGCCAGCAGGTGGCAGTAGATGGTTCAGCTCAATTACTGTGAAGCAGCACTATAGAGCCCTTTTCATTTCTTCAATTGTGTTCCTGTTTTGTCTTAGAAAATAACCTCAGAAGGAAAATAATTCATGACACATAAATCTGGTCCCAAATAACAGCCAGTCCAGCACACGGTCAGTCCTTTAAATGTAGGGAAAAACGCTGTAGCCTGTCAGCTTTTTAACTGCAAATCCTACTGCTGAATAATAAAGTCAGAGAGGCAAGAGTCTGCATATGTCTGCCTATTCATTTTACCTTATGGAGCAGAACTCTGCGCTGCATTCCTCCACTTACACAGGCACCCTGGGCGGCACCAAAATGCTCTCTTAATTTTAGCTGCCCCCAGGCATAAATCAGCGAGTGGAAAAACAGAGCCAAAAATGCACAGAGAAAACACAAGAGCAGCTACTACATGGGGAGTGTTACGATTTAGCACTAAGACGGCTGCGGAGAGCTGCTGAGAAGGGAAGATACCTTTTCTGAATGGGGCAATCTGAAAAAGAACGAAAAACTCAAAAGCAAAATTGAATTTGCGATGTGCTTTTCTTTAGATTTGATGCAGGATCCTTACCTAACTCGCGGTGGTGGGGTTGGGGGTTGAAGGGGCCCATGGTGGCAGACTAGGGGTCTGTTTTTTTAGGGGATGGCTGGGGGGTGGGGGTGCTCCACAAATGTATTCTAACCTCCCAACACCCCACCCCTCCTAGTTCTACCTACTCCACGGCACCCCCAAGGCTCTGGGTCTAGTTTAGAAACCTGGGGGCCTCAGAACAGGGGAGCCATTGTATGAGGCAGGGTCCCTGCACAGCAATCAAATGCAGCTCCCCGTACAAAAATAATTCCACACGCAGAGTGTAAGCGCACACGGCCAAGCGAGCCACCAAAGCACCATCTCTGGAATGAGGGAGAAAGTGTAAGAGAAAGATGAACAGGCAGACAGAAAGAGAGGGAGAGGAGGGAGGAGGAAGGGGCTGTTAACCCTTTTCCTGCTGTGTGCCACATATGTGGGCTGACCCAGACAGGCAAACAGGCAGCATTGCTGAGAAAACCTCAAACCATCCCACAGAGAAATTCAGGACTGCTGTACAAGAGAGAGTGAGAGTGAGTGAGTGAGAGAGGGAGAGAGAGACACCCCAGCTGACAGTTTGGTGGAGGGAGTCTTGGCTGTGCTGCCTATTTATTTGGACGGCTTCTTCCTCTCTCAGAAAACAAACATGTCCCGGTAATCTGACAGCACAGTGGGAGGACTGGCCAGTGTTCAGCCTTTAAGACCCTCACTCTCTCTTTCCCTCTCCAGTCACATCTGCTCACAGTCTGCTAGATTACATAACATCCACAAACAATTTTCTTTTCTCTCCTTCCTATGACTGACGGCTCTTTCAAAAGGCCCTGTCCTCCAGTTTGCCACGCCCATGATATTGACAGAGATCTTTAAGGGCTTGTTCAGCATTGTGATTGACCTCAATTGGGTCCCTGCTGTTTATTCTGTAGAGCTACAGTATATGATACCATTGCCTCAAACATGTGGTCTGAGCTTTGTCAACAAACTGAGGGTCCCAGTCACCCAGTTTTGGGCATCTTGCCACCTCAAGGGGGCCAAAGGGGCTCCAGCCAACAGTAGGTCATCCTTTTAGCTCTATAGGATAAAGCTGTAGAGTAGAGTAGCTCCACTACCCGTCTTCATACCAGCCTTACATAGTGCACGTGTTTGTTGCTGCCTTCCAAAACGACCCATGCGAGCGTTTTTTCAGCTGATGCCCATACTGTCAAAATTACATTGTTTGTAAGCAGCGTTGGGCAAGTTACTTAAAAAGTTTTAATTTAAGTAAAATAATTACTCAGGCCAGAACACCTTTGCCCAAGTGAAACCAACGTTTAAATCCAAAATTTCCACAGACTGTGTACAGCTTTTCAGCAGCAGCACTGCAAACTTGGCCCAACTGTTCTCTTCTTTGCTGTACGAGCTGTGAGCTTCATCCACAGGCACAGTCTGGGGAAATACTTGATTTAAACATCCGTTTCGCTACAGGAAAAGACAGGAGACAGTCAGACGGGCAGACAGTAAACACAAAAATAAGCTGCCGGATAACAGGTAAAACCAAATAAAAAAAACAAAGGTTTGTATTTCCCCCCTTAAGGTTTATGCTGAGAATATATATGTGACTGAATTGCTGTGTAATGTATGAGTGCCAAGGTTACAAATGGGGCTACCTCCAACCCTGAACAAAAACAGGTAATTCCTGAATTTGGGCTCACCTGTGCCGAACGTTAGTGGGTCACCAGTGGCTAACGTTAGCAGGCCAGCTACGAAGACACAACTTTTAAATGAGACAACTTTGGAGTCACCAGGGGTCACATTTCTCCTCTTTTGGTAAAGGCTAATTGCCTCCCCACACCTCCAGCTCCTGCGCCAAGCTAACATGTACCGGCCCAATCCGTCAGCTGAAGGGGGACCAAACTGATATCAATCCTTCATTAAACTCCCAGTAAGATAGCAAACAAACTGACCTGCAAAATGCCAATTAGTGACAATAAAGTACTTACTGATTTTGTAATCCCTTACTCTACTCCCTACTGAAAAATGTAATCTCATTACTTTAACACTACACAAGTAATGCGTTACTGCCGAACACTCTCTGTCAGTGACTTTCTTATTGCTTATGACAATACAAAAATGTTTCATATGACTTCTGATATGTTAGGGAAAGATGGTGGTTTTTTTTTTTTTTTTTAAAGCAAACCCTGGTCTGTGACTGGGCACAAACTCACATATTAAATTCAAATGCACTACACACCCGTACCACACCATGACCTCCACTTTACTTTCCGCCTTGGTACATAAAGGGCACACTCCTTCCTGCACTGGCACTAAATGCTGCCATTGGACTCCGATCATCCAATATCGTCCAATATGAACGTAATTCCTAGGGATACTGGGCTGGTGCTTGGGTATTCAAGATTGTCCTCACCAGAGAAAGACAGAATGGGTTGTTTGTCTCAATTCCTAAAATGACAGAACACATGCGGAAGTAGAGCGATGTTATGTCTCAACAAAACCTTTTAGTAAGGAGGCTGAGTTGGAGGGATGGATCAAAAAAGTGTGAACTTGACACAGAGATTACTGTTCACATCCCATCTCCTACCAACACTCAACATTGTTCCCTAACCTTGACCAAGTGTTTTAGTTGCCTAAACCTAAAGATCGGTATGTTCAACCATCTGGCAAGCACTTCTGTTGGAGTATACCGGCACCATAACAATACCCTAACCATAGTTCGTTTGCCATAACCAAATCTTCCCCTAACCTTAACCATATAGTTGCCATGCACAGGTACTGTAGAAAGAAAGAATAAAAAAATGCTGGGATTAACATCACTGGCTGAGATCCAAGGTTTTGCAGAATCGCCCCATATCAACATTCTTTAATGTACAATTATTATGGACCTCTAAGCATCTATCTTAAATTACAACTGAGCTCATCTCAGTGTTTACATGAATAGCAACTATTTATTATCCACCTCCATTTGTGCTAATGTAATATGTACATAAATTCCTGTAGCGTTAAGTGTCTGAACCCCAGCAGTCAAGTGAGCAGCCGCAAACTGCTCTGTAATGGTGGCTAACAGCAGACAGCTAACAGCAAAGGGCGCAGAGCCAGGCCGTTGAGCCCCTCTGCACCAGTGATAATCTGCCAATAGAAAGAACTAATGCAAGGGGAGCTCAATAAAAATGTTGTGAGGGGAGAAAGAGGAGAGAGAGGGAGAGCGAGAGAGAAAGAGAAAGAGCTCTCCAGACCTCCTTTTTCCCTACTCAGCCTTCGAGCCCAGATGTTTATGGTCTGTATAAACTATTGAGGGCTCGAGAATGTCCCCCACTCCGGAGCGAGCAGCAGCAGTGCAGAAGCCCAGACTTATCACTCTCTCTCTCTCTCTCTCTCTCTCTCTTACTGTCTCTGTCTTGACTCCCTCACTGTAAATCCATCCAGACACACAAGCAACGACGACAGCTGGGAAACAGAACTATTGCTATTCTCCAACAGCACTCAATCATGACCACCTCGGACCGTTTCCACACACTTCTAAAAAATGGTTCACCCCCCCAACTTCTTTTTTTCTAACTCGC
This sequence comes from Macquaria australasica, assembly GCA_005408345.1. NCBI lineage: Eukaryota > Metazoa > Chordata > Actinopteri > Centrarchiformes > Percichthyidae > Macquaria > Macquaria australasica. The sequence goes on along the minus strand of SEMN01000194.1, from coordinate 655,302 downwards.
ACTCGGTTTCTATAACTGCTTCTCTTGCTCACACCCTCCTGCCCTTGTCCTCAAATAACTACTGTAAAATCAATCTGGCAAGGATATATTTCTTCATCCAGTTTCTACCATTATGTTTCTTTACAGCCACACTAGATTTTACTCTCAGTTGTCTGTCTTGTTACTTTCCCTCCTTCCTCCCCCTTTCATTTCTGCCTTCTCCCCTCTCTTTTTCTCTCTCTCTTCTCGCATCTTTGTGTGTTGGAGGATATAGTCCTTCGTTGTCTGAGGTTTTTTTGCTCCGCTCCGTTTCCAGCACATGTGGTATCAAACCGACCTACATGGGTGCGATAAAGCAAACAGTCCGCGGTCCCTCCCTGACAGACTAATTTGAACAAATTCTCAAATTGCACCCCAAATTGAAAGCACATTGGGGTGCGGGCGACCATCACTTATAAAAATCTGGATAAGTGACCAACAATGAGGCCAAAATAATACATGGGCAACTACCCTTGTTACTGTAAGCAGCTGGGTAGCCAGACAGATGTTCAGATTGTGCCCGCAGTTGCACCAGTGTGGGTGTCTGAGCGATATTTCTGTGCGTGACGTGGCAGGAATGTTTCGTTATGGTATAGCTGTAGGGTGGGGAAGTGTGTCCCTGCCCCGTGCCGAGTGTACATACAGGGCTTAATGACTCTGAGGAATGTTAATCAGAGGTTCAATAAACAGAACCAAAGGCATACATGATGCACACAGATGTGTATGAAATGATTGCCGTACCCCCTTGGACCATCCAGTTTTTGGAGGAGGATGGGGGGTAATATAGGAAAGAGTGGTGAATGGGGTTGGAGGAAGACATCACATGACCTGTAATCACTAATACTTCCAGGACTTGGCTCAGTCTTTCCCTCCCTGTCTCTTTTTCTGTATTCTGGAAGCTCGGCCCAGCTCCAGCTCTCGTGAGTGAAGCCAGAGGTCTATTTTCTGGACGGGGTTACTCCTTGTCTATGATTGTGTTTGTTTGTGCTGCGGGGGGAAAAGAGAGAATGGCTTTAGTTTCCAAATCATCAGCCCTGCAGGGTCTGCATAAAGCCTCAGCCCTCCTCCTCCTCTTCCTCCTCCTTTTCAGTCGTCCTTAGACGTTCATTTACTAACATGGTTCCTCTTGCCCTTAGGCTCCCAGTGTCAATAATACACACTGCTCAGAGAGCTGCCCCAAAACAGGTCAGTCAGTCCAGGAACGGGACGTGAGCATTCATCTTTTTCATTGTCGGGAAAGGATCCAAAGCAATTTCAACTGGCAAGTGGAGAGGATTCCCGAGACATCTCTTCTGTCTCCAAAACACACAAGGTCTAAATCAAAAAAAGGGCAGCAATGGGCAGAGTCGCGGTGCAGCACGCCTAAGCCGTGGCTAAGTCCCGCAGCCAGTGGCCATAATGAAAACTGCTCTGCGGAGTGTGCCCAGTGGCGGTCAGACAGATCCACCCGCTGCAGCGCTGCACAATGAGGCTGTTATACTCATGACAAGCATCTCTCTCTGCCCAGACGCTGTGCATAGAGAAAACTGTTGACACCCACAAAATACAGTTCCCATTACATCACGCTGAGGCCCATCGCAATTTCTTGGGAGTAATGTTAAATTTAGTTGAGCCATCAGTCACTCCACCCAACATTGTGTCATGATATTCTGCAGCCACAGGAGAAGCAGCTCTCACTATTTTGAGGTACAGAATGCGAAGAATTCAAAGATGGGATAAACTGTTCTCTGTACATCCAACAATCATTACTCAGGATCTGCTTATTTTTATAGTAAACAGTGGACATACCTATCGTCTGAACTAGACATCACTGTGTTTTCAAACCAATAGCCATGCCAGATGTTACATCTTATAATAAAATGTAATTTGCATACTGCCTCAGAAAATTGGCGTCGTTTCCCAGCCGAAACATATAAAGCAGGATTGCACCGAGGAACTCTTCAAAGGTAAGAGGCTCAAATTTAGTTGCCTCCATTGCAAATTGCAGATCAACTTTCTTTGCTGTGCTGAATACACAGGCCTAGCGTGATTCCTGAGGCAATGCACCTGGGCTTCATCTTTCTGGACCACGTGGAATAAAGCGCTGCAAAGTCAAGTGGGGGATGTAGTCGATGGTTATCTCGAGAAGGGAAAGAAAGCCATCTTGGTTTCCACAGCTCTGCTTAATACTGGGTAGCCATTATAGAGAAATGAGTTTCCAGTAAAAGCAATTTCATTGTTTATAGATGGTAATATGAGTATAGTGCGGTGACAAAAAAAAGTGTCATGTTGTTTGCTCGGGTTTGGCATTTTTTCACTCTCGCTTCTCATTAAAAGTAGAGAAAAGTATATGAAAAGAGGCTTGTGTCTTGACTGAAAGATGATTTTGACTTTTCTTTTTGAATTCTTTGGCAAAGATGGATGCCAGTGCAGACTTAAGCACAAACAGCAGGGTGTACAGTAGGAATACCAAGAGTGCAGTTCACTAAAATTACTGTCCTTATGCTATCAAAAAAATCTTAATGTCTTCAGTATTTGAACTTTGGTTTTTTATCAATCAATTGGCAAACAACTTTTGCTGGAGTCCAGTATTTGTTCCAATAACCCATTTATTGATTATCATCCATTGTTCCTCTTGATTTGCCTCTTGGTTTATATTTACACTTAAGTTCACAAAGTGTACTTACTTTCCCTGAGATAATTGAGATGAGAGAGAAGCACTTCGGCGTTGTACATGGTGGTGAGCCGGAGGAAGTCGTCCTTGCCCATCTTGCAGAGCTCTTTGCCGTCTGTGTTCTGAAACATGGCCGTGTCGATCTCTAACAGGCCGTACTCCTTGATGGCCCACTCAAGCCACTGGCGCACATGGTCCTGGGACCACAATGATGGGTCTGCAGGAAGAAGAAGAAGATAGAGGAAGTTTAGACAGAGTTGGGAGAGCCTCATATCTGACTAAGGTGAAGGGAGGGGGAGAAATGAACAAATTGGAAACAGAATTTTTTATCAGTAGCAGACCTTGTTCAGATAGTTGTAAAAATGTTTTCTCTTATTCAAACCACATGAACAGTGTTTACCTGAAAGGGATGACTCATATTAGGCTTCAGGTAAAAAAAAAATTCACAGAGTAGTATTCACTCTGAAATCCCTTCCTGTCATTGTTCAAACTTTGTAGTACGTTTTGTAATGTCACATATGGCAACAAAGCAGGCTAAAATAAACAAAAACACAGTATTTGCAAGTACTGCTTGACCCACGTCTGATATACTGCACAGCCAATCTGGAAACCGAACCCAAACGTACCACTTGTGGTTAAGGAGTGGCCTCTATGTTGAACTCCTATTAGGTTAATAGATGAGTGGCCGTTTGCATCAGTTTAGCACTAACACTTGAATAGCCTTTAAAATGGAAAATTTACCATGGCTCCTTTGGATTTTGATTAAATGTTACATGTGCTCATTTTTGGGAAAATACAGTCATTCTCTTTGGTTATCTGGCTTAAGTGTAACAACGTAATCAACTTACGCATTTCTTTTCTGAAGGCTATAACACCGAAACTGCACTTGTTACTCCCTGAACCTTGTTATTTCACATACTGGAAGATCAAATTCGTGAAACCAGTGAAGAAATATATAGGTCTGGCAGAGAAACAGACATCTCTACCTGCACGCATTCAGCCGTGCTCCCATGAGTGACGTAAACCATTGGAACAATGCTTTACCCCATGAACCAGCTAAATGAAAATGGGACTCGTAAAACATTTACAGCATTGGCAAAATTATACCAAAACAGAAGAGTGATTCTGTCTGTAATCACAGCAGCAGCACAGAAAAAAAACACCTAAAACAATTTGCACCTGTATAAATATGCAGTGATTATACAGATACACTGTTTTATTAATACACACATATTTATATATTTTTATTATATTCAGCTTTACGCTAGTGGTCAAAAAGCTATTCTTACCTGCGGGTACAATGACTCTCCGCTCATTGGTGGTCATGTTGGGGGGAGGGGCATTCTTCTCATCCATGTAGTTTCCATAGTTCATCTGAGATGTGTCGTTGCCCCCCACCAGCTTATTACATTTACCCACACTGCAGTCCACTGGAGACTCCCTGCTACACAAACACAAACGTACAAGAAAGTTGCAAAAATATTATCAGCAGATAAATTGGGTGCTGTTGGTTTTTCTTTTCCACTCATTGACTTTGGCAGGGGATATTTAAGCCCTACACTGGCCAGGGCCACGTATACCGAAGATTAGAAGCAAAAAGTGAAGGTTAGTTGTGGTAAATAAATGGCCTGTTGAATGACAAATGACAATATTTATAGCTGCAGCGGTAGCGATGAACACCAAATGTCTAATATGTCTAATAAAGATAGATATAAACTCCTATCTCACTGAACACTAAAGAATGCGAGACACAGGAAGTGGTTGCCATGCCATACCTGGATCCATTCATGTGCTCATATTCTCTCTTGACGTTGACCCGCACCGGCTGGTTGATCCACTCCTGCTGTGGGGGTAGGGGGTTGATTTTGTGGGTCTGGCCGTAGTCCTGTGTGCCAGATGCAGTCATGTCTGTCTTGGGGAGAGGGGCAGCAGCAGCGTACGGAGGCTCAAATAAGGACTGGTCTTCACTCACCACTGATAGCGCCTCCTGTAGGTGGAAGGAACAAATACTTTGTATGTCTTTCTTGACTCACATTACAAGTGCTAGTATGTGAGCAATAGATAGCGCTCCTTAGTCTGTCCATTTAATATAATACTATAGCTAGCAGCTGGTTAGCTTAGCTTAGCATAAAGCCTGTATGCAAGGGGACAGTGCTAGCCTGTATATCCAAGTGTAACAAAACACACCTACCAACACCTCTAAAGCTCACTAATTACACATGTAATAATAATAATTATAACATATAACAATAAGTAAGTGTAAAAACAGCGCAATTTTTTACGTTGGGTTATGTGCTATTTTTTGTATGGGCGCAGTGACTTCCTGGAGTCTCTGCGCCTGCGCTTTACACTTTTTTTTGTATGTATTAAAGAAATGAGACATAAGGCGTTAATTCAAGAGTTTTAGAGTTGCTGGCCGGCGTTTTATTGCACTTTTGGACAGGGCCAGGCTAGCTGTTTCCCCCTGCTCCTTTATGCTAAGCTAAGCTAACCGTCTCCTGGCTGGTTTCATATTTAACAGACAGATATGAGAGTGGTATTAATCTTCTCATCTAACTCTCGGCGGGAAAAAGCAAAAAGGGTTATTTCCCAAAGTGTCAAGCTGTTTCGAACGGGAAGACATAGTCATGTGATAAGAATGATAAGAATACACCCACAGACACGAGCAGATACAACTCGAGTCTCTCATTTGACACTGCCAAGATACTTGTGATGTAAAATTTTCAATCTCTTGTGTATTTTTGTTTACAGCAATTATGTGCAGTTAGGCTATTGGTCATATCACAGTCTGGCATCCTCAGTAGTTTGTGTATACAGCCCATGTAGCAACTGTAGCTTCCTGTTGATGTTAGGGTGACTTCAATCATGCCCACAGTGGAGTAAGACAGAGTTATAAGCTTGGGGCGCTACCGCTATACTGGTTTACTGACATTATCAGTCAATCCATACACCTATTCTGCCAGTAATGACCCATTGTTTCACAGATAAAAGAAAAACAATGCCTCCTCAGATTCTCAAGTTTACTGTGTGAGCTGATCATTTTAAATATTCTAACAAAACTTCCCAGATTCCTGGTTGTGTAATCATTTTCTCTCGCCCATTATGAGTGTCTTCTTAACTCCACCGAACCCAAAAATCCCCTGTCATGCCCTAATGTGTCTGTCTTGTCTGAGCGTTGGGCTTCCCTCCACAGCTGAAGACTCAACAGAAGCAGGAGGGGGGGTCATGGCTGCACTGACCCCTCTGCTGTGGCTCAGCTGGAGCAATGTAAGTTTATTAAAGAAAACAAACGCAGAAACTCAGCGCTGGCCAAGATATTACGTGGTTTCCAACATGCTCCTCGTGTAATGACTTGGAAGTGAAGCATGGATTATGTACTTCATGGGTTACATTTTTACATACAGATGTCACTGGTTAGTGTTTGACAGTGAACAGAGTCGGGCAATGTCACCATCTCAGACCTGTGCCAGGCATCTTTTAGCTGGCACAGAATGTAGATACTGCTTAACAATAACTTGATGAGTCAGGCTTTGTTATAACTGCTCCATCCATCATTGTTAAAAACAATCAAACAAACAAATATAAAAAAAAACACTAAGTCAGAAAATCAAGTGAAATCATCACAGTCATATGCTTCTGCTGAGGATTAAGCTCGGGTCTGATGCACATCTGGATCTGATAGGATCTGATGGCACAGTTTAGACCGAGACGTGTCTAATTCCCGAGGACTGAATTATTTCATTCCAAAATGCCACATATCTGCTTCAGGGGGAAAAGGCTATTTGATATTCATTGATCAGTATTTCCAACATGTAGCCGTTTGCATTCTCTAAAATGTTACTTTTAAGAAAGCAAAATCCTCATGATCTCACGTAACTTCAGTATCATTCCATGCTAAGACATTTCATGCAAGTAGAAGGTTTTCACTTATCCTTATTTTGATGACAAATGTCTCTTTTTGTGACAAAAGTTTTCATTGGAACAACTAGAGGCTGACTATAATATGTATGAGGTATATATACGCATACACCAAAACACTGCAGTGACTTTAAATGGCAGGATGCTCTCTCTCAAACTCCATTTTAACACTGAGTTGAAAAATACAACATGCTAAAAATTTCCTGTAACTACAATAATCACAACCTGAGTGTCTTTTACGGCAGTTAGAGCTGTTTTATACATTATAAACACAAACAAAACAACTTTGATTTTACTGTGAACTAAAAGAAAAGAGATGATGCTGCATGTTTTGAGTAAATCTGAGTTCTTAAACAACAAACATCAGCAAGATTAAATTGTTTAGCAAATGATTTATTTGATTATACTATTATAGTATTTGATTATCAATAAAAAAAATCATAATTTCCAATACTTGATGTATTGATATAATATTTGGATCACATGCTGATTGGTGCTTTTCTAATTACTAAAGTTGAAATAATTGTAATTAATATTTGAACCCATCACAGGTACTTTGCATAAAAACTGATCTGATAATAGAAAGTGAAAGGTGAAGCCTTCGCTCTGTACCATTTATTATCTCACATCATGGCAACCTTTGCTGTGGAAAAAGGTTTAAATTTGTATTTGCACTACAGTGCCCTCTGTTGTAATGCCACATACCCACTACTGGCCATGTTCACACAAGTAAAATAAAGTATGGATGGAAAGATTTACAATATGTGACAGCTACACGTGAGTTTTAATTATCTTTTTCAAACACCCTGGAATACGAGGCGCCTATACTCGGTTTTAACAATGTGGTGAAGTGGAATGACATTCTCAAACGCGAGAGAAAGGCATTTAATTTTTCTTCACACACAGTTAGAAACAGCAAGGCCTATACCACATAATAAATACAAAACAAACGTTTGCATAAACTACTACATTAACGGGTGGATGAAAAAGCTGAACCTCTCCAGAGTATTTAACCATCCCGACAGAATTAGATTTTCCAGTGATTTCATCAGTGGATCCATCATAGTGCTAACCCTGGCAGCAGGACTCACTATCTGAGCAGAGCACACCAGCTAGTCTGTGGATGATAAAGTGTAGAAGAGTGAGGGAATGTCTCATTACAGCCCGATAAGGGCTTAGTCAACGATTATGACTGTTGCACGTTATATTTACAGTGACATATCAGCCTGCACAATTGAAACCATGATTGGCAAGTGGTGCGTGCCTATCAAGATTGCACAGGGTTTTTAAAAATAGGAGCACATCACTCTCATGAAGAGAAGCTGAAAGGATGACAGACCAGTGCCAGACCAGCGCCTATGTTTTCTTTCCAGTATCTGTGGTGAACACACACATACTGCCAGTGGGAGCTACAGGCGGTTACACTCAGTTTTCTGTCTGCCTCACAATGTCCACAGATAATTGTCCAATGGTTGTGTGCCACGCTTAAACAATTTAGATGATTTTCTCCGGAAGACCACATCTGAACATAATCACTAAAAACTCTATACAGGTTGTGAGTAAAAAAAAATGTAGTCCTTAAAAACGTTTTTCTGAAGATCTGAATTCTATTTTTGCAATATATCCTTCTGCTGTGCCACAGACAAAGGGGGAAAAACATCAAATAAATCATGGCTCAGCTGTTAAACTGCAGGCAGCATTATAAGCATTGTGTGAGTGTGACACCTGCTGGGAGCCACCTCTGTTCTGTTTACATCAGTCAAGTCTATCTCTCCAAATGCGTCATGACGCGTCTGGAGCAGACTGGATATATGCAATAGCTCCACATCCAGACTACACGTGTGATTGTTTGACGTTCACACACAGCCATCTAGCAGGATCCACCCAGGGGGGGCATTCCTGCCTTTTGTTTAAGAAGGAAGAGGAAACCTGTCAGGAAAAGATTGTGTAGAACAGGAAGCTCTCATGGCTAGAGAGCCCTTCCTTTCTTTTAGCGAGCATGAATGCAGCTAGCAGCCAGTCATTCATACCCAAGGATTCAATTATGATTACATTAATTGTCACAACTTCTTGCTTTGTTACAAACATCCAGGCTGAGACGTTCATGTCCTCCTTCTGCATGGCATTCATCCCCGATACATAATAAAACAATTACAGCGCTGTGAGCGGTGAATGACGGGATTTAAGTGACTATATGCAGCCTGACATTTTTGTCTGGCCAACGTTTACACTCTTCCCAAACTCACACCACACCCAGCCGCCACAAACCCGCTACTTTAAATTTCCAAAAACAAAACAAAGTCGCATTACTTTTCAGCAACAATCAGAGCAAATGCAGACGCTGCATTCTTCTGAGCTTACACTTGTTAACCGGAGGACACAGACTGAACGCACCGCAGGGTGAACTAATCGGGACTTGCCATTCAACATCTGGTGGCTGGAGCCATAATGCATCCGGAGTTTGACTGTCGGGGGCCAGTAGCCAATGTTAATCTAGACCAGCGCTGTTGACTACTAACATACCATTTCAAAATAGTTGTGTAACTGTATAGGGAGCAAGCCAAGGTATCATTGTGAAGCCTTGCGGTTTTAAGTGTTGCAAACTGAGCAGTTAGCGCGTGAAGTTACCACATGACAGCTTTCCTTACACTTTGACAAAACTCTCTGTGCGACGGAGGGAGAGAAGTTACAATAATCAACAGCAACAAAGAGAAAAAAGATTATTTCTTGTGTAAATACCAAACCATCACAGTTTTTTTGACCCACGACAGGATCTTCGGATCGAGCCGGGCGATGTGCCACACCGCTGTTGCGCAGCTCGACACATCGTATCCAGCGGTACATCCAGTCATGGCTATTGCTCAATCCCCGCTGCCCAGACTAAACCAAATCGTTGAACTCGTGGATTACTTATACCTATATGAAAGTACAGTATACCGCGTGTTGTCTGAAACAAATAGCCACTCCTTTTTGCCTTTCCAGACGTGCGTAATTGTGCGCTTGGTCCCCAAAATCCAAAGCGTGATTCTGATTTAGCCTTGAATCCACACCGTAGCGAATCCTCACAACCAGGCAGCTTATTGAAAAAGGAAAGTGGATACTTTCAAAGAAAGGGGAACAGAAGGAAATCGGGTTACCGCTTTCAAACCGAGAGAAAAAAGCCGCTCATCGTCGTCAGATTGGATGTCCCAACTCACAGACCGACACAGAGGGGCATTTCAACCCATTGCTTAAAAAAAGGAGGCGCAACTCCGAAAAAGCAGTCTCCCACAAACTCATACACCCCGTTCTCCACCCTTACCTTAATAGTTCCGTCCATTTTGCGCAATTTTCAGCGGACCCCGACAATATCCCAAACATGACACGCTTCTGAATTAATTCCAGCCCCCGGTATGTGGCGGAGAGAAAGAGACACTTTTACCGGATTGAGTTTTTTCTTTCCTCTAAATTTGGGAAGTGAAGTCACCACTGTTGAGAAGGTTGAGAAGGAAGCTGTGTGTCACAGAAAGCCCTGCCTTCAAAAAAGCAGGATACTGTCCCAGAGAGATAAGCAGGGAAAACAATTGAGTGTTCGCTCCGCTGTTATGTTTTTCTGCTCGGAAATATTTACAGGATGACTGCCTGCGTTGTGCACAGCCATTGCCGTGTAGCCCGCTGTAGAATAGTGTTGTGTGTTTTGCTTTCCCAGTAATGTCACGGATGGTGTGGAAGGGTTTACTATTTGTCCGACTTATGAATTATTTCTGCACACATTTAACTGAGGTTTTCGGGAATGAGGTTTATTGTCGCAGGACCCTCTAAGTTATGTGATCCCATGTTTTAGAGCGCTTTTGGTTCACGCCTACACTTCAGACTTGTATCTGGCCATGCCTCCATCCCTCTGTAAATCAGCCTATTCTCTGTTTTATCCTATATTTCAGAGTGAAAGTGATACATAATAAATAAAGTTTATCTTTGAATGTGGACAGATGTTTCTCTCACACTTACTGCTGATGGAGCTCTAAATCAAAACAGGAGAGAAACCTGAACACCTATATTGCAGGAGTTGTTGCAACCTGGTCTTTTTTATTCTTTTTTTTTGTTTTGTTTTTTTGTTATGGCTCTCCGTGAACCTTCTGTGAAGTTTTCCTGAGACCCCATTAATAAAATCCCAAGCATTCAGCAGCTAACCGCACTATAGTCTGAGGGTCTGCTCTACACGTGTGCGTCTGCTGTTCAGCATGAGGACTGAGTGGCTGAAATGCAGCCTGCATCAACAAAAGCATACTTGAAAAGAGGACACAAATGTATATTATTATTATTGTTATAAATTATGTTTGAGGTTGCTACTGCTATTCAATGGTTTCTCCCTACTCGCCTGAGCCCAAAAAAAGAAATTCCCTAATCACAATCCCCACCCCCACATGGGTATTTTTCCCCTTTTCGTCTGCACTATGAAATTGCCCTCATCAATTCAGGCATAATTTTAGTGCAGATGCTACATGGAGCCAGCTCTGAACGTGACCAGACCAGTCACACTGCAAGAAACGTCAATTTTTACAAATGTATTGCCACATTCAGCATTTCATTGATATTTTTTTTTCTGAGGACAAATGAAACACATATAAATCTAACAAGTAGGTAACGCAGGCTTCATTTAGAGACTCAAAGGAAATCCACTTTAAGCCAGATGAACTATTTTTATTGTCTCAGGGATTTGTAGAGACCCACCAAGTAAATCACATTTGACAAGGAAAAAACTTTTCTTTTGACAAAAGTGAATATAACTCACTACACTGCAAATTTTTTATCATGTTTAACAATATATTTTTAGATTTAGTTGAAATGATGACGATGGATATTTTTTGCAGTGTTGGGGTTCTGCCTCGGGGAGCGGCCTCAGAGTGGTCAAACAGAGACTGCGCTGCCGCAACGACTGACAGCAGGGCCGGCCTGTCTGCTCTCGACTTGGGGGTCTGGTGGGGCTGAGGGCCCCCACCCTTGGGATTACCACATCTGGATCCTGCTAAGGGTCAAGGCTTCTCCTGCCTGAGGCCAGTTCAGACTCGTGTAATTAAGGGAGACACCTTGTTTAACTCTTCAGTGACTGGTTTGGTTTCTTTTTTTTGTTTTGTTTTGTTTTTCTATACATTCCAGTGTCTGAGGTTTTTATATATGCATTTTATTATAGGGAAACCAGTGATAAAGTGGCAAATTAAAGAGTTGCTTAAGATGTGACCTTGAGCTGGTGATTCACCATACAGGGCTTTATGACCAGTAATACAAACAGATCTCTTAAAATACCCAGTTCTTTGAGTTTTATAATGTGATGTGCTTCTTTGGATTTATATCATCAGTTTCCATTAATATAAAGCTCACCTTACCCTCCTCTCCTCTGCAGAATCCAAAATCAGCTTAGGTTGTGTAAATAATTGAAATGCAGTGTTATGAAATAAGGCTGCAAATTTACAGGATGCTTTTCAAATGACACAGAACCCTCATGTTTTCCTGAGAAGTCTGATTTTCTAATCTATCAACATCTCGCCAACAGCTCGCCTCAGACCAGATCACTCCTCCCTCTCTGGATTAAAATACCTGCCATCCCAGTCATAGAGCTTATTAGGAAGACTGGGGGTCCAGGACCTACCAAGACCATAATGAATACAGTGGTAACAAACATTTTGGAAGGCCAATAAACAGATGCAAGTTGGTTTACACAGTGAACCACAGAACATCTGGCTTGACGCTGGAACTAGACAGCCAGACATTTCTTCCTTACACCACCAGCCAGTAGCTCCTCTGTCTCTCTGCTGGGGCAACCAGCCAGAGGTTTGTGGACACTATACAGAGTTTATGTTCAGCAGTCTTTCAATTGTTAGGCCTATTCTTTCTTTTTTAGTTTACATGAAGATCTTCTAAGATTTAGTGCATGGAGAATTTGGTCACAGTCTTACATGTGAGAAAGTGAGTATTAAGATTTTTATTTGTCACATAGGCCTAACAACAATCTGTCAAAGGGGAGATGTAAAGGGGAAATTGAACTTAAAGAGGTTTCTTCTAAAAACGAACTGTCTTGTACTTTGTATAAAATAATATTTTTATAGTGTAGTCTATGAATTTAAGGTTGCACATGAGTACCTCATTTAATCAGTCATGAGGCGGGAAATTACATATCCAGCCTGATGAATTTGGTGAGAAACTTTTCAGCGGAGTGTTATTCCAAAGGAGAAATAGTCCCAGTCAACTTGAGCCTGCTAAATTTGCTGTTTATCAGACTGCAGACTTGTATTCAGATCATTCCTTCTCTCGGGCTAAAAGACAGCCCGAGTCAAAATACTGAGGGCAAAAAGTGGAGTCTGCAGCACATATAAGCACGAACTGTCTGGCCCCTCGCTCTAGGCCATAATTAATTTGAGATTTATTTTTATTGGAGAGTTCCAGTCTCGCCTGGCCTTAACCAAACAAAACCAAATGCCGGGCAGTGGATTCGCTTGAATGAGGAATATTTCTTTAAATTTTGTATTGAGGCGTGTTACATTCTGACCAATATCTCCCTGAATGTGAGTGAAGCACTTGCACGCAAAAAACACATGCTTACCCTGAATCCGGGGAGGATAAAAAATAACATTACTGGAATCAGAACAAACAGAAATAATCTAGGCTGCATTTCCACAGCATATCAAAGAAACTATGAGATGCAAGCACTGTAAAATTGAAAGTTAACTCCAAAAATCGCCTTCCATGCTCAAGTCACACTCACCTCTGCTTCTCCCTCATTGGCCTCCTGTCTTTTTTAGGGAGCAGAAAGACTCATTTAAAAGCATTTTCCCCCCCCAAAAAAACATTCCGCGCTATTCAACTCTCTCACAACAAATCAGGAATTGTTCTGAGCACTGAAACGCCGAGTCTCTCTGCAGTGGCACAAACGCCGTGGCTGGATGAAAAGAGCCCTTATTCAAAGGGGAAATAAGTCTTCAAAACACTAACAAGTCGCTCTTGGAAAAATACCTTGATTATGAAGATATTACCATAGCTCGCCTCTGCACAATGGCCCATTCTAATGAGGCACAATCCGAGCAGTCACCCTCGTTAGATTATTATGATGGATGTGAGCAAACGTCATGCGAGCAAAGTGCACGTTGAACATTATGTGGACATTATACGGTCACATATACGGTTTTATATATACATTTTATATGTAAAAAAGAAATATTTAATGGTTTCAGTGCCTCAGATATGTAGCAGTTGCAGGTATTCATGCTGCGCCATGTGAGACGCGAAGCAGTTTTTATGTGAAAACCAGATGTGCGCCGTTTGCTTTATTTACATTCTCAGAGAGAGAGAGAGAGAGAGAGAGAGAGAGAGAGATTCATGACGTCAAACGTGATAATTAGCCTTAACAGCAGCCTCTTCGGATTGAAGATTTATAATTTTGCAAGAATATTTCTAACAACTCTTATTTTATTCTTCTCATATATAATCCACTGTAAACAGTTAATTTTACGCATTTCTAATACAAATAATTGAAGCCAATCATTACTAGATTACTGCTTGTTTTAACACTCAGTATAAGACTGGAATGACTTGAGTTTTTGCATTTCAGACTTATTGGAAAATATAGTTGAACTTCACAGCCTAAGTAAAAAAAAAAACGAAAGGACCCCAGCTTGTCCCTCCAACATTACCTGATCGAAGAGACGGTGGTGTCTTACCTTGACGTAAGACGACGTGTCAGGAACAGTTTGAAACATGTCTACTTGACAGACAGGCCCAAGGTGCTCAGTCTCCAATGGGCCCTGAGAAAAGAAAAAGTCAGAGAATTAATAATAACTTAATATCATCATTATAATTAGTAGGCCATAGACCTATTATTTCGATTTTAATCGGATGCTTTATGCATTATTTTTACGGTTATCTGAACATTGTCCTAATATTTCAAGCGTCACAGAGATAATTAAAACTCGCAAATAGATTTCCCTGTTGTCATCAAGACATCACTTACACTTGACATGACAGCTACATGCTGTGGGCCTACAGCAAACATTCACAAAGTACCGCGGGTTTTGTGGACTTCCACATATAGGGCACACATGGGTTACCACTTCCACCAAAATAAAGGGAAAGTCAAATTTGCATAATGGCCCCCTGTATGTCTGTCTGACTGCACACATAATCCCTTGATTCACTCATAGAGACCTCATTTTTTCTCTCCAGTGGGTCAGAGGTATCAGATACGGGTAGGTTTTAATTATCGCTGTCCGTACATTAACAACACCAACAGATGGAAATTACACCACTAACCTATACTGGTAACACGGATGAATTACTCCAAGCAGCCCAATAGGAGCTGGGTAGTAGAAGAAGAGGGCCCCATCCCAACCCCCATCACGTTTTCCCCTAAAGCTTACCACATATTGAAACACTTTTCGCTTTAATAAGTGCAGCTTACAAAGTCTAGGGTGAAAGGGCACTTGGAGGACGGTGTCTTTAGCCCTTCCCTCCCCGTGCAATTATTAGGAAGGCAGTGGCACATACCATCACAAATGGCAAATTAACGTATATGGACCTCTATATTGGCATTCAGGACGCACCGTTAAAGTTTAACATATCTTAATAAGGCCAGTGGGACGTCATTCTCCTGTTCAGCATGCGTGCTCTGACCTGTCACGATTATTAATATACTATCAGGAACCTTTGCATTTGAGAATAATTAGTACTGGATGCAGATCACGGGCCCTTGTGATCTTAAGCCAATACCTGGCAGGGAAATACAGCAGCAAAAAAGAAAAAAAGAAGAAGAAAGAAAGAAAAGAAACAGAAAATAACACACCAAAAAACACAGGGAGACTTGTACCTTTCTGCACGCGATCAGGGGTTTAATAGCGGAGTAGCAGCGCAATTTCACGTTTCAAATTTTTTTGCGCATTGAATTCCTGCACCACGATAAATTAGCCAAGGAAGGAGGGCTTATATATGAACGTGGCACGGTTTAAATAGCCCACTTGTAGGGGGACCAATGTTTTTTTGTGTTGTTTTTTTTTTTTTTTGACTTCTCGGCTCCTGCAGGCAAACGCAGTGCTCGCCTCATAAAGTTTCCCAAATGCATCCAATTTCTACGCGGTAAAAAGAGCATAGAATGCCGCATCTGCAGCCAATTAGGCAGAGGAGGACTGGTGAATAACGGCGTGAACCTCCCTCCGAGACAGCCCCGTGGGCCGGGACCCCTCTAGTGTTACATTTTAAGCATCTTACCTTGCTGTTATCCATCATAAACGAGATCCAACTGATTCTCAGCTAATACGCATTCCATCTTTTCCCCCCTCACATATACAGACTTCCCTAAAGTGAGACTGCGTAGAAGTGAACTAACAAAAATTCAGTATATTTCAATTGCAAAACTCATATTTAACTCAGACTATGGATAAGGCAAAACTTTGAATAACAAATCTGCTGTAATTATACACAAACATTAACACAAAGATTGATTTCATTTCTCTGTCTTGGTCATTCCAGAAAGTCAACTCTTTTTGTTTTTGGTCGATTGACATTCAATCTACTGCTTTTTACAATGTGACTGAGCATCAACAATAGCAATAAAACACGCGGAAATGATTTATTGTGCTCCTGCATGCACACCTACGCCGCAGAGTTTGCCTGTGCAACACTTTGGCGAACGTGAATCCGTTTTTGTTATTTTCCTCACTCACCTGTCGTTTTGTGTGTCGGTCGTTTGGTCTTGTTCGATCTAATCACTCCTCCGCCAATTTTAAACAATTAGTCCCGTCCAGGCAAAGCCGCTTTCCAATGATGATGACAGTGAGTTATTTTGAAAGGGGCTGAAAAAGGAGCGCCTGGTGTATGAATGGAAATGTTGCTGAGACGG
This sequence comes from Macquaria australasica, assembly GCA_005408345.1. Classification (NCBI taxonomy): domain Eukaryota; kingdom Metazoa; phylum Chordata; class Actinopteri; order Centrarchiformes; family Percichthyidae; genus Macquaria; species Macquaria australasica. The sequence continues at coordinate 638,851 of SEMN01000194.1, read as the reverse complement.
GAAAGCCGCGACCAATGAGCAGCGAGAGAAAACCTCCCCTTGCCTGCAGTGTGAGGCCACTGAACCATGAAATAAGGGGAAAAGCAGAGGGAGAAAGAGCGTCATAAACCCGCGTAATAAAGTCTTTTGGTAAAGAAAAGTGTCGAGAAAAATGTAAAATACGTATTTTTGTTTTGTTTTGTTTTTTAATGTCATTTTTCGTTTGTGATTAGGTTCATGCACTGCCAATGTCGGAACAGCAGTGGGTAATGTGGGTAAACTGCTGTGTGAAACAGCCAGAGAACTTCAAAAGCACCACAAACATCATTACAAAAAAACTGCGTTTATCTTCCAAGAAACTGCCATTGCATGTTCTCCCACCTGTAAACGTCCCACCCGCAAATTGAGAGGTGGACAAAGTGTGTTAATGGATGGATTTAGACTCCATTAGAAAGCATGTTATCTGACAAATTTGACAGAACCAATAAAACATCACTCACAAGGATCAAGCTTGATGTGGAATATTTCTGGAGACTAGAGGATCTTCTTGATTTTCACACCTCTGCAAAATAAACCATCATTCCCTCCAATCAGGCCGATGATGAATGCATTCATAATATACATTTATATTGGCTTAAAATCGGTTCAATACATTTTAATAATCAGTCATCAGCAGCGTCTTCTCGGGAGTGTCTATGCAGATATTCATTCATGTTCCTGTCTGTCCTCATGGTGACAGTTCCCGTAGGAATACACCAGCGGCACGAGTTCCTCTGCAGCGGGGTTGTCTTTTCCTGCTCGGATGACCCCACTCAGTTCACTAACTTCATTTCCTTCACATTGCTGCCCTCATCTTCGACCAAGAGTCCCCCAAAGGAAGTGGGGCAATTCACGGTTAGGAGAGTCGCCCAACCATAGCATTTTATAGCCTCATCAAGGTCGCTATTTCACGCAGAGCAACCAAAGTGAAACAGAGAAGTCGCCTGTAACCCTTTTGCATTGGAGTGCCTGTAATACGTGCCAAAGATGAGTGTGAAATGCGGGATCTGTTGCTGCAGTTTAGGCCTGTTTGGCCTCATTGCAACAAGCATCCATCATAAAAAAAAAAAAGATGCGTTTTTCTTGTTCATTATTACTTTGTAACGTGATATTTTCTGCCACATAGTGAGGCAATGACACCACCTTCTCATAGATAGTTTCATTTGTTTCTGTTCGAGACTGAGATGAAAGCAACAAAATAACGACAATAAAACAATCACTTGTAAAAAACAGTACAATCCTAAAACGCAATTAAGCTATACTGACTGACTTTTTTTATACAGTGTTGGGGTCATCTGGTAAAAAGGTCGTCTTTCATCACCGGCTAGACCTTCTGTTTGTTGCACCGTTTCCTAATGCAATGATTAAAAACAACAACACTGATAATAGTGTTCCCAGCACGGAACAATGGACGGAAATCCCAACATCCGTTTTACTGAAAAATGGCATTCATGCGCCTGCTGTGTTGCCTTCCTCAGGATACAGTAGAAGAAGTTTTCTAACACATTTGAACAGCAACTATTAAATTCTCAAAAAAATAAAAAAAAAAGACAGAAAAGAAAAGAAATAGCCTATATTATGTGGTAATTTTGTATGGTATACTGAGATAATATTAATAAAGCTGTTATATTGGGACACCAGGCAAAGTACAGTATCCCCTTTTGACCAAAAACAGCTTTTGTTGGGAACCTTAATGACCAAAATCATACACTTTTTTAAAATCAGAACTCTTAAATGTGCCATCAGCATTGAAAAAGTCAGACATTTGGATATAACTGTCTCAAAATGACATCCACTGTTCTGTGCCTACAGTACTAGGCCTACACTAAGTTAATTCACTAATTTGCAATTCATTATTGGCACTAGTTTAACCTCAGACAGCAGCAAGCATAATTACATTTCAAATACCATGTCAGTTATCAGAAGTTGCTGAATTGATCTGCTGCGTCTAAACCTTCTGACACTGCCTTGTCCTATGTGGCAACAAGCTTTCTTGTGTCTTTTAAGGCGGCGAAAAAATTGAATATATTTGCAAATGCTTCAGGGCCTCTGTCTGGTTGCTTCATCAACTCTTGCACCATCCAGGACTTCTTGTTTTTGCCATGGTATTGACATTAAATGTGGAATGTGGCTGTGAGGTGATTATGCCTCTTGTGGAGGGACTTGTCTTGTGTGTTTCACTTGTGATTCATGATTATTTAGCATATATGTGCTTTAATATTGTTGCAAACAGAATCTCCTTCTGTACTTTTATAGCAAACTTAATTCTACTCTGCCATGAAGCCTAACAATCTGCCATCAACAGTTTCCCATGTGCAGTCTACTGCCAGTCTTTCCTCACTGGTATGTTAACATTTCAGAGCTCCTTCTCTTGGGATTCCACCAAAAACACTTGTATTTGAGATGATGTGGGCAACCTACAGACATCTGCGATTGCATCGCCTAGAGTAAATGAAGCTCCTTACTCTGAACTGTAATGAGTTATTTATTTAGTTGAAGGGGCTACCAAGAGATGATCTGGAGATGGAGATCAGTCCCATTCCAGCCTTATGTTGTTCTTTTTTTTTTTTTTTTGCTCCTCGGGGAGAGAGAAAATGGCAGTGTGGCACCAGGGAAGGCAGGGCAGAATATCAAATCTTTTCACGCAAGATTCCAGGCAATCATGAGCCAGACATGGAAGATCATGTAAGCACAGGGCTCATGTTCAAAAGAGTGGAGGTTCTTTCACCTTAATATTTGTATCGTTTTTATGCATTAAATTACAGTTTGAAAGATTTAAGAGAGGCCTATAATCGACAAACAGGACATGAGTATTTCATGATACTGGTGGTAAAACAACCGTGACACCTCCTGCAGGGATGCCTCAACCACCTTGCCCTCTCTCGACAAGATACATAACAAGCTGCAATGATGACAAAGCTACAGCTTCTTTTGTTGCAAGAAACTGGTTGGAAAAGAGTTTAAAAGTTGTGATGGTTTGCCCAACTTCACAAGACGCTGAAACAACACCACTTAGAGTGCGGAACAACAAAATTCAAAGAAACTTATCAAAACTCTTACTCCTTTGAAAATAGCTCACACAGAGTGCAGACAGCAGCCCACTTGTGTGCGCGGTGATAATTAGCAAGGGGAAGTATTAAATTAAAGTAAGGCAGTCATTTTATGAGGCAAGCATTTATGAAGGTAATAGCATCCCTATAAATTAACGACCTCCCAATGCCTCCTGATGTGTTGCCACTCATCAGGTCCAGACCAAACCACTGATACGTCCACTGTGTGACCTCATCCGTTCTTGACCCCAGGGGGGTTACGCTGAGATGAGAGCTTGGGAGAGTGGATGTTTGTGGTAGGACATATGGTGTCGAGACAAAACGCATGTTGTCATTACATACAATATGTTCTGGTATGCACTTAATCAAAAGAAAAGAGAGTGTATTTGGGCCAGTGTCTAGTGTGTGTCTGTGCTTTATGCATCTACAGTGTGTGTCCAAATAATTAACACCACAAAATACTGTGAATTTCTCTTTTCTGAGGCTATATACATGAATTTCCCAGACCACTTATCTTATGTCAATTCAGCTGTAAGTGTGGACACACCCTGGATCTAGTGGAGACTGGGCAGGGGAAACAAGGTGCTCATTTTACATTTTAAATCAATCTTGGTTGCCAGGGGGGGGTCCTCCCTACATGAGCAACATACGGCAGAAATAAAGCTCCTGAAAATGACTGCTGCTGTGGAAAAAAGCAGGGCGAGCGAGAGCAGGAGGAAAGCTGTGCCATTTAGAAAGCCTAAATCATCCCCTGAACTATAAATCCACTGACCGCTCATCATTCAGCAGCATTTTAAAAAGCCCTTAAAGAAAAACACAGAGTGAAATGAATATGCTGTCACCTCTCATTTGGGTCTGGCCCGCTGGCTCAATAAGAAAAGTGTTGTTCCCTGGAAGGCTGCTAGCCTGGGCTGAGCTCTCAGGTTTAGGGTTTACCCCTGTCCCACATTCTCAAGGCTTTTACTTTGAGGCCCGCGTCTCTCTTTCCTCCCCCACGTCCCCCCAGACATGTCTGACAGACTGAACTCGATGTGGGCTGCTCACCAGACTACAAAAATCATTCATCTGTGCCTTCAGACGGTCAAATCTGGATCTAATAAAGGACGCTTGCCTATTGATCCTATTCATGGGGAAAGCTACTGCCAACTCTCACCACTGGAGGGCTCTCTGGCTCAAGCTAGAAGCGCCTCACTGGGGACCTGGGGACTTAGGTACCCTTTTGTTCAGAATGGGAGATATTATGAACAAGCGGTGATGATTGACCTTTTTTTGTGCACATTAGCTAAGGTGATTCATTATTAAAAAGTGGAAACCATTTCTGTCTTTTTAAAAAAAATGTGTTTATATTAAATATTAAGATACCTGTGCCAACTTCCAAAGACAACATGCTGTATACAAAAATGACCTGAAGAGATTGGCATCTGCTAGATAAGCTGTTTGTTTCCTATTCTGAACAGTTTAAAGATTAAAAAAGGCCTTGTGGGGTTATTGAGGCCAAAGACAACAATGGCACCCTCCCTTTTCACCTGTGGCACAAACAAACATGTGAAACAGGAAACCCACGCTGCCGTGCGCTGACACAGTGCCTTCCAGATGAGGGCACGACATTGTTTTCTTTTAAACACTAAAGTGAAGCAGAATGAAAGTACACAGGCCGCAATACACCACAAGAAACATCCTCACACTGGCGGACAAGGATAGGGAGGCATCTAGGAATGAAAAAGGAGAGAAACGGCGAGAAGGAGAGTGAGTCACTTTAAGGTTGTGTTTATGTGTGGGTGAGGGCACTACCCCAAACGCCTAGGCAAACCACAGCATTCCACGCCGGGTCTTAAAGAGACAGAGCGACGCTGTCATCATGGGTATTTGGGGAGTAAAGTGTTAACATATGGTCGGGGCTATTTGAGACGGCTGGTGAGACGCACAGAAGCCAGTAGGTGGCCATGCCAGCTCTCCGACTGCATTCTGACAGAAGACCTCATCAGCTCAAACTGTATGTCAGGTAGTGTTTTAGAAAAAGCAGGGTTAGAGATTTTTGTTTCAATTTGGCAAAGTGACAGAAACTGATAAGATGCCCCCCACCCCCCCAAAAAAAACAAAAAACAAACAAAAAAAAAAATCAAAATTTCACACACATTTTTATTCAAAGCCAAGCAGACATTTAGTTCTGGTTTGTGTCATGCTACTGCTAAAATGATAGTTTAAGATGTACTGTATCTGCATTGCAGAGATCGACTGATAGAGGGCAGAGTTGAGCTACGAAACAAGTGTGATAGCAGCAGTGTGTCATGTCAGGCTTGTTTGAAACTTTTCTCAATAAGTTACAAACCTTTGAGCAGACCAATGCTGAAAACTTAACTTCAATTTCAGCATTGTTATCAGTACGGTATAAGTCCCTGGAGCCTTTACCATAACAGTACCTTTCACAAATTAAACAAAACAATGTGTTTCCTATAATGTCAGCTGATGTGGACCTCTAAAATTCTTGTATCAAGACCTTCTGGTATATAGTTTTAGTTGAAATGATCTACAACTTGACATAAATCAGTACATACAAGTGACAGGTGTACAAAACCAGAGTTGGATTTCTAGTATAATAATAATTTTGCCACTGTTGTCTCAGCATTTTATGATATAAAGTATTGTGTGTGCACTTTTGGTTGGTTGGTCGCAAACATTTACTGTATAATGTAAGGTTTGGTAACACAGCACTTGGAGGTGTAATACTGAAAGCATCTTCCATCCATAGACAGACATCAGAGTGGGTGAGCAGTCTGTGACAGGCTCAGATTGCATGTATAGGAAGAAAAAAAGCTCGCTGCTAGGAAAAGAGAGAACACAGACGAGAAAGAGAATTGTGTAGGTGTGAAGAGGGAGGTGAGAGCATGGCCGTGGTGTTGTGTTGACAATGGTGGTTAGAGAGGGTGAGGCTAGGGTTGGGGAGAAAAATAAAGTGTCTCGGTAAGGGAGTGTTTTGGAGAGAGGGCTTCTGTGAAGGAAAGAGAGGATGCAGAGAAGGAAATGAAATGGAGGTTAGGGGGCAAAAAGAGAAATAGTCTGTTTCCTCCCTGAAAATCCATGGCACAATGTGGACTTAACATCCTTAAACCATCAACTGAGCTCTAAAAATAACCCTGTTTCTGCACAGTAAGGGGTGGGAGTGGGAGTAGGGGTGAGTGAGGTGTGGGTGAGTGGGGCAGCTGGTGGTTGGAAATGGGAATGGGAGCATAAAACTGGGAGTGAAAAGTTGGAGGGAAACAAAGAAACACCACCCTGCCAGACAATGGTGATGAGAAATGGGCCAGAGATTGCGTGGCTGCCTGTGCATGTGTGTGAGAGAGAGAGAGAGAGAGAGAGAGGCAAAGATGGAGAGTGATAGAGAGTGGGAGTAAGAGTGTGAAAGTGGAAGAGAGAGAACACCAATGTAGCCCCAGACACTCAGTTATGACAGTAGTTTCACTTGGTAAACACTCTTCCACTTTTTATAAATACCCTTTCTCTAGTCTCGAACACTGAATCAAATTTGACGAGGGTAGAGCATGATAATGGTGTTCACCTGCTGACTGACTTGGGAATTATAAGCAATTTGCAGCAGTTAGCAAGTACATTCACTACACTACATCCATCTGACACCTATAGTTCCTAGTTACTGTATATTGCAGATTCAGATTTGCAGACACTAGAGTATTGTTCGCTTCCAGTCTCCTGAAAGGCATGCACACTCCAGCTCCAGCTGACAGGGAACTTTCATTAGCTGCTGTTGAGGGGCAAACATTGGCTACTGCATCACAAGCCCACAATGTCACCCCACAGTTAATACCTGATGACAAGGACTCACAACCTGATGGCTCTGTATCTTCTAACATCCCTGCTATTGTTGAAAGTGTGGTCTTTAACTGACTCTGACTCTTTTGTCTCCATTGTGCGCGAAGATTATCGAAACTCTCATTGAACTTGTCCAGTCAAAGCACAGCTCCTGGACATCTTAGGCAAGTTAACCAGTGGAATCATGTTTTGAAAAACAGGTATGGCAGCAGCAATTTGAAGTTCACAGAGGTTTCTCATTGGTTTCAAACACAGAGCATGGCAACTGAAGGGCATGAAAATTCCCCTATTGCCCAAAGGACATGAAGTGGCCCACTGAGATTCCAGCTATGAGTAAAACCCTCTTCACAGCCGATGTGTTAGCAACTACACCTGCTTCTCCTGTGCCAACTGACTACTGACATCATCATGGCACACTCTCTCAGCGAAGTTTTGAAATGGCTGTTGGGCTATTGTTGGGCTATTGTCTGGTACAACATTTCTTTCGCCACTACCTCTAAAAGCAACCCATTGTTATTATCACAGACCACAAACCTCTCCTGGGTCAAAATACCCATTGACAATGACAGAACTGGTCGTCATGAACGCTGGGCCCTTGAACTTGATTCTTTTTGAGTGGACTGTAATTCACAAAGATGGCCACAGTCACCTCAATGCAGACGCAATGTCACGTCACCCTGCTGACACCAGACCTACAGACCAGAGGACCTTCTGCACAGCTGCTGTCATTCCACTCCCTGTTAAGACACACTCAAGTCCTGTAAGTTAATCTTGTCCTGTCAGTTCTGTTCATCACCACAGCTCCTGCAGTCCTGGTCCAGACTTACAGTGTGCTGCACAGTCTGTCTCCTACACATTTGTGCTTTAACTCCCTGAAGAAGATCTGGAAAAGGAACAGGAACAAGACTTCCATGCTGTCAGAGGTCATTAGCTGGAAAGCTAAAGTTCAGAAAGTCAAGTTGTTGTCCCTGCCTTAAAATACGCTGTTCTACAGCTGCTGCATGGAAATCCAGTGGCTGGTCATCTGTCTGCAGATAAAGTCCTGAAATGTGCTCAGCAACTGTGCTACTGGCCATTCATGTCACATGACATCAAGATGTGGTGCAAGCAAAAACAGTGGAAAATCATCCTGCCTGGGAAGAAACATTTCCACGGTCATGAGCAAGAACTGAAACTTCTCCAGATGACTAAGACAGAGGTGTAGTCATATGAAATTAATTTAACCAGAATCTGCTCAGAATACAGGTAATGTGCAGACCTGGGTCACATGAATAAATCTTGTAACATTTGTTTCACAATTGGAGCTCCAGATTGGTTGGGCTTATCGCATCAGGACAGTAAACCAAACAGAAAAGTATACTCAGTTAATATTTATTTTCTTTAGGTTTATTCAAACTTATTGCTGCCCACCTATTACCTGGGTGGTTTAGAAACAAAGCACAAAAGGTATTTAAATGTTTTTTTTTACCCAGGTCTGGTGGTAGGGAGGTGATGTTGAAATTGTAGTATATAAGACAAGGAAGGAGACCAAACACAGGATACAAGACACAAGACAGACTCTCTTAAAAACCAGCCACTGACAAGCAGCTCCTTCTTCCCTCTCATCACCCCGATAAGCCCTCCTCTGCAGCCTGAACCACACACCTCATCACAGGCTGGATGAACTGAATGAAGCCGACAGGTCTACTAGCGGCACTGATGTTGTTATCAGTGTGAACACAACAGGGATGTAGTGGAGCTAATGATACCTCTTTCTCACAACAAGCGACCAGGGAATTGCTGAAATAGTACAAGGGCTCAACCAGGTCTTTGTTTACTTCTCACATAGAATGAACTCCGATTAACAAACTGTAATCACCCCGGGATGTATGTGTAAAATGTGTATGAATAAGTTAACACTGTGGAGAGAGAGCCACCTACAGTGTACATGAGTGTACATGAGTTGGGTTGAGCTACAAAATGTGTGCTTGCAGTTTAGTCTAGAAGGAGTATTATAGTTTATGTATTATATTGATTATTTCCTTTTATCTGTATTCACTTGTCTCAGTGATCATCACATTTAAATCTGATGACTCTACAAGAAACCTGAGCAAATGTTGGCTTAAATGCCTGTTGCAGAATATATGAATATTAATGCACATGCCAGTTGACTGAGGTATGGCATTATAATTTTGTCCAGTCCAAGTAGTTGGCGCACTCAAGTCAAAAATCTCACCCCTCATTCATGTAAGTTTCTATTTTTCTTGCTGCTATCAACACTTGTTTCTGGCATGTTCTCTGTCCCCCTGTCTTTCTCTCTCCCCATCTGTCTCACTGATTGCTCTCCCTCTATGTGCCTCCCAGGCCTGCCTCTCCACCTCTCCTCTCTCGCTCCAGCCTTCTCTCACTTCTCTAATGAGCGTGTGTGTTACACAGGCAGTCAGAAAACCTCCTCGGCTAATTACATGACAAGCATCTTGTTCTGGGACACTAATGAAGAGGAATAGCGAGCGGTAGACGCCACTGGAGTGGTGGTGGTGTGTGTGTGCGTGTTTGTGTGGTGGTGGTGGGGTCAAGCTGGCCACTGGGTGGGGTGTTTGTGCGTGTGTGTTTGAGTGCATGTGTGTGTATTGGTGGGGGGGGGGGGGGTATTCTGGCGCCAGTCCAGCAGCTTATCAACCAGGGTATGTTGGACTCAGTATCTCGTTCTCTCCCTCCCTCCTCGTCTTTCTCTTTCCTTTCATCTTACTACTCTCATCTATTTTTTTCTCGCAGAAGATCGGCGTAAGGGCGTTATTTTGCAGAGCAACATTAACTTCACACTTATTAAAGATGGTTTAAAGGTTTGAAAATGACACTTTTTTCCCCCTCAGTCTTTGAAGTATGATGTAAAATCCATGCAAATCCATGATCTGTTACTGCTCATTGTCCTGTGTCCAGCACTGGCTTATTTGCATAAAATCCTAAATGTGCAGTGTTAGTTTCAATAGCAGAATCAGTTGGTCGTGGGCATGCCATTAATTAAACACAACACTGACTGACAAAAGCTGCAGTATATGCACACACATAGCCTGCAGATAAACCCACACACAGAGGAGACAGAAACAAAAAGGGAGAGAGAGCGACCTAGGCAGAAATCCAACGACTCAGCATGTGGTTTGGAGGAGCTTGTTCTGTCAAGAGGCACACTCGGACAGAAGATCGTTGTCCCTTACCATTCCTTGTGAAACGCTTGAGAAACACAAACCATCTGGAGGCTATAGCGCACACTCTCGACCCATCAGATATTGAGGATGTTTGTCTGATTTACAGAGCCTATTTAGGATTGTTTGGACAACTTGGCTGAAGGATTGGTGCCTTAATTAAAGATAATATCAAGAGCTAATATTGCCCCCAAGACCTTTGCCTCACAGTCAACAGTGCAACAAAGTCACGGTTCTGTGGGTGAGAGTGACAGTCTTTACCGCAAACACTTCTAAATGAATCTAGTGAGGCCTGATACAAAGGCTTCTCCATGTTCTTTATTTCACTGAGGTTACTGCCCCATATTCCCCCACTTTCTCTCTGCCTGTGCCAATAGCAACGCAGGCTTTTTCAGGCCCAAGCCCACCGCAGTGATGGCATATTGATACTGTCATAAAATATTACATCCTCACTTTATTCATTAGAACTGGGCTTTAATCTAAAAATATTATGGGCAGGGAATAAAACAGAGTTTTCAGCGGCAGAAAGATTAGGCCTGTGCTTCTCTCTCTGAGCACCACAGCTCGGAAACACTGACGCCCAAAATAGATGTTCTACTCATAAAGGGCTCCTTCTTTGTAGTCGGCATACAGCAACAACATCTGCAGGGCAGTTTCTATGGGGGGAACAGATTCGGGCAGGCTATCAAAGAGAGAGGCGATCTCCTGTGAGAAGCGGTGGGCGGAGGACTTCCATATTCTCCTTCTCTCTTTCTTTTTTTTCTCTTCTCTCTCTTGCTCTTTCCCTCTATCTCTTGCTTCCAAAAAATCTGTAGCAATCAGGACGATGCTAATAAAAGACCATTAATATCACCTGTCAGTGCTATCTTTGGAAGATCCAAAATGAGAAAATGAGACGAAAGGGTTCGCAGTCTGGAGCTGCTCACCAAGACGCAGGGAACCAGTGGAGGACAGACAGGCAGCAGTATGGTTTGGCATGCTGATATAAATAAAGCATTGGGATGACAGAAATCCATTAATGTCCCAAGATAAAGACAACACATGGGCTACAGGACAGTCCCATTTATTATTACTGATGTTTCATCTACAAAACATTTGGTTTTCCTAGCTGAAACATTAGGATTGAGGAATTCATGTCTCAAAGCATGGTTTGCTCGTTTTAGTCGGACTTCAAATTATTTCTCTTTTTTTAGTGTTTTCTTAGAGATGTTCCAGTAATCCAGTAAGTGTACTATATGATGAGACTGTCACTTCTGAACAGATGGTAAGGATAAGAATATGACCCCTACGTGACTCCAGATTCTGTATCTTTCAAAGTAGAGAATGAACCTGTCACGAAAACTTTCTGTCACCTTTCAGAGTTTATGTTATATGGTCAAGATTTTAAACTCCTGGTGGTTTTAGGTGAGGAATGTGGCACTGAACACTGTCAAGTATGGAAAGAAGAATGGAGGATAATTTATTCAAGCATTATTTTAAAGATTTCAGATATTCAGGTAGAAATTGAAACAGACCCATATCACATCTATCTGATGTAAATGCAAGAACACTGTAAGATTTCACTAAGCGAGGGATGGTGAAGACCATAAACCCCTGCAGGTCTTGTGAGTGATGGCTTTTACTGGCGGTGATGGCAAGGCGTTCACTATCTGTTTAATGCGAAACATGAGGGCAGCCAGAACATAGATGGAGGCTCTGATCGGAAAAAGGTGGCACCATAATGGGGAGGTGAAAGGCAAGGGGGCAGCGTGATGATAGTGGCTTCATGCGGAGCAGAAGTGTATCGAGGGCCTCGCCTTTGAACTGGTGAGCCAGCTAATTGAAACAGCATTGCCGGGGCATCGGCTGAAGATCTGGATTGCATTCACCCCTGCTTTTATTCAATTTGGTGTCATCACAGGGGCACGTCCCGTGCTTCTCTCTCCACATGGCAATAAGTCATACCCTCGCCTTTTGCCCTCGACGTGTTGCCCATCTGTGTCCCCTGGGGGCCCGGGGCGCTGAGGCCCGCAGAGCGCAGAGGGATTCAGACGAGGTATAGGCTCCCTGCCACTGAGCCCCTTATGGTACTTCTTCACGCCTCTCACCTTGGACTTGACCCTCCTCCCCCCTCAGCTCTTCACACAGACACACACAGACACAGACACACACACAGAGACACTCACACACACATCCTTACCCCAAGACTTTTAAGATTTACTGTTAAGAGCAGGGGCTGTCAGGAAGTTTGAACCGTGCACTTTCTAATTCAAACAAATGCTGCACTGGGGTCACGGAATTATCATGGAGTCACAAGGTGTTTCAGATGACTCACAAGTGTTGAGTGTTAAGCTGATAGAGAGAGAGAGAGAAAGAGAGAGACTGCACTTTATGCTGTTTGGTTGCAATGCAGCGTAAAGCTTGTGGCCTTGGAGCGTGGAAATAAATAAACAAATAAAGCGATAAATAAGCAAACAGATAAAGCTCCACACTCTTACCTGGTTATCACTAACCTCTATCGGAGCAGGTGGATGTAGATCTTGTGTTGAACTGGGGGAACTTCTCATTTCGCAGAAGAGTGGTCAACGTTTCTGTCATAGCTTTAATCAGGGTCCCACATGCATTGGCTGTTGGTCGGGCTTAGGAGGTGCGAGGGGGAGGATGATATGATAGTCAGTGATGTACAGTAAATAAATATTCAAGAAGCAGATGCTTCTCAGGTGCATTCGGAAACAAATTGATCTGACAGCGACAGTTCTTCAAATGTTTCTTTTTAGCCTTGTTTGATGCCAGATTTTAGAGGTTTACCATGCAGGACAACACAAGTGAATGCCAGGAGATATTTCCCAGCAAATTCTAAAATATTTGACTTTGATTGACACAATTGTCCAAAAATGTCAAATTGGTGTTTTAAACAAACATCTGATGTGACACACGGCTGTTTTTTTTTTTTCAGATGACAACATCACAGGAAGATCAGCCATTGTCATTATCATCACACCCCCTCTCCATGTGATGTTTTCCTGCCTCTTTCCTGCTATTTCCCCCAGTAAGACATTTGGCTGTCTGTGAGCAGAAACAAAAAACAAATCAACAAACTTAATTCAAATTTAGCTTCATTTAAAATGAGCAGTTTTATTGAAACATTGCCAAAAACAAGGAGAGATTATAGATCTGAGTTATTTAAGGAATGAGGAGCTAAAATGATCAGTTCTTGCCTTATTAACTTCCCTGCAAAGCGCTATAGGAAACTCCTTATTTGACTTGATATTGGATAAATAAACTTCACCCACAGGATTTTGGAAAATTACAGAAGCCTAAAGTGGATATTAGAGGGATGTTAGACTGGAAAAGTTAGGTCACACTAAACCCATTGTTGACCATAGCAGACTCTACAAGTTTACACCTGTACTGTGGCTGCGTGTGAACCACAAGTCCATGTGAAGTCCAAAGACCACATACAGAGGCAAATAGAATTTGGAGAGGATCACCGTATGATTGAGGGAGGGACTAAAAGTGTGCATAATATTCCTTCCTCTGTGGGACTCGCTGCGAGCAGGTACAGCATCTCTGCAGTCCACCGCTCAGCTGTCACACTCAGCTGCCCAGCGCTTCCCAGTTTACAGGAAACTTCTCACACCAACAGTCGGTAAGTGCAAAGTTTTATTGTACCAAAACGAACTATAAAACAACTGAGAGGATGAGAGGATGTGTGATATTATCGGTGCTCGGCGCTCCTTTGAGGCGTCAGGGTGAAAGTGTTGGCTTTAAAGTTTCTGTTTTTCCCGTCAGGAATTCTCATAAAGCGTGCAGCGCGCTTTTTTAATTGAGATGCGCTGCTTTCGACCTGTTTCATCTGTGCGTAATTTTTTGCGACCTCGCAGCAGCGCTCGAAGCGTCATAAAAAGCAAAGTAAAGTTACATTTTAAATCTCTTTTTAAAATGAACTTTACCTCAATACTTTTCATTTTCCTTCACTTTGTGGGTTTGGCACACGCCTTCAAATAGAGCACTCAAAATATGCCATGTATAAGTAGGATCTATTTATATAAGAAAATGGATAATTAGGGCTATATGAATGCTTTGCTCTTTTATTTCTTGTTTTTATTCCCACCAAATCAATGACATTTAAGTAAAAATCTAAAGGTAGTGCATGCATTTGAATGACAGAACTGATTTGCACATTATTCACTTTGTGTATGGGTACTTTTTTTTCTGAAACAAGAGCATCTGAATCTTTTTGAGCTGATGAACATCTGCAAGCATTGAGCACTGGCGCATCTTCCCTCAGTCTGTCAGCAGCTGCCACAAACTAGATGTGCCAGATTGCTTAACATATGAATGTGAGGAGGATGGGACCTGCTGCCACTGCCCATATAGCTACACCATTCCTCCTCTACCCTTCAGCTCAGTTTCCAGTCTCTTTTGTTGATGCTGCTTCAAGTAAACAATGTTAAGTGATAGGCAAAGTGTGTAGGAGGGGAGGAAGGAGAGGAAGAGGAAGGAGAGGAAGAGGAGGAGGAGAAAGGTGAGGAGGAGGAGGTGAGGCAGATGAGAGGAGGAGGAGGCAGCTTTTTGAATAAGGAGAAGGAGAAGGGAGTGATACGGTGAGGGAGGAGTGATGGAAATGCTAGGTTGACAAGCCTCTGGATGGATGGGCTTGCTTCAGCTGAAATACTTTATTTTCCACGTAAAAACCGGCAGTTCTTACAGGAAATATATCAAAACACTCCTGTAAGCCCTATAACCTAAATCAGACAAAGACTGACATAATATTGTGTTTTTAAAAAGCCCCAAACCACAGTTTTCACCTTTCTAAACTGTGGAGCTTATGTTGCAGGTTATTGAAACCCAGCTCAAATTTCTCACTCTCCCCCTCTTTCTCTTTTTGACCCCCATCCCTCTCCCTCCTTCTCTCTCTCCTCTCTCCCACACCTACATATACACACACACATAGTATATACCACACACTTGCACACAAAGTGTAAACAGCGTGTGATAGATAGGTCACTCCACCCTCCACTCGTCTGTTTGCGTGTTGATCCCTTCAGCAGGCCCTCCTTCTCCTGTCCACAGCGTCCGCGATGAGTTACTACATGGATCCAGTTTCTTCCTACCCGGCCCTTCACCCCTGTGACCGTCTGGGCGCAATGGTAAGACCTCCCCTCGTAAATTACCTCCCGTGTTAAGGCTGCCTCGGCTACCTGCCACACAGCCTGCCAGGAGTGTGAGGGAATGAGCGTTTGTGTGTGTGTATATGTGTATTAGCTGCTCACCACATGGTAGCGCAGGAATGTGTGCAGGAGCATATGAGCAGTATGTAACTCTGGATCTCATCACCTCACAGGAACACTCGCTATCTGAACGTTTTTCCTGTTGAGTTCCACCAGAGTTGCACTAATAGCGCCTGTATCTGTACATGGTGTTCCTCCTGATTTCGTCAGATGTTAGGAAATAGAGCTGTTGAACAAGATGATTTTCTACAAGGCTGTGAAATCGCCCTTATGAACTCTTGTGTTGCACAACAATCCTGCGGCAAGATGCACTTCTCTTTAGCAAGTAATATTGTAAATATTGAGACCTGTGGGCCTCCAACCTTGCCACTAACCATTCAAATTGGAGTCAGACCATCCCTACTGAATAACACTTTTCTCAGCTAAGCCACCCGCACAGTGCTTTGCAGCAGTCTGTTTGCAAGAACACCAAGGCATAACACTTTCCAAATGAGAGAGCTGAATACAGAGTCAGAGACAGTCGTAGCTGGGAACATTGGGATTCCTGTCAGATGAGCATTTGAAGAGTGAAGGCCAAGAAGCGGCAGAATAAATGCCTCCATTTGAATGCAGAGCGCTGGCACATTAGGATAAGAGACTGAGGTTATATGCAAATGGCAACCCCACCCAGGCCTGATAGAAAACATAGAAGGATACAGCTCCCTGGGTCCTAATTGGCTCAGGTGGTGGGGCTTGCCTTTGAAATTGAGACTACTGTGTAACAGGGCAGACTTGGTCAAAAGGTGAATCTGGGTCACCTCGGTAGCTCTATTCTCTTGAATTTACATGAATTATCAGCAAAAAGCAGCAGGGCCTGATGTGTTTTATTTTTTATGCTTACACTTTAGTGATTATCAATGTCTTATATGCTTCACAAAGGCTGTACGCAGAGAGCAGTGGGGGAAAAAAATCAGGGTTTCCAGGCAGCCTGTAGCAATTAAAAAGAAAATACCAGAAGCCACCTCACTGCAAAGAAATTATAAAACACAGTGTGAGGCTTCCCTGCTGTAGTACATGTAACATAAGCAACACATTTTTAGCAGAGCACTTCCGTATGCAGCTTTGGTTTGGAAAGACATGCAGTCACCCTTCTGATTTAGCTTTCTTCACAAATATTGTTCTAAATACAAGCAACATCATGACAACCCGCATAGTTACGCAGTACTGCAGAGAGAGGCAGCAGGTGACTAGGGCTGAGTCCAGTATCAGTCCCTCGTTAACTCATTCATTACCCTCTACAGTACATAACATACACTCAGTAGTAATGCAGTAATAAATTGAGATTTCAGACATTTATGAATCAGCATAATTTTGCCTCATCACTGACTGGCGTAGAGTCTCACGACTGTAATCTTTGCATCTATAAATAGCAAACTGTAGTGTACATGTGGAATGGGCCCTGCTTTTTTGGGTGAATTTTTGAGTGTACTGTACAGTGCATAACCTTCACACTCAGAATTTGGACACTTCAGTAAAATGGAGGTAGGTAAATACAGTGCCACTGTTTGGTCAATAGGGAGCGATTTCAGACAGACAGGACTTTTTTATGGCAGATACTTAAATTTGTCATTGCAGGAAAAGCACAGGTGTCACTAATAACATTAACGACAGCTCCATTCTAGTAAACCAACATGCACAACACCAGAGCCCTGGACCTGCAGCCTATTATTATTGTTTTTAATTACACCTGTGCTTTTCCTTTTAACACACAGGTGCATTTAATTACACCTGTCCGCTAACTGTAGACACTGCAATTACTTCTTAGAACCACTAGGGGGCAGATAAACTAAACACGAGTGACAACGAATAAACATATGAACGAATGAATAAGTGCAAGCACTGTATATGTATGCGACATGAGAATGGTTCCATATTTATAACCTTGAACATTTCTGTCATTTTTACACATGTGCTGACCAAAAACATGTTAATAAGCAAACAGGCACGAACTAACAAATCTATTACGGCACTCGGATTTCAATATAGGCTATAAAAGTTTTAGATAGGAGGCAACATCAGATGCACTAATCTGTTCATAAAATATATAGGCTACTCACTAGAAATGCCGTGGAGCATTCCCCACTCAGACCAGTCAGATCATTTGAATTTGCACAAGAGGGGAAATTTAGACCTCACACACCTCCAAGGAGTGAAAATTTACACTAAAGATCTTAGTGCCTGATAGTCTTTTTCTACTCAGATGTTGGCTTGTTACTGTAATGTATCAAGGTACTTTCAGTATGTTGTACCATGATTTTATTATCATTCAAAATGGACTATTAACTTGACCTGTCACAAATATTTGGCCTGTAATACACTCCCATTCTAATATGTACTATACTGCTTATAGCTTTTCGCTGTAGTCATGTTTAAGACTGAACGCTGGTGTCTGTGTTTGCCTGTAGCACTACAGGATAGAAATGAACAAACAACAACAAAAAATAAAAAATAATTAAACGTTAATGTGACTCAAATATCTAACTGATTTATATTGCAAACAGTAAGATGCTCATTTGTGGACTGGTGATATACTAAAATTGACAATACAGAACATTTGTAAAGTACAGTATTTATACTATTACTTAGTTCAAATTGAAGACATACAAGGCTCCTTAAAGGTTGTCATTAGCCGTATGTGTTTATTATCCAGATTGTAGACCGACCTCTGCATTGAAAGTTATTCTACAATTGAGCTGATCAGGGAATATTATGGTGTCGATGATATCTCCACGGTTATCTTTGGCAGTCTATCTGCCTAATCCGTAAATCACCCATGTGGCTCCCTCCATGCCTATCTAACTTGTTCCCCCTTGCTGACTGGACTGATAGGAGAAGGCAACGTCCCACGCAAACCTCTAAAGAACCTCGTAAACTGGCCTCCCTGATCCTCCGGTCATGTTTGCCATCCATAAAGCTGGCTGGCTACTGATAAATACTGCTGGGCTTAAACAGGGGCTGCTTATCAGATCTGCAGTCACTCTGTCAGCCGGTCTGTCAGTTACATATATGATGTGTAACATATGACAGTCTAACATCCCTCTTACTGGAGGCTACGTTGGCGAGATTAACTGAAGCATTGCTTTTAGTCTCTTTTTGCATGTTACAAATATGAAATGATGAATTCTTGCTCTTTAAATGACAAAGTCTTAGAAATGTTTGTGAAATGAGCATATAGTCTAAATGCATATAATATGGTGTGTGCACTAATGTGGAGAGTACATTACAAACACTTTCTATCAATATTCTAAACTTTTCTAACCTTTATTTAACATGGTATGTTAAAAAGAGCACATTATATCTAGGTAGACACGCTCTTGTGAGAAAACTGTCAATCTCCTGTTCACATCACTTTCAAACACAAACGTCCAACAATATCTATTGAGTTTTTTGTTTTGCTGTCAAATAAAAGTTTGGATATGCTAAAAATGGCTATCTTCTTCCGTACTATCTCTTGTATCCACACAGAATTTCATATCTCTCCTAGGTCCCCTGTCAAGTGCTGACTTTAGACTTCCCCCTTGGTGCAACCTCTTACGTGAACATTTCTGCGATAAGCAGGATAAAACAACACAGCAAAGATAAACTGAATGAGTCAAATTTAGCTGCGAGGGTTATCTGTGCGGGAAAACAATGAAAAAATTGTTTTGAAAACCCAAGGTTACACTGTCGGCCAAATTCACTACAGAAATAAATGTTTTTCAGTGGTTAACAGATAAAGCTCTGGGTAAACTGAAAACACTAACAAGTTGCGCTGCTCCTCTAATGGTCCCAGTATGCTTGGAATTCAAGTTTTAAAGTTTTAAAACACTCAAATGTTTTATGTTATGCTAGTTGAGCTGTCATAAGTCACAGTTAAGAAGACCCCATCAGTTATTGTCAGACGCACTAACTGGTATAATGTCTGTAAAATAACAGGCCCTAATTCATGGCTTAAGTGATTTTTTATTATTATTATTATTATTTTGAATTCAGGTGGGTAGAATACACAACATTGTATTAGTTTCACATGTATGAGGTGTGGAAAATTGCTCTTCAACAGCATCCCTAAGCAGATAAAATGAAGCATACAGAAGTAAATCAACTGTGTAACATATACAGTATGGAGTTCATTTGCAAAAAAATAAAAAATAAAAAACTGATAAAAGCCATTCTTAAAATGAATAAACCAACACCAATTTGATTGAAAACCCCCATGATTTAGGAACATAAATCAAAACAGAGGTAACTGTTTTTGCAAAAGAACCCTTCTTTCCATGCTGCTCATTTCATTTTGGCTAAACCTTACTGTGCGTTGTTTGTCTCCAGAGGCAGAGTGGGGGGGTGGCAGTGGGCCCTCAGACCCAGCTCCCTGGTGTGGTTCACCCTCAGCAGCAGTACTACCCATCACAGCCCCTTTACATCCAGGATATACCCCTGCAGGAGGTACCCAATGGACACGACATGTGCCCTACAGGTAAGAAATGGACAAGTCTGAACTCAAACAGTACTGGAAGAAGAGGCAAAATGCATCTTCAGTCATGGTCAAAATGTACAAGTATACTGTATTTGTTAGACCCATAATTTGACAATATTTTGAAATGTAACAGTAATTTTGATGGAGTTAACTTTTATTAATAAATTGTTTTCATTGTGCCTAATAGATATTCGTTATTTGTTAGCAACGTTGATGCGGCTAGTGTGAAACCAAAAGATTTATTAATGTCAATCTATAAAAATAAAAGAACACACAGCTTACCTTCTTTTTCACTCATACTGTGCATGCTTCAAAATATAATGATCAAAAAATAATCAGTAGTTGAGAGTTCAACTTAGAGCAAACAAAAGACTTTGTGTTAACTGGAATGCTAAAAGGGCAATCAGTCATTCTCTAGCATTCATGTCTGCGATCTTGACACACACATTTAAACTCCCTCATTTTAAACGCATCATTTTTTTAGAACTGACACACACACACACACACACACACACTCACACACACACACACACACACACACACAGAGTCTCAACTTGGCCTGTTATTCTGCATCTGCTGCACGAGGGATGTTGGTGATGCTGACCCTGAGGGCAATGCCTTTACCAGATACCTCCCCCGTCTCTCTTTTTCTCTCTGTCTCCCTCTTTTCTTCTGGGGACAACCAAATGCCCTGCATTTCTCTGCTTCCAATCCTCTCCTTCTATTTTTTCTTTCAATTTTTTTTTTTCCAAATGAGTTTTATTTTAAACTGGAACATTCCTTCCAGTGCATTTGCCTGTGCTTGACTCTGGCCTCTTCTCGTCCTCAAAAGTGATTGATGCTGGTGGACTGGGACGCACGCCACGGGAGTAGGGTGGGGGTGCTAGGGGGCACAAGCTTTCTTCCGTCGCCTCCCTGAGCTGGATGCAGGGGGTAAGACAGGGGGCCAAAGGGCGGCCATCTTTTTCCCAAGCCTCTGGTTTGGTCTCTGGAGAGGTGGAGGGGGGCTGAGTGTGTGTGTGTGTGTATGAGAGGGAGTCAGGATTTGATGGGATTTGCTGATGTTTGTTGCCAGAGACACACTCCTTTGGAGCCCTCACTTCATTGCTCCCAGCGCTAAACCGTTGACATAAACATTGCTGAGTGGAAAAAAATGACCGAGTGTTGACCCTTTTTTTTTTCTTCTCATCCTTCTCCTAAATCCTACAGTATGCAGAGCACAGGTCTAAGAGCATTCGAGCCACCTGGAGATGTTGTTACAGTCATTTAGCTCCTGTTGGAGGTGACATGTAGAGCTGCTGAAGTTTTGTGCTACCAGCACATGCCGTTATGAGTCTGAACTAACCTCAAAAGCAGCTAAAAAACCTATGACACGGTCTCCACACCCTGCAGCCGTTGCATTGACTCATTTCTCTCAAACCGAAAACACGGTCTCCCCTTTGAATATGTTGCAGTTGCAATTTCAGAACCCTGATAATCAATTTGTATATAATTAGAAATGGAGGTACGAACGATGTCAGCTTCTTCCTGCTGTGTAAGTTTTTTGGCTTTACAGAGATTTCTACTTTGAAGTCACATGTGCACCATTCATTTCTAGTTGTGCCAGTTTTTAAGTACGATTATGTTTTTGTTCATTAACATAAAATAAGTGTTTTATTTAATAAACCAGGAAACAGCTTGGTCGATCAGCTGAAGATTTGCTGGAATATAATGACTTCACTAGTAGGGTTACACCAAGTTTATTTTATTTTATTTATTTATTTCATCAGGGACAATGCACAATACATATATTGTACGAGATATAGCTAAAAGCTAATTTTCATCTGTAGTCCCTGGGCGGAGGCCACTAAAGATGTGCAGGTTACAGAACCAAAAGATCAGTTATAGTAGATCAAACCTAACACTTTGTAAAAAAGACAGATCCAATAAAACACCATGCGAAAAACTAAGATACCAAACAAAAATACAACCACCCCGACACAAACAACCGAAGAACAACACTAAATTCCCATGAGGGAGCACACCATCAACAATCCCAACACCATGAACAACTGATAATTCATCAGTACACAAAATTACCAACCAAACATTCAGTACCAATGCTGACCACATTCAGTGTGTCTTAGTTCAATGACCACAGACCTGATTCTCCTTCAACCATGTTTTCAAACTAGACTTAAAATGTTTAAAAGTAGTGCACTCTCTGATGCTCAGTGGTAAAGAATTCCACATCCCGGCCGCCTTAACTGAGAAGCAGTTTTTCCCAAATGTTGTAGACCGAAATTTAACTTAACAGTCCCCTCTAGAGGAAGCTCTTGTTAACCTTGAGCCAGGTCCACCTGTTGTTACGAACTGTCTGAGAGGTTGTGGTGCTAAATTATGAATGATCTGATGATGACTATATTCCTTCAACCTGCAATAACGATTTTTTTTGGCCACTTGGGGGCACCAGAAACAAATTGTGAGCACAACACTGACATATCCTCACCTGTTAAGTTGATATGGTGAACTTATTAGCAGACAGTTGCTTATTTACACATCCAGCACTTACGGATTGATTTGGAGTTGTGTTTCTGGACACTTGGCAAATGTAAGTCCAGTATTATTTCTCTTTTAGCTCTGTTTTTGGTCTCTACCAACTCCTGAAAGAAATATCAGGCTCTGAAGCGACCCCTTTCACATTGTCATGTTGTCATTTGATACATTTTTATTGTAAAAATATGGATTATAGCCGCTTTAAGTTTGTTTTTAAATTTAAACTAGACTGAAATTGAAATTGAAAAGATAAATCAATCATTTCAAAATATTCTACTGGCATAATAGTTGATCACACAGTTGATGAGGCGATCACTAAATAAAAATAAAACGAGTTATATATTTTATTTAACGTTTGGGTTTTACAGCTCAACTCACTTCTTGGCTAATGGATCGGGTGTTGTTAAAATGAAATGTGCTAGTGTGAGAAAGAAAGAGTACAGAGCAGATGTGAGGCGGGGATGTTGGATGTTAAAGGACCATCGCATGTTTGGCCCAGAGCCCAATGTCACACACACTGCTTCCTGACAACAGCCATGCCATGGTGATGTTTACACTAATTTCGCTCTACTCTTCACTGTCCAACACACACAGCACAGGGCCTGTCGTAAACTCCCATTGTGGAAATTCACCGTGTGTGTGGGAAAAACAGAGTCAGTGTGCATTTCTGTGCGATCTCATTGAAATCCAGGCACAGATATCACACACATGCATACACACTCCACCAACATCCTGCAGTGATGCACACTCCACATATTCATTCATTAAATTCACACCCTGCACTCTGGTGTGTATTGTATTACAGCATCCTCCCATTCAGTAAACCAGACACACACACACACACATGTACATCCACTCCCAGGCACTCATGGGTTCACTGTACATTTAAACATGCCCTCCCATTTAGTACACGCAGACACAGCTGTGATCTGGCACTCAGGGACCATTGGCCTGTTTTATTTGATGTGATTTGACAGCTGGACAGTTGGAAGAGGAGGGGGACAGGGTGGAAAGCAAAGGAGAGTGGGCGGAATACAGTTTGAGGAAAGAAGACGGATAAGGAGAGGGATAAGTCACAGGACTGGGACTGACGTTGGTGGGAGGAGAGGAGACGAGGGGAGGAGGATCTGAGATGTGGAGCCTTGGGGGGGGGGGGCTTCACCTCTGATGAGGGGCACGTCCTCACGGGCGCAGGCCCATTTTTTATTTCTAAAAGTAAACAGGCAGCCTGCGGGGGTCTGGGGGGTTATGGGAAAGGAGGAAACAGTGATGCTAATCAGGCCGGCGCACACTTCCCCCTCCAACAATAAAACAAAACAAGAGTGGAAACACGGAAAAGCGACAGACTACTGTGGAGGAATGGTCTACACCGCTACCATGGTCCTAGGTTTGAACTGCATAGTGTGATGATAGTTCTGAGGCAAGAGGATAGAGGCAGTCTGTTACGACTACACTGTACATTTGTAGGTTTTGAAGTATTTTTAGAACTCTGAATTATTTGAGTTTCCACATAAGACTTCTGAGAAGTGGTTGCATTGCGCATGGAAATCGGGCATGTACAGTAGAGTCACTCTGGAATTTCTATTCCATTATTCAAAGTACTGCTTTGCTGAACTAAAAGGACATCATCTAAAAGAATAACTTCTGGTGAATACATTTTCTTTTGATAAGCCATTTATTTGAGTGTTTTTCTAAATAGATACTCTTGACCTTAAGAAATGTTTCAGTAATTACCCACACCAAAATCTACTGGCTATGTACCTTGCTTGAAGAAATACCTTTTACTTTCCTGTTAGCATTTTTAAAGGGGATGCTCTGGCTCTAAAGCATCAGTCAAATACGTAGTTTTTAAACGTCCCTGCCCCAGAATTCTACGAGTTTTGTTTCTAGGAAGTGTAAGTGTGGTAAGTTCCTCTTGATAGTGCGGTGACTAATTACAAACCACTTCAGTTGGAGAACAAGCAGTTCTGAAGCACATGCAATCACTGACGGGTGATGATGCAACAGATGCCAGCTCATCAGGAAAGGTGGCGCTTTAATGAATCCTAAGAGAGACCTCCTATTGTTTTAATGTTTATACCATGGGCTTAGCAATATTCACAGACTGTTAACTACAATGAGCATACACCGTTAATGGTAAGAGTGAATACCTCTTACTGTGTCTCGTAGTGTGCGTTCATAGTTGAATCGTCCATCCTGTAGGTCAATTCTTTCCTATTATCACTTATATCAATATAAAGAGCATTTATACAACAATTAACAAAATACAACAACCAGCAACTGTATTTTCACAGCCAGATCATTATCTCTCTTATCAAGTGTTGCTGCTTACTATAATGTACAACCTTCATTTATTCATTGAGAAATAAATTAAAACCACAGACTGATGTATTTTCCCTTTAGCTTCGAGGACTAGCGGAGCTTTATCTGAGAGCGCGGTGGTAACAGAGAGGAGGGAGGGCAAGACGAGAAGAGGGAGATCTGGGAGGCAAAGAGACTCGGAGGGGGGTGGGGATAATTGAATTATCTGCACAATGGAGTGATGGGGGGCACGTGGTGCCGCTAATGGAGGAAGAGATGTCCTTTTTAGCGAAGCTAATTGTTCAGAAAAGAGCTGAGCCTTTGTTCAGGGAGGCCCTGCTACTTTCCCAGTGCACTTACATGCACACAATTTAGTGGTGCGCGCGCACACACACACACACACACACACACACACACACACACACACACACACGCTCTCAGAAGAGACTTTGGAATGTGAGGCACAAGAGAAAGATGTACACACGCACAGTACATATGAATGAGCACACACACACACACACACACACACACACACAGGGATACACCGCTCCTGTCCCAGCTAACCCTCTGATCTCAGCAGGGGGGCATCCAGCCTGTGGCACCTTCAGACAGCATCCACCACAGATAGAGCTGAGACTGAGCTACTAGACAGAGGCCACAAGGACCCCACTGTTTTACTGTTTTTACTGTCTGCTCTCTCTCTCTCTCTCTCTCTCTCTCTCTCTCTCTGTGTGTGTGTGGTGTTGAGTGTCTGTACATGAGTGACTGATTGATTACATGCTAAATGCTGTCTATTCCCACAACACACCAAGCCTGTCAGGCCACATCTATTGTCTGTGACGTTTTGCACTTTGATTTTGTATCAGCTAAGTCATCATTTCAGATTTCATGTTAGTAAATGTGAAAGAAAGTAAAGCGTTGAAATCTAAATACTTAAAGCAACCAAAACTCTTGTGACTTGCTGCGAGGGCACCAACATCAAAGACAAATATCACTTGACAGCTGTATGGATTGCTCTAAATCGAATAACCTTTCAGTTAACTCTGTGAAAAGTAGCAGGTGCAACGGTTACATCTAAGGATTATAGACAGGCAGACAACACAGATGTGCCAGCGAGAGGCAGACAGCGAGCAGGAGAGAGCAGCGAGGAGAGAGAAAGCTGCTTTAGTTAGGGGTGCTATACTGCAAGTGAGTGAAGCCAGCTAACTGTCAAAACTATGGCAACAGCATTTGCCAGGTGAAGAAAAGAGACACTGAAACCAAAACTTGTTTGATCTGGGACATGTGTCCTCAAGTGCATTGGCACACACGCTGGCTGGTAGTTTCATGGGTGTAAGACAATTAACAATAATCCTTCTGTCTGAATAGGAAATGACACAGTTTGTTTCAACAATAGTTGTTGTTTTTTTGGGTTCGTATTGTACAAAACTTTGACACAGGCAATTCCTACAGTTGGTATCGAGATCTCTGAAGATAAACCGAATGTTTAGTTTTTAACTGTTTCATTTTTTATGGAAATTATTTTCCTCATTGCTGTTCATAATGTGTTTGTCTTCAGGGTCATTGTACACCAGGCTGTCTAAGGGCAATAGAAATGGTCATTGCTCTGAGAAACAGATCAGTAACATACTGTTCTGAGAAAACAGAAAAATATTCAGATGTTTCCTGGCAATAGAAACTTAAGGCAACAAAGGTTTTTGTTCTCACTTTGTCAGAAAACTGCAAATTCACTAATAGTTCAGTTTTTATAATATCAGTTTTAGTATGCATTCTGAAAATTAATTGGGAAAAATACAATTTAGTTTTTTAGTACTAAAAAAATCACATAAATGAAGAAAGGCAGAAAAAAGCCCAAATTGAAATGGGCTACAGTGACGCAAGTCCAGATATTAGTCAGCAGCACCATTAAACCCCTAATGGCTGCCCTTAGGCACAAAGGACTGTCCTTTTAAGAACAGATACGAGGGAGTTCATTAACAGAAAACAAAGAGGTCCAGTCAGAGGGAGTGAGAGACTGACTGACGGAGATGAAGTGAGAGGTACTGTTCCCCCTTCCATTCTTCTCCTCCATCACCCCCTCTACTTTGCCTCTGGTGAGGCAGCTCCTCTCACCGCAGAACCCACCAGCACTCTTCTCAGACGAGGCTCCTATCAGGCCAATGAAACCTGATCTAGGCTGCTAATGGAGCCGGTGAAGTACCACCGGTATAAAAATCCATGTGTGATCAATATCCCTGGCTCCCCAGCCTCCATACACACATGCATACAGTACACGCAAAAGTATCATATTGACGTGCATCGTAGGTTGCGCCATATGACTCAACTCCTAACAAGGTTGCTTATGATGAGGTTGGATGTAAGGAAAAAGAGGGCTGAACCATTTACATTGTTTCATTAATGAACAAAATACCTGAGTCCATATTATTCCTTCAGTATTTCTTGCTGGAGCTCAATTTTCTTGCTTTTGTTAAAAGCAGTAGGCTCCAGTGGAACTTGTGTGAGAAGTACTATTATAATCTGCTATTACTTTTTCTGTTGCCATGGGAGGTGTTCCCTAATGGCAGTGGTTTGCTCAGAGTGGAGCCTTACTGTGGCTAAAAAGCCCAATCTTTCCCCAATCTTTCTCTTGTCTTTGTTCTTTTCCAGTGGCAGAACAAATTCTTGATTCAATTTCCAGTAAGGCAAGGTCATTGTTCCTGATTATTGTAGATAAGAAAGCACAAAAGTAAAAAAAAAAAAAAAAAGCAATGGAAATGGAGAATTAGAACAGGCAGTTTGCCCTGTTCAAACTGAATTTTCATGGTGGTCTTGGTGACAGGAACCAGTTTGATTTTAATATCCCTACAATTTACCTATTTTTAAACCATACACTGTATACGTATATGCATATACATAATAATGTACCTATATGCAAAGATGTAGCTTGTTACTAATACCTGCAGCTGTGTGAAGGAAAAAAAGACATGGTTGGTTTTTATTGATCAGTACAAGGTGAACAGGAAATACTCTGGGGTGTTTATGAGGGTGAGTTACCAGTTATGAGGAAGTCTGGGCCTGCAGAATATAGGACCCAGACAGTCCGGACTCTCCTTTTAGCTCATGGTTAATGGTTCTTCACACATATACTAAGTGTTTGTACACGGCTATTTAAAGATCTAAAACCATCCGCAAAGACAGATTGCTTTCTTATTTACCCTCATGCATCACGATACGGTTCCTAAAGTGTTTCTATAAGGGCTCATAATGTGTCGAATATGGCAACCATATTGTACTCCATGCTGTTTTTATCCCCTATAGGATGCCTGTAGCATTCCAGCACAATTCCTTTAGGGACCTATGGTGTAATTTCTAATCTAACTATATTCTTAAAACTCTATTGGGTTTTTTTTTTTTTTTTTGGCATGAAAGATGGAGTTGTTGAATGAACTGTTTGCTGTCATATTTGGCTTGTACTGTGGTTAAGCATTACTACAGCTCTATCACAGGCTACTCAGCAGCTCTCACATCTCCAGAGTGTTTCTCATCCCTGTAAAACGCGAGTAATTTGCGGGAACATGTAGACTCCTCACTGCGTCTGATGAAGGGGTCTTGGTACAAGTTGGTTCTCACAGGGACTCGGGGGAGGTGGTAGTAGTGTGTGTGTGTGTGTGTGTTGGGGGGTGGGGGGGGGGGGGGTGCATTGTAATTGAATTGTGAATCAACTGGCAAGTCAGCCCCAAACACCGCCCACTTCAGCTGTCGTCGCACTCCGGCTATGTGCAATGCAACGCCCATATCACGGAGATAGAGAGGAAGGAGTGAGTGTGTGAGTGAGTGAGTAAGAAAGAACGAGGAAAAGAGGGAGTGTGTGTACATGAACCGTAGAGGGAGAGAGGGAAAGAGAAAGATAAGTTAGGAGGAGAAACTGATTTGGTATTTTAGTGTGAGAGGAAAGGTAAAAGAAAAAAACACAAAAACAAATCGGCCAGTAGAATTGAGCGGGGCGCCAAAGGAAGAGAAGATTTTCCCTTATATTGTGTTTTTGGAGCTGTTAGAATAAAAGAGGGACGCGGCGTTATTAAATCACACCGATCTGATGATCATGACGGCAGCTGTCGATATGAAACCGACGTTAACAATCATAAAGGCTGAAAAAATGGACGGTGAGTAATATAACTCTTCTGTGAGAGCTTGACAGCTAACACGAGACTAACGTTACTCCTAAATGTTTCCTTGTAACATAACCAGCTGGTGGCAGATTACGTTGATGTAAACCACAGAGATAAATTTCGGTAATTAGATGCGTTGTGAGGGACATAGCGTCCCGAACGTATTTCAGTGTGAAGACGGTGTTGGTTGCTCAATATTGGACAACACGCAATACTTGAGAAAAATGCAATCACGCCAGAGGCTCCACAGACACGCTATTAAGCACCAGTGTGTGTTTTTTGTTGAATGAATCATGCTCTGACCGGTGTGCCTTTTGTAATTTCCAACATAATGTTGTGTGTGAAACAAGGGCCCGTGTGAAAAAAAAGTTATTTGTAGACATTCATCACATAAGTAGACTTAATGATGTCATGTTGGCAAATAAATTGCCACACAACATGGTAACAAAAGTGTTTAGTTCATACAACAATTATTGTGCCATTTCCAGTGTTTTAATATTCTTTCATGTAGCTGACACACTTTCAGACACACTGCATGTTTTAAACTTATCATGGTCTTAACTAATTAATTTCTTCAGATTTGCTTTTACATGTTTCCTTAAACAGATGTGTAAGTTAAGTTTGGTCACATTTTGTATTGAATGTGTGTTGCTCAAATTGACTATTGATACATGCTTTGTAGTTTTGATGTAGCCCACAAGTGGTATCCCTCTCTTTCATCCTGCTTTGATCTCACTGGGGATCTATCTCCATCTCCTCTCTCTCCCATCTAAGCACCCATCTCTGACCCTATGTCCACTGCCATACTGGGAGAGCCAGGGCATTCTGCCCAGCCAGCATGGGAGACAGGCAGCAGTGCCTAATCACTTCCCTCCCCACCAACCCCACTGTCTCCTCTACCTCCCCCCTCCTCCGCAGTGGTTGAAACTGACTTTCCAGAGGGAAGGAGAGGCAGGCTGAGGTGATGAATCTGCAGTGCTGAGGCTTGCCTCTCTGACCCCGCTGCCTGGAAGACTTGGCTTGCTCCAGGGATAGTCCAGGGCACATGCAGGGAAGCCCACAACTGTGAGCTATGTTTGTGTTTGGCTTTAAACCTATGTGTGGTTTCACTTCTCATTTTTACACAGGGTGATGTTCCACATGGTGGCATATTTGGATGATTTGCATTGAGCAGCTTTTTACATGAACTAATCCCCTGTGCTTTTGCAGCTCAGGTGGCATTGAGCCTGTTGGTAGAGCAGCAAGCAGCACTGATGCATTATGGAAATTTGATACTAATTGCTAGTGTTGACCCATTAAGGGGCTGTGACTCACCACATTAACCACCCTCGCCTCACTGTCAATACCTGCAGAGAATAGATTCACACACACACACATCTTGCAAACTCACATAAAAAGTGCTGACAGCTGCAGTTAAGTTGCCAAAGCGTAGCACTATCTTGCAAAACCATTTCGCAACACTCGCTCCTGCTTACGCTCACTTGGGTGCAATCGGGTCAAACCGTGGCTGCCAAGGAGCAGTTCACAACTTCACACAAACACATCTTTGCTCCGCGTCTTTCTCACACGCAGACACACACTGTTCTGTCCAAGGCTGCTCCTGATCCTAATAAGACACAACAAGTGATGTTCTGTGTTGCAGCCATGTAAAGGACCATGACAGGCTCTTTGCTTACAACTTGATGAAAGAGACAAGTGCTCCATACAAAGCCAGAATGCATTTGTTGATTTGTTGGATTGGCAAAGTAGCAGCTGTGCCAGTGGACATTGGCTGCTCGGCATTTCACAATTACAGATGCTGTCTTTTTTTCTTTCTGCAAACACCTGCAGCCACATACTGTACATACATACATACCCCACTAACGGGCTTAAGTGGTTTCCAGCCCACCTAACTATATTGTTTGTTTTCCTTTGCGACAGAAGTGCAGCCATTGTCAGCTTACCAAAGGCCTGTCCTCTCTCTCTCTCTCCAGCAGAGGTATCCTTTTAAAGCGCTCACACGCTGCCAGGGTCAGAGGTGCGCCCAAACAAGACATCTAACTTTCCGCAAAGGTTTAATTCCTCTTTTCAGTTATAGTAGTCAATTCCTGACACAGCACTCTTACTTCAGTGTGACCCAGATCATGGTAGCTTGTTATTGAAAGCATCATGTAGCCATAACAAAACTGTCAGCTCTACAGAGACAAGTTTTAAAGATAGGGGAGAGCATTACTTAATGGGGAAGGTGTTCGATTGTGAAATTACAGACATGAAAGCACAAGCACCTCATGTTTCTTTTACTCTTGTACTGCTGAAGTTCTTATTGAGTGTTAAATTATACTCAAGTAAGATTGTTCTGAGCTTATCAAAGTATAGATTTAATACTCAAGAGAGTTGTCTGGTTTAGACTTGAGTGAGTCGTCCCTCTTACTTTCCTTCTCTGTCAGGCCTGAGGGTCAGGGTTCAGTGACTGACAGGAATGTTTGTGAGCATGCTATGCTGGGTGGCATGCATGGAGGCATAGAAGGAGCTTGAGTGGGAGGCTCACTTTTATCTGATCAAAATGCTGCTGTTTGCTATAACTGGCATGCCTGTTGAGTCTGCTGAGAGCCCTTATAAGGCATCTCGCTCCACGCCCGCCACAAACAGTATGCACACAAGCACACACAGGCCATGCCACATGAGTGACTCTTAGAAAGGCTTCACTGACTTTCTTTTCCAAGGTGCCTCCCATGTTGGTATGGTGCGGAGAGGGGTAGTTTGTGTTAGAACAGAGGGTGTTACATAAGGTTCAGGTTTTTGCTTCGGTGTGTTTGTGTCAGCACTCCTCCAGTAGCAAAGTGTAATATATGCCAATGTTTGAGTGTGCGTGGCTGCCTGGCAGCTGTGCAAACACTGTTTGGGTGATCCAGGCTTCTCTTGATGTGGTCTGTCAATGAATCGGGCCAAACAGAGCAAACCGGTCCGTTTTTCATCTCATGTGCGCAGTGTCAAACTGAGGACGATACGGTTTGCCAGATCAAAACTTGATAAGTCAGTCCAGTGTTCAGTGCATCACCCATATGTCATTAGGTAGTGTTTGACCAGGTTTGTGCCTAGAGGGCAACAGATACCAGCTTCCTCAATGGACCTCCCTATGCTGGTCAGACTTGTCAACAGACTGGGCGGATACTAGTGAAGTAGCTGTCTGTGTGTTTCCACAATGACCTTGTCTTTTGTTCTTTCTTTCCCGAGCTGCTCAGTGATGCCACTGTGTTACATCAAATGGGTTATCCGCCCATTCAGTCAGTGTTTCATTCATTGCTCCTTCATTCAGCCCGTCATGTGCTGCGTAGCCCATATAAACATAAAACCATTATACTCTGTGGGTCCTATCTCGACGCTTCCCTGGAGACTACATGCCTTAATCTTTGCTTATAAAGCTTAGTCATAAAGTAAGGCGTGTTAGCACCAGATACAGCAGTCTGCTAAATAGTAAGCATATGGTGAGAGAGACAGAGGGGGATTTGGGGGGGTGAGGGGGGTTGAGGGATGGAGAAAGAGAGGCCTTCCAAGGTGTGGTCGACATGATGGTAGTGACTAGTCCTCACTATGCTAAAAAATGATTTGAGATCAAAATGATTAGAGTGCTTCTTCTTGCAATCAGTCTTCAACAGCTTCTCATTTTACCCACATTCTTCAAAAAGCCAGCAACCAAAACAAAGGAGAATATGTTCCTTGGCTGGGGAAATAAAGCATTAACAAGCTTTTTAGTAACAGACAACTCTTTTCAATCATTCACCCACCCACTCACTCACACACACAATTCCTCCTCTAGTGTTCCTCCCCCTCCTTTCCCTGTTTTTCCTCTGTTTCCAATGTCTTTCTGTTGGCCACATGAGTTTCTCTCACGACACCTTGATGTGGTGTGTAGTGAGTTCCTGGTGAGTGCACTTTGTCCCATCCCCAGTTATTCCTTGCTTGTAATCCCTGAGTCATGGCACTAGACGCCTGCTGCACCACACGCCACTGGCTGTCCGACTGTGCGTCTGCTTGGCTCGCTTACTGGTTTGTGCTACCACAGGCCTCTGCCCTGCCTACATTACCAGTCTGACTTTGAACCCTAACTGGCCTGACGCTGCCCCAAAATGGCTCCACAACCACCCACGCATCTCAGCATTGTCCTGAGTGCTTTATAACTTTTTTTTTGTCCTCTTGTTCTGTTGCTGTTTCTGTTTTATAGTTCCACATTTAGGAGCTGTGTTTCCTGTAATGGAATGGAAACTGGGCTAGTTTACAAACACGCCTGCTTTGAGAATCAGTCCACTGTCCTGAAAGGCAGCGGGTTTGTTTTCACCACGGATGTTCAGCTGTCCTCAACGAGACCATGTCACTCATTTTGTTCAGTGTGTGTTCCAGATTTTCTTCCCTTGTTTTCTCTTTTGTCTGAGTTTGCTGCACACCACCTGTTTTTGGAGTCAGCATGCTGCTTTTGTAATCAGGTGAAATGGGGCACAGCCACAGACTTAATGTGTATCAAACCTACAGCATCATAGTTGTATTGATTGATTGGCCTGCCAAAGTAAAGAATGATAAAGAAGGGTGTGTTTGCGTGGGTGGCTGGCTCTGCTGTATAGGTGCGACTCTGTGGTGCTCATGATGAGTTGGGCCTCAGTGACGCAGTCAAATGGGAGGCACGTGTGTTCTGGCAGCCATGGAGGTGGTCGAGGAATGGGACGTGCATACGTTTTTAGGCTGCCTCTTGAGTTTAGCTATGAGAGCAAAAGCAGCTGGATTTCTTTCTCTTCCTAGCCTGACCTCCCTAGTATCTGCATTTTTTGCATATTGAAATGAGTTGACTTTACTGACTATGTCTGCTGTCCACATATTCAGAACATAATGAAAACTTGACTTGGTGAAAAATAAATGCTCATTAGAGGTGCTCTGTTTGCTGCTTAAACATGTTTGTTTTATGCATAGTTACAACGCAACTGTGACAATTTCTGACTCATTGAGCAGGAATTTTACAAGATATGGTCAGTGCTTTCATCATGACCAGTCACATTGTCAAATGAAGCAGCACGATATCTGAAGTCCAGTCATTCTTGGTTCGAATGAGTCACAGCCTGTCTGTGCGTGCTTTGTGTGTGTGTGTGTGTGTGTGTCTAAGAGAGAAAAGGAAGAGAGGCAGCTAGAGAAGGTGAGCATGAGTTTACACATCTGCAATGATATGCACGTGTTTTGGAAATCACTTCCATCTCTTATTGCAAAACACTGGTGTAAATTTCCAGTTATCAAATTGTGGTTTACATCTTTTAGTCAGCCAAGTCAGCTAAAGCTGAGGTGTTTCACATCGTCAAGAAAAACAACTTGCATATCTTAAATAAGATAAAGAAAGAGAGATGGAGCCAGATGTTTGATGTTTTATGCTCCTATTAGCCATGGAGCCTTCACTGAGCTCAAAATAGAAGAGTAATTCATCATCTTGAGCTGAAACCATTTTTGCCACTTAGACCTCAAGTCATTTTTGGTCACATTAGAGGAAAACAAGAAAGCTGTGAGAAGCGCATTAGCGATTGTAAAACAGAGGTGGAATGTGAGGCACGCAACATGAAAACACTGCGGTCTGAGGGGAATTTATTTATCAAGTATCCATCTGTCGCCCATAGCTTGCCTTCAAACAAGCAACACAGCTCTTATATATGTGTGATATGTATAATTGGACCCAGCCACTAGCAACACATGTATGCATATGTATGCATATGTATGCGTATGCACAAAAGAACGGTCGAGTGGCAAACAATCCCGTTGACGTGTGTGTAGATGTGCGGCTGTGTACTGTCCCACATAATTCACATTTATATGAGGGACCTGGTTGTGGAATGTATCAGTTTGGACTAAAAATGGGGCAGGCACCATGTTTTGTGGAAAAAATGCAACACAGAGAATAAACTGTTTGTCAGATATGCCGTGTGTTTGGTTTAACGCCTAAACAGTTCCCCCAGAGCATCCCCTGTCTGTTTACAACCGGGATGGAGCCTGGAAGGGCAGCTAGCCTGGATACAGCTATGGGCTAGCACCACCTGCACTCTCCAGTACAGTTCTCGCCTGTCAATTCCTTTTTCTCGCCAGAATGCCTGGCACTGATGGATAAAACAAGACAGTCAAATCCTTTTGGACTAAGTAGCGCTTTCATGATAAATATTTATTTAGAGATTTGTCTCTACTGTTTGTGGTGTGCTTTAGTGCATACTGGATTTTAGCTTTTTCCCAATGCTATTTCTCTGCCTTCTCAAAGTAATAGAGAACTTGAAGGTTGTTGTGAGAAGTACATTACTGTTGCTCAACTTTTAATACTTGAGGCATACCTAAAAACCAGGCCTTTTCATGCTGTTAAAGATCACAGAGCAACAAAGCTTGTAGGCCGTCAAATAAGCAACAAGGAGCCAAATCCTGCTGAAAGCGCCTTGTCTCTGTTTCCCTCGTTCCTCTGGAAAGAAAGAATTTCCATCAAGCTTTTAGCAAAAATATGTTTAGCGTCTGTTGGTGATGGCGCGTATCATTTCAAACTCAGAGGTAATGTCATATCAAGCGCTGAGACTTTGGCATAAACAGTAGAGTTAATGCACTTTCACATCATAAGCTAATATGATTTCAGAGATGGAGGGAGTGGAAGAAAGAAAGACAGCAAGGCAGCTATGGGGTATTAGTCTCACTTATTGTCTGCTTCAGTAGCCGGTATGTCTGTGGTGCTGATGATCCTGGACAACTCTAGTTTCATGGCCAAAGACAGATGTCAGCAGTAGTGGCCTCGTACCGTACAGCTGCTTTACACCACCACAGGCTTGTGCTTCGAGAGGGCAGCCAGAAGCCAGTGGTGGAGACCTCAGAATAAAACTAGTGTTTCAGCACTGCTGTCTGTGATGGTCCTAGTTTGTGCGTTGGATTTCTTTAGGTTAACAGTGTCCTGTGCTGGAGCAGGTTTTGGTCTAGGTCTGGTCTGGCCTCTTCACTTTGGCTTGAGCCAGGCCTACACATCTATTCCTGGTCCTTGGCATTGACATGGAAATCTAAACAGCGGAGCGGCTGGCTGAACAAGCAGCCCTCTCAAAACCAGACTGCCACCCCGTCCGCCTCCTCCTGCTCCACTGCAGTCCTCAACCGCCACTTTATCACCCTGTGGCACTGAATGGGCCCCCTTCATGTTGGTCGGGTTTATGACCCTGCGTTCTCAGACCAGGGGTCCAGATATGGATCTCCATCAAAGGCTCTCTTAGATACCACTGTCACCTCTGGTCTGCTGTGGGTAGACTGGTCTGCCTTAAAGAGCCGATTATAAGCCTTTGGCAAGTAGCCAAGACCTCCTCTCCTTTTCCCTGCACAGCGCCGTGACCCCACTGATATGTACCTGTATGCATGTAGGGATATTCAGGAAGGGAATGAGGCCATAGCGGTGGTTCAGAAATGTTTGACCCTCACCTGAACCTGCAACTCACCTCACTTTCCTCAGGAAGTGGCAACTTAGCCACAGGAAATTGACTTGCTGATTTAAAAAAAAAAAAAAGCCCACCATACACTACAGAAGGGCATAGAGAGGGAGACACGAATTACCACATGCTTTGACACTGATAAAAATAAATGACTATTTGACCCTAAAGTGTTTCACTTTTCAAAAACCCAGCTTTGAATAGCCTTTTAGATGTCATGCTCATTTTTTTTTCACAGCCGACTTGCTTTTCCTCACACCAACACACACTCAGTCATTGGATGAATATAGGGCTATTTATAGCTCAATCGCATGATAGAAAGCATATTGTCCCTTATTTGCTGGGTCTGGTTGCCTGCTCTGCTTGTATCGTTGCATCATTCTGAGTGGAGGCAGCAGTCCAGGCTTTATGAATGAACCGAGTCTCCGCCAGAGGCTGGGAGATGGCACTGATCCCACTGTGATGTCACTCCAGAGACGAGGAGAAGAGAGGAAGCTTTATGAGACCTCCCATTCATTCTTCCGTCTTCTTCTCTCTCCGCTGTGCCCACCCCTGGTTCTCTTGTCCTGTGATGGGCTCATATTACTGGTGACTGATGACTCAC
Organism: Macquaria australasica; assembly: GCA_005408345.1. Taxonomy (NCBI): domain Eukaryota; kingdom Metazoa; phylum Chordata; class Actinopteri; order Centrarchiformes; family Percichthyidae; genus Macquaria; species Macquaria australasica. The sequence continues at coordinate 602,038 of SEMN01000194.1, read as the reverse complement.
CCCGCCTCCCACCCCCCACCCCCACTCAGTCACCCCTCACCCACCCGAGATGCTCCCTTGCTATCTTCCCCATCCCTGTCTTGCCCTGCCCAGCCCTGCCTGTTCCAGCCCCATGGACTTTGGCCCCAGTCGCAAAAATCCCAATTTCACGCCCACGCTCTGGCGCACAGGCGGAGAAGGCTGCTAATTTAGCTCATATGTGTGTGTATGTGTGTTTATATGTGTGTCAATTTAACAGCCTAAGGTGCCAAACAGAACCTCCGTCTAAGGTTGGGTTGGGGCTTGGTCACAAGGGCAGGGCAGCGAAGGTGCACAGTCTGTCAGTGAGAATCCTTGGGGGAAAATATCTTCGTCACACTCAGCAGCGTGTCCATTACTCATATCACAGCAAGAGGGGAGTGGCTAATCAATAGCTTTTACTGTACATCCAGACTAAACATCAGTCTCATTTCATCAGTGATTCTTAGAATAGATGAATTATTCCTTCTACATCATTAGGAGAAATTGGTTTCATTTCATACTTTTCACTCCAGATGCTCTTTTTACTCTGAGTCTTGTTAGTGAAATGCGAATGCCATAATGTTGCCTGTGAGTTACACCCACTCCCACATTTCGTGAGCTAAGTGGATGGGACTCATTTGCGGACAGACCCACACCGTCTAATGTGGAAAGTGATGACTTGTGGATGCTCTAACTCTCAGTACATACTGACCATTCTGTATCTAATGGGACTCACAGGCATTGAAATCCTATCAGGACTTCATCATTTACTAGAGATTGTCTAGATCCAAGCTCGCCACTCACACTAATGGATGCACACTGTACATTAGCTCTGCCACAGATAACTTTCATATGGATCATTCACCATGGAGACTGCTCTGTTATCATTGCACTTTTAGGTCTTTTGTTTGCCTTTCGGCCTTGCTGTGCTCTCTGCTGCTGCTCAATGTACATACATATAACATACTGTTAAGAAAGTAAAGTGTTTTGTTGAAAGGGAAATTTGTCTTCGTGGAAACTGTCACCTAACAGTCCAAACTTAGAAGACATTTGTTGTGCTTTGAATTGCTGCAAGACTGTAAACAAGAATCCCACTTCAAACTCATTTTAAACAGGGGAAACAAGTCATTCAAAATAAAAACAAAAGAAATCACACAAATTGCAGCTCACATTTTAATTCGCTCTATAATCATGGTTTACACATTTCTCTCTTTAGAGCGCCTAATGGTAGTTCTCATGCACGATAGTGCTGAGTGTCTTTGATGGAGGATTTAGTGCTAAAGTGGGTTCAAGTCTGTGTGGGCAAGTACAGGCTGGGGCCGCGTTGATAAAAGCGATGGAGAGGGAGGGGCGTAAACGGTTCGAAAGTGCAGACAAACTCCACTCGATCCAGCTTAAATAAACTGCCACATTTCGCCTTTGCCTTCACATCAAAGCGTAGACCATCTGAGCCCCAGTCCCATCTCAGTTTGCAACGTGTATGTTTTTGCTCTACCAGCACTACTTAAAAGAAAAATGAGCTCAGTAGCGGCCTAGACAACCTTGCTGTCAGGGGCAACTTGTACACAAAGAGCTCGCTCAGGTCTTATTTTCATTGCGAAACTGCACAGTTTATTTTGATGTGTGAGCTGTGTCTGACAATAGTTTAACTGAGGTCTTGTGTGAGACTGTAAAACAGTGTTTATTCTCAGCTCTTCTACCTTGCTTTTACTTCTGACTTGAATGAATAACTTTTTGTTTGTTTGCCAGTGTAACAGGGAGCAATATATTATTACAGGCCTAATTGAATCACATGAAGAAGCAAAGAGCTCTTGTCTGTCCTCTGTCTCGGGCCTGTTGCGAGGTTTTTCTTTTAGAGAGAGAAAATAGAGAGGGGGAAAAAAAGAGCCAAAGACAGAAAAAAGAAACTGGGAGACCTAATTTTACAAACAGCCAGACAGACATTGGTTACTTGGGCGAAGGAGGGACAGCTGCTGTGCATTCCAGACGAGGTCGAGACGTCAGCGAGTGGTGAAAACAAGCATGAACTGTATGTTGC
>SEMN01001938.1:0-19855 GCA_005408345.1 Macquaria australasica | reverse complement strand
GGAGGGCCCTCCTATAAATTTTAAGACTAACTTGCCAGGATAAAAACGTGATTCTTCCAGATTGGTGGAACGCCCTTTCCTTTCAAGTTTTCGCGATGTTTGTTTTAATTTGCGGGTTTGTGGGTTATACCATGGAGCTAACCTCCTCTGTTTTATTATCTTCTTTTTTAGAGGGGCGATAGAGTCGAGTGTTACTCGTAGCGAGCCTGCAGCACCATCAACAAGATGATCAATTTGGGAGGGACTAAAGTTAGCATAGGAGTCATCTGTTACATTGAGACATGGAACTGAATTAAATGCCGATGGAATCACTTCCTTTAATTTAGCTACAGCACTATCAGATAGACATCTAGTGTAGGAATGTTTGCCTAATGGCGTGTAGTCCAGTAATAGGAATTAAAAAGTTATTAAATAATGGTCTGATATAGAATTCTTTGGAAAGACTATTAGATGATTTCAATGCCATAAACAAGAACAAGGTCAAGGGTGTGGTTAAAACAGTGAGTGGGTTTATGTACACTCTGACAGAAGCCAATCGAATCTAATAATGAGATAAACGCAGCACTAAGGCTATCATTTTCTACATCCACATGAATATTAAAATCACCTACAATAATTATTTTTTATCTGTTTTAAGGACTAAACCTGATAAGAACTCTGAGAATTCAGATAAATTCCAGAGCACGGCCAGGAGCCTTGCACACTATAACAAATAGAATCTCCATCCATCCATCCATCCATCCATTTTCTTCCGCTTATCTGGGGCCGGGTCGCGGTGGCAGCAGGTTAAGCAGGGTTGTCCAGACGTCCGTCTCCTTGGCAACACTTTCCAGCTCCTCCTGGGGGACCCCAAGGCGTTCCCAGGCCAGATGAGATATATAATCCCTCCAGCGTGTTCTGGGTCTGCCCCGGGGCCTCCTACCAGTTGGACGTGCCCGGAACACCTCCAAAGGGAGGCGTCCAGGAGGCATCCTAGTCAGATGCCCGAACCACCTCAACTGGCTCCTTTCGATGCGAAGGAGCAGCGGCTCTACTCCGAGCTCCCTCCGGATGTCCGAGCTCCTTTCCCTGTCTCTAAGGGTGAGCCCAGCCACCCTACGGAGGAAACTCATTTCGGCCGCTTGTATCCGCGATCTCATTCTTTCGGTCACTACCCAAAGCTCATGACCATAGGTGAGGGTTGGAACGTAGATCGACTGGTAAATCGACAGCTTTGCCTTCCGGCTCAGCTCCCTCTTCACCACCACGGTCCGGTCCGGGCAGTCCACCGTTTTCCGGCTGAGAACCATGGCCTCGGACTTGGAGGTGCTGACTCTCATCCCAGCTGCTTCACACTCGGCTGCAAACCGCCCCAGTGCATGCTGAAGGTCACAGGCCGATGAAGCCAACAGAACCACATCGTCCGCAAAGAGCAGAGATGCTATTCTGAGACCACCAAACCGGACACTCTCCTCCCCCCGGCTGCGCCTTGAAATCCTGCCCATGAATATCACAAACAGAATTGGTGACAAGGGGCAGCCCTGGCGGAGTCCAACACCCACTTGGAACGTGTTTGACTTTGTGCCGAGAATGCGGACACAGCACTCACTTCGGTTATATAGGGACCGGATGGCTTGTAGCAGCGACCCCGGTACCCCATACTCCCGCAGTACCCCCCACAGTACCCCCCGGGGGACACGGTCGAAAGCCTTCTCCAAGTCGACAAAACACATGTAGACTGGATGGGCAAACTCCCATGAACTCCCCAGCAGCCCTGCAAGAGTAAAGAGCTGGTCCACTGTGCCACGGCCAGGACGGAATCCACATTGCTCCTCCTGGATCCGAGGTTCGACAATCGGTCGTAGTCTCCTTTCCAGCACCCTGGAATAAACTTTCCCGGGGAGGCTGAGCAGTGTGATACCACGGTAATTGGAGCACACCCTCCGGTCCCCCTTTTTGAAGACGGGAACCACCACCCCGGTCTGCCACTCCACAGGCACTGTCCCCGACCTCCATGCGACACTGAAGAGGCGTGTCAGCCAAGACAGCCCAACAATGTCCAGAGCCTTCAGCATTTCAGGGCAAATCTCATCCACCCCTGGCGCCTTGCCACCAAGAAGCTCTTTGACTACCTTGGAGACTTCTGCCAGGGATATGGGTGGGTCTTCCCCCGAGTCTTCAAACTCTGCCTCCTCCACTGAGGACATGTTGGTCGGGTTGAGGAGATCCTCAAAGTGCTCTTTCCACCGCTCGACAACATCCCCAGTCCGGGTTAGCAGCTCTCCTCCCCTGCCGAACACGGCCTGGGCCAAGCCCCGCTTTCCCTTCCTGAGTCGTCTAACGGTTTGCCAGAACTTCCTTGAGGCCAACCGAAAGTCCTTCTCCATAGCCTCCCCAAACTCCTCCCACACCCGGGTTTTTGCTTTGGTGACCACCGAGGCCGCCATCCTTCTGGCCTCCCGGTACCTGTCCGCTGCTTCAGGAGACCTCTGGGCTAGCCAAGCCCGAAAAGCCTCCTTCTTCAGCTTGACGGCTTCCTTCACCGCCGGTGTCCACCAGCGGGTTCTGAGGTTGCCGCCTCGACAGGCACCGACGACCTTCTGACCACAGCTCCTAGCGGCCGCCTCAGCAATGGAGGCTTTGAACATGGCCCACTCTGTTTCCATGTCCCCAACCTCCCCCGGGATGCGCGAGAAGTTCTTCCGGAGGTGGGAGTTGAAGATCTCGCAGACAGGGCCCTCCACCAAACATTCCCAGTTCACCCTCACTACACGCTTAGGTTTGCCAGGTCTGTCCGGCAGCCGTCCCTGCCATCTTATCCAACTCACCACCAAGTGGTGATCAGTTGACAGCTCTGCCCCTCTCTTCACCCGAGTGTCCAAGACATACGGCCGCAGATCTGATGATACGACCACAAAGTCAATCATCGACCTGCGGCCTAAGGTGTTCTGGTACCAAGTACACTTATGAACAACCCTATGCTCAAACATGGTGTTTGTTATGGCCAGTCCATGGCTAGCACAGAAGTCCAACAACAAAGCACCACTCGGGTTCAGATCGGGGAGGCCATTCCTCCCAATCACCCCCCTCCAGGTTTCACCATCATTGCCCACATGGGCGTTGAAGTCTCCCAGCAGAACTATGGAGTCTCCAGGTGGTATCCCTTCCAGGACGCCACCCAGGAACTCCAAGAAGGCCGGGTACTCTGAACTGCTGTTTGGTGCATAAGCACAAACAACAGTCAGAGCCTTCCTCTCAGCAACTTTCAGTCGCATCGAGGCGACCCTCTCGTTCCCCGGGGAAAACTCCAACACAGCGGCGCTCAGCCGGGGACTCGTGAGTATCCCCACACCCGCCCGGCGCCTTTCATCCTGGGCAACTCCGGAAAAGAAGAGAGTCCAGCCCCTCTCCAGGAGTTTGGTTCCAGATCCTGAGCTATGTGTAGGGGTGAGCCCAACTATATCTAGCTGGTACTGCTCCACCTCCTGCACCAGCTCCGGCTCTTTCCCCGCCAGAGAGCTGACGTTCCACGTCCCTAAAACCAGTCTGCGACACCGAAGGTCAGCACGCCCAGGTCTCTGCCCTTGCCTGCCGCCCGGCTTACATTGCACCCGACCCCGATGCCTATCCCTGCAGGTGGTGGGCCCACAGGGTGGCGGCTCCATGTCGGTTTTTCGGGCTGTGCCCGACCGGGCCCCATGAGTCAAGGCCCGGCCACCAGACGCTCGCCATCGTGCTCCCCTCCCGGGTCTGGCTCCAGGGGGGGGCCCCGGTATCCCTCCTCCGGGCAAGGTGCTCCAGCTCGGCATGGTCCGACTCATCAGGGGTTTGTGAATCGCTCTTAGTCTGTCCCCTCCCCCGGGACCAATTTGCCTTGGGAGACCCTACCAGGGGCTAATGCCCCGGACAACATAGCTCCCAGGGTCACACAAACCCCTCCACCACGTTAAGGTGGCGATTCATGGATAGAATTGGCTGTAGTGTTTTCCAGGTTGGGCGTGAAAGGCTAAGAACAAGGCTTTCGAACGAGTTATGATTTAGTTTAGGTGTAGGTTTGATTAATAGGCTTGAGTCGAAGATGGCTGCAACTCCACCTCCTCGGCCTGTGCCTCGAGGAATGTGAATATTAATGTGACTGGGGGAAGTGGATTCATTTAGGCTAACATATTCATCGTGACACAGCCAGGTTTCAGTAAGACAAAATAAATCAATATTATGATCTGATATTAGATCGTTTACTAGAACAGCTTTAGATGAGAGAGATCTTATGTTTAAGAGTCCACATTTAATTCTCCTATTTTGTTGTACTGTTGCAGTGGAGGTTTTACTTTTTATTAGGTTTTTATGTGTAACTCCTCTTCTGTTTACTTTGAATTTAAATAATTTAAGTGGTCTGGGGGCAGACAACCTCTCTGTGGAGTTTAGGGTGGGTAACTGCTCTAATGGAAGCGCAGAGAAGCGTGTAGGACTGCAACTCTGCCTCCTGGTCTGGATCACAGACTGTATTAAGTCTATGGTCTGAACTCTGAGCTGTCATGGCTTTGGGCCACTAATAAATTCGGCCAGATTTCTAGATATGAGAGTGGCTCCATCCAAAGTGGGATGAATGCCATCTCTCCTTTTTCATCTCCCGTCCTTCTCCAGTTCCCGCCCCATCCGTCATCTTCCCCGCAACCAATGGCATAGCTAAAAGGCAGGCCCATCATGCACCAAGGAGGTCAAGCTATATGCAATAACTTTAACGATCCACGTCTGCTCCTTCTGTGGCGGAGGCCACAGCTGCCCTGCTTGCCCTTACAACCCTACTTCATAAAGCTATGTAAATCTTGGATGATTTCTTCATCATTTCTCTTGCCTCACCACCCACTTCCGATCTGGTCATTCCGACTTCAGTTTCTTCCGACCTCAGGATTCCACCATCTCCAGAGAAAACAGAGGGCCCCTCCACATCCCTCGAGTTCTTTGGAATCATTCTTGACACAAATCTGTTCCAGGCTTCACTCCCAATCAAAAGCTCATCCGTATCAGCATTGATCTCCAATTTCCTCCTCGCCCCATGCTGCACCAAATGTCAACTTCTTTCCCTCGTAGGTTATCTCAACATCGCCCTACATATTATCTCCTTAGGACAGGCCTTTATCTCTCACTTGCTATCAATCGCTTCCCATCACTACTAAAATTCCATCTCCCTGGACAGTCCAAGCTGTGCCGAAATCCGTCTTTGGCTCAACCTTCCTGCCAACTGGAATGGTTCACCTTCTTGTACGACAAACAACTGACTCACCCACACAACATCCATCCGTACACCACGCCGCTCCTCCTGCCAGTTTTGGCGGTTTCTACAAGGGAAGATAGTTTGCAACAGCATGGCCCTGGAGCTCACAAGTGAATGCCAGGTCGCCTCCTCCGCTTTCTCTGAAATCTACCCCACAGCCACAGCCATCCTGTAGGGCCACGATTGGTCCCGCAAGTTCTCAGCCTCAGCGACACGTATTGAGGCTTCTCCCTGAGACTACAGCTTTTTATTTTCTGCTAGACAAGGCAAGAAAGGGGGTGGAATAGCAGCCATCTTTTCTAATCTGTTCACCTGCACTGAATGCACTTTTGCAGATTTCACAGCCTTTGAATATTTAGCCATGGTTATTAGAAATCAACAACACACTCTTGCGATAACCATTTATAGACCACCAAAGCACAACCCTAACTTTCTTTTGGAGTTTTCAGAATTATTGTTGATTGCTCTTGTTAAATATGATAGAGTTATTTTACTGGGTGATTTTAACCTGCATATAAACGACTGTTCAGATTCTAGAGCAGTGGAATTCATGGACCTTGTTACTAGTCTAGATTTTACGCGTACGACAAAACAAGAGCGTTCTCGCCTGGCCTGGGTTGAGAAGTTTAAGAAGTATAAACACACACTCTCTGCTGCTAGGACAGCATATTTCTCTCACTTGATCGGTATGGGTAAAAATAATCCACGGTCTCTGTTCGATACTGTTGCTAAACTCACACAGCAAACCCCTGCCAATAGCTCGTGCTGATTGGCATTGAATCATCAGCTGATTCAATGCTGATGATTTCTTGAATTTCTTCACAAATAGGACTGACTTGATAAGAGATAAAATCACTGGTCCACACTCCTCTCAGAAAAATGGCTATGAACTCTCCAATACCTTGATGAATGCAGGTACTGTGACTCGGACCAATTGCACTCTTTCACAATTTGAAATCATTCTCTGAAGCCTTTACCAGCCTGGTAACTGCTTCCAAACCTACAACCTGCATATTAGACCCTATACCGTCTAATCTTTTTAAGGAACTGCTTCCTGTTTTAAACAGCCCTATTCTTGACATTGTCAATAAATCACTCTACATAGGCTCTGTGCCTATTGTATTTACTGTGCCTATTCTATTTACTCTTTATTTGTTCGCCTTTTATTCTTTTGTTTAATTAAATATACAAAAGACAACTGTTTGTTGTATCATCATTTTATTTGTTCACTTCTCCACAAGGAAATACCAAATTTCCAACACACACTTGGCGACGAGGATGGGATTGGACGTTTGATCTGGACTCCGGCGGAAAACAGAGGCCAACTTACATAGAAGGAATTCTTCCTACAGGTGAGAAGCTGTCCTCGGATGGAGCCCTGGTCTTCGCTCCAATCCTGGATTTGGGAAAAGAACTTAGACGGTAGGAAGTGAACAAATAATTGTGTTGTAAATTATTTGAAGGAGGTCACAGAGTTAATCGGGGTGTAAACTGGTGAAATCTCGCATAAGTGATTTATTTTGTGGTGTTGTGGAATTTCTGGTGAAACCAGGTGGAAAGACACCTGGGCCAGAATTCCGTAATACAGGAGGCAACAACCATGCTGATAACGCCCAATACAGAGATGCTGTCACCGGACTGATTGCCGCCTGCAAAGAAGCCTTTCTTACCGGAATGAATCTGGCACACATCACTGCTGTGTCTCAGGGGCAAAATGAGACATGCAGCGCCTTGCTGTCATTCCTCACACTCGCTTTTGACACTCACAGCGGTCTGCAGAGGGGATCCATGGGGGCCACGGTATTGGAGCCCTATGAAGTTCTCTTAAAGGAGCATTTTCTGGGATGCAGGAAACCAGAAATCACTGCCTGAGTGAGGAAAAGCTGTATTTCGTGGAAAACAGCATCTCTGCAGACCATCCCTGAACATGCGGAACATGAAGAACATCAATTGTGAGATAAGGAACAAGGCAAGAAGAATGCTCATCAAAAGAGTCTTGACGATGCTCAACTGACCCTGTATTAGGCAGTGACAGGACGCGAAGGCAGCCAAACCGGAGGACGAAGCAGAGGCGGAAGAAGACGCGACAGAGGCGGTTCCGGTGGTGACCAAGGTGCCTATGGCCCGAATGTTTGCCACGGCTGTGGCCAAACCGGACTAGCGTAAGAAGACTGTCCCGACAACAGAGAAGGGGACAACAAGCCATTTCATGCATTAGACAGAGAGCTGGAGGTGGGGGGACGGAGTCCAGTGATGGACCACCCTGCAGTATGGAGTTAATTTTGTGTCTTTTTTATGCAATCAAACAGAATACGTTTGAGAGCAAAACTTTCCACACTGCAATGAAAAAATAGGTTTGAGAGCAAAATTATTGACACTGCAATCAAAAAATGGTTTAGTTTTGCTTGCATATGCATACATTATGTGTGAGAGAAATTGATATTGGCCTACAGTGAGCCGGCCTGTACCTTTTGGTGACACAATTTCTGTATCCAGTGTGCAAAATACGGGGGTCTCGGACCCCCTAATTAACAACTAGGACCCCCGATGACGGCAAAATCAAATTTTGAGTGGGTCTCAAAATTAAGCTAATTATTTATTATTTATTGTAAAATGTGTTTTCATGTTTAAATATTGAAAGGTAAGGAACAACACAGAAAATGTGAATGATGACAGTGAACAGTGACAGTGATGTAGCTAGCAGCTGCTGACATTATTGTGGCAGATTCTGTGGCACAATAATACATACTGACTCCACGGTTCCACTGCTATTGATGATGTCGCTGTATAAACTGTGAAGCTTTCAGAACAGCTTACAAGGTCAGTTAACAGTTAAATCCCGGTGAGTTCATGAAGGTATCCACGCTGTGCCAGCTGTGCATATAACGCACTGGCTGATGTGTATACATGCATATACACACACACACACACACATATATAAAATATATATATATACAGTACCAGTCAAAAGTTTGGACACACCTTCTCATTCAATGGTTTTTATTTATTTTAATTATTTTCTACATTGTAGATTAATACTGAAGACATCAAAACTATGAAAGAACACATGGAATTATGTAGTAAACAAAATAGTGTTAAACAAACCAGAATATGTTTTATATTTTACATTCTTTAAAGTAGCCCCCTTTTGCTTTGATGACAGCTTTGCACACTCTTGGCATTGTCTCAATCAACTTCATGAGGTAGTCTCCTGGAATGGTTTTCCAACAGTCTTGAAGGACTTCCCAGAGGTGCTGAGCATTTGTTGGCTGCGGTCCAACTCATCCCATACCATCTCAATTGGGTTTAGGTCGGGTGATTGTGGAGGCCAGGTCATCTGATGCAGCACTCCATCACTTTCCTTCTTGGTCAAATAGCCCTTACATAGCCTGGAGGTGTGTTTGGGGTCATTGTCTTGTTGAAAAACAAATGATGGTCCCAGTAAGCGCAAACCAGATGGGATGGCATGGTGCTGCAGAATGCTGTGGTAGCCATGCTGGTTAAGTGTGCCTTGAATTGAAGCACCCCCACGCCATCACACCTCCTCCTCCATGCTTCACGGTGGGAACCACACATGCAGAAACCATTTGCTCAAAATTCTCTGCGTCTCACAAAGACACGGCAGATGGAACCAAAAATCTCAAATTTGGACTCATCAGACCAAAGTACAGATTTCCACTGGTCTAATGTCCATTCCTTGTGTTTCTTGGCCCAAACAATTCTCTTCTTCTTGTTGTTCATCCTCAGTAGTGGCTTCTTTGCAGCAATTCGACCATGAAGGCCTGATTCACGCAGTCTCCTCTGTCCAGTTGATGTTGAGATTTGTCTGCTACTTGAACTCTGTGAAGAATTTATGTGGGCTCTAATCTGAGGTGCTGTTAATTTGCGGTTTCTGAGGCTGGTAACTCTAATCAACTTATCCTCTGCAGCAGAGGTAACTCTTGGTCTTCCTTTCCTGGGGCGGTCCTCATGAGAGCCAGTTTCATCATAGCGTTTGATGGTTTTTGCGACTGCACTTGAGGATACATTCAAAGTTCTTGAATTTTTCCGGATCGACTGACCTTCATGTCTTAAAGTAATGATGGACTGTCGTTTCTCTTTACTGAGTTGAGTGGTTCGTGCCATAATATGGATTACAAGAGTAGTCAAATAGGGCTATCCACTGTGTACTAACCCTACCTCTGTGCACCATCAACACAACTGATGGTCTCAAACACATTAAGAAGGCAAGTAATTCCACAAATTGACTCTTGACAAGGCACACCTGTTAATTCAAAACCATTCAAGGAGACTACCTCATGAAGCTGATTGAGAGAATGCCAAGAGTGTGCAAAGCTGTTATCAAAGCAAAAGGGGGCTACTTTAAAGAATCTCAAATATAAAACATATTCTGGTTTGTTTAACACTATTTTGTTTACTACATAATTCCATATGTGTTCTTTTCATAGTTTTGATGTCTTCAGTATTAATCTACAATGTAGAAAATAATTAAAATAAATAAAAACCATTGAATGAGAAGGTGTGTCCAAACTTTTGACTGGTACTGTATATATTTTTTTCTTACTGGCCATGCCATGAGACCCCCCCGATTGTCATAAAGTATTTCGCACACTGACTGTATCATATATGTACTGTATATGGTCTTATAATGATTATGATCAAATTAAACAGCGGTCACGAATTATTTTGATGTATGATTATTGTATGCAAATTAAGCATGGCTGATGTTTGTGCAGGTTTGACAGGGCAATAGTTTATTGTGATGGTGCTGGGGGGGGTACTTTAATGTGGCCTTGCACATAACGTCCGTCTTAGTGATAGCAACAATGTTATGTTTGAGCTGGTGCATGTAGATTGCTTTTGTTTAACGATTTGTGCTGTTGTAATAGATTAAACAAATACATATTATTTTGTCAGCCTGTAGCTGCTTGCTTAGCTCAATTAGTTTGTCACTCGCACGTTAGCCATGTATTAAAGCCATTGTCACCACCAGCAACATCAATAATACCGTGCCACTACACTTTAAACTGGCTACAAGCTGATACAATAATACAACACATCACAAATATAAGAAACTCAGGTTAGATCGTTGAACACAAATAGTCCTGTTATGTGTAAAGAAACATACATGCGTATTGACTTTCTCCGGTCTTCTTCTCCATGGAGTTCAAAACACCCTCTCTCGTTAACTGACTGCGGATGTTGCCAAGCTGTCACTCCGATCGAGACTGGCCAATAGAAACGTGTCTTGTGTCTTTCAGTGTAGGTCCCGCCCACGTAATTCAGCTGAACCGGAAGCAAAACTTCTGGATTCGCAAGCAAAACTTTGGATTCACAAGCAAAACATTTGGATTTGCAAGCAAAACTAAACCATTTTTTTTATTGCATTGTCAATAATTTTGCTCTCAAACCTATTTTTTGATTGCAGTGTGGAAAGTTTTGCTCTCAAACCTATTCTGTTTGATTGCATAAAAAAGACACAAAATTAACTCCATACTGCAGCACACACACACGACATTGGTGAGTCACAACTTCAAACTGATTTATTTATTATAAAATAAATGCAAAAGGAAAATAATTGTATGACGGCAATTTAACAGCATGGATGAATAGATATTTGAGATCTATTGGTTTTACAGGTTTTAGGAAACACCTGGGAATATAACTGGTGAGTTATGTTAAGAGTTTTGACTATTGTAGCACAGTAGGCATTTAGTTAAATTATTGCAGGAGGCAATGATTGAGTTTGACATTACCCTTGTAATACAGAGACATAGCACACTGACAAAGTTGTTTAAATGATCTGTTCATATAATTAAGTAACTGATTAAACCTTAACAAAACAATTAAAATAAATAAAACGTGGGGATTTGTAAAATCAACAAAGGGATCGATAAATCCTTAATATTGTGAAAATTGAAACAACAAATGAAAATTGATTAACTATTAAATAAAGTAACAGTGACAAAAAAATGTTAACTATTAAAGAACTAATGGTTAAATATAGTCTAGATATGTTGCTTTACGCCTATCAGTGGCGACTGTCAGATGCAGCAACATGTTCTATAAACAATCGGTTAGTTCTGGGAGCACACACAGACTTCAAACCACAAGATGAGTTACACTGCACAGCACTGACAGGGAAAGTCAAGAAGCTGAAAGATTGTGTGTACAACATGTTTTCTGGACAAAGGAGGTTTTTGCTGTTCTGTGTGTCTCTGTCCCAAGAGCAATATGAGCTGTATGAAGGTCCATGTCCACATGTGTCGCTGACCAAGCCTGCTTGATGGCAATGGAAGGATTGGGGGAATGTGGGTCCACTCTCAGATGCAACTGACTGACTCAGTCCCGATGTAGCGACTACAGGACACAAACAAAAAGTCGCTGAGAGGCTGAGGTCGGGCCTGATCGAGTTTGCGTGACGTGCTAACCAAAAAGATTCGCTGAGATCAAAAATTAGGATAAAATAAATGACTTTTATTGCAGAAAAAAAAGGTAACTCAATATAACGTGTACAAACTATAATCACAGCAATCAACAGTCAACAAAAAATACAGCGACCCACTCACCCTCTCTACCTCCCGTACACAGGTGCACAGGTGCCTAAATCAACTGAGAGTGTCGTCGCCCATATCCATGTGACCCAATTCTCAATTATCACCGTGATCCCAATAATAAACACCGATATCCCAAACACTAACAAAACTAGCAACCAATGATCAAAATTCCAAAATATAAACAATCACAAACCTATATTACAAAACTCCCTCTGGCTCCTACACCTGAGGATGGGGACCCCAAAGATGCTGTACAGCAGAAAAGGGTGATGTATACAAGGCAGTATTGACATCCACCACACTTGTTAACAGAAATGTTGAGCTCATGGTTAAACATTCACCTGTAGACATGGCTGAACTGCCTGAGGTGCCTATGGAGAAAGGATACAGTAACGTTGTTGCAACATTTGGCAGATAATGGTCACAAAGCAAATCTCAGCAAATTACAATGGGTTTTAGAACCAGGTGCACCTGTTGAAATTCCAGAGTCAGAGGTACCTTCCACATGTGGGCTAGTCACAAATATGATGTAGGACTTATGAAAGGCATCACACTCACACACCTCTGATAGTCCATCCAAAATCTGATTTTCATCCATGCATGAAACAATATCCCCTTAAACAAGAAAAGCTCTAAGGCATTAAACCATTTTGATTCATTGTCCACAAATTTTGGACAGCTTATATCTTCCGGGAGGGTCAGTCCTGTTACAGTACGTGATTTGTAGTCCATCACAAGAAGCATGCAAATCTGACACCATTGTTTTGCCAAAACATCTGGCTGACAATGGCCACAAGGCTAGCCTGTCTAAATTACAATTTGCTCAAACAAGTGTAACATATCTGGGACATGTGATCACAGCAGAGGACAAGTCCCTCTCTCCCAAATGCATACAGGCCATACAGTCTGTACCAAAGCCAAAAACTAAAAAAAACAGATGATGAGTTTCTTAGGCATGACTGTAGACAGTGGACCCCAAATTACTCAGAAAGGGAGGCAGCCCTCTCTTCCATGATTCATGGTAAAAATCTCAGTGCACATGACGAACTGACAAACTGACTGATGAAGCCCCCACTCTGGGACTGCCACAACCTGACTTACCTTTTACTCAGTGTGTTGACCAAAAGGACGGTTACATGACTTCTGTTTTGACACAAAGCCATGGAGGTAAACAAAGGCCTGTTGCTTATTTCTCTACTGAACTTAATCCTGCTACTCTCTTTCCCACTCCAGCAGATGGTGAAACTGTGACTGTGTTGTCTCGATTAACCAAGTGTGCATGCCCATACCTGACCTCACTGATTCTCCTCTCCCTAATGCAGACATGGAACTGTTTGTGGATGGATCAGCTTCTCGCTCTCCAGACACTGGTGAAATATTGGTGGGCTTTGCTGTTGTCACTCAACAAACCTTGTTCAGTGGTAAATTACCTTCTCATTTCTCTGCACAAGCTGCAGAATTAGTGACTCTCACTGAAGCCTGTAAACTGGCTGAGGGCAAAACTGTCAATATTTACATGCGCTATGCTTTCGGTGTAGTGCACAATTTTGGTGCACCTTGGAAACACAGAGGTTTCCTGACATCATCTGGTAAACCTATAAGTCACCACAAGCTCATGTCTGGCCCACTAGATGCCATTCTGCTCCCTGTTGCCATTGCTGTGATGAAATGTGATGCACACACTAACAACTATAATCCAACATCTATAGGAAATGCAGCGGCTTATGCAGCTGCTAAGACTGCAGCTGTCTCTGGTTCCAGATTCTCTCCATCTTGCCTGCTGTTAGACACATCCACTGAGGTGGACCCTCACACTGATATTTCTGTCCTTTAATCACTCTCTACCCCACAGGAACTGCTCTCTGGTGCAATCTGGTGCTGAAATTAACAAAATTTCAGCACCAGTAATGCTATTTACTCTGCATGGTACACGCAGGGACTTTCAAGATTTTTGCAGAAAATGTATGGTTTGTGCAGCTAACAATGCCTCAGGTGCTCTTCATATGCCACTTGCAGGCCACCCACCACCAGATAAACCATTTGGTCATTTTATGATGAATTTCATTCAGTTGGCACCATGTGAAGGGAAGAATTATTGTTTTTTGATTGTTGATATGTTCAGTAGACCAGTCCTGGGTGTACCCTGCCTCTCGCCCAATGTCAGCTGGGATTGGCTCCAGCCCCCCCGCGACCCTCTAAGAGGATAAGCGGTATAGAAAATGGATGGATGGATATGTTCAGTAAATGGGTTGAAGTGTTTCCTTCCCCAAAACAGGATGCAAAGCCAGCATGCAAAGGCTCTTTTGACAGAAAATATTCCACGGTGGGGAATACCAAGTACAATCAGCAGTGATAATGGACGAGCATTTGTGAATAAAGCCTTACAGGATATTACACATTATTTGAGTTTTGACATATGCCAGCCATTGTAAGGCCATCCCAAAGCCAATCAATGACCTCCACGAGGACATCCATCTCCTGCCCAAGCTAGCCACAGCCCAAGAGGCATTAAGTGGCCAACAGTCACCACACTGAGCTGAGGACTCTACAGGAGTGTAGATGGATCGCTGCTCCTAAGGTGACCAAAAGCACCCTTCTCCAGCAAGTAGCGTGCCAAGCTACCAACAAGTGCACTGGTGAATGATGACTGATGAGTATCTTATTATTATTATTATTATTAAATTGTTAAATTGTTGCTTTCCCTCCACGCTAGCTCATCCACACTAGAATGTCTGTTTTACATAACCAGCAGAAGCAGAATATTTCTGCTGGTCAATTAACGATGTTTGCTTAAACATGAAAATGTATGCATTTGTTGATGTCATGATAAATTTTATATGTACTTTGTGGCCATAGAATGGCTAAAAGAGGGATTGTAGGGGCAAAATTTCCTATTATTACCACATATGTATTCAAGTAATAACCTCTTTTCTTTAACCAGCACTCTGTGTACTTTGATATTTTCTCTCTTGGGTCTCTTCTGACATGAAGTACATTGGTATCCTGTTTTAGTTAGTTTGGTTTCTGAAGTGTGCTCACTCTCTCTCTTTTTGTTTACTCTTTATTCTATTTACTCTTTATTTGTTTGCCTTTTATTATTTTGCTTAATTAAATATACAAAAGACAACTGTTTGTTGGATCATCATTTTATTTGTTCACTTCTCCACAAGGAAATACCAAATTTCCACCACAACCTTTACCTTCAGTTTTCCCATTGGAATGATCCTCTCATGTATGTTTTCAGTCTCACAGTTGTACATTTGTTCAGCTTCAGTTTAGGGAAATTTTCCTTGTAATCTTTCAGTCAATTCAATCACACAAGTATCACACCGCTAATGTATCACAATATACTGACCATTGGATCAG
Source organism: Macquaria australasica (assembly GCA_005408345.1). Lineage (NCBI taxonomy): Eukaryota > Metazoa > Chordata > Actinopteri > Centrarchiformes > Percichthyidae > Macquaria > Macquaria australasica. The sequence continues at coordinate 4,678 of SEMN01001938.1, read as the reverse complement.
TTAACAAAAAGCAGTGCCAGTAGCCTTTTCTAAATATAGAAATAATGTATTCTTTTTCCAAATATATAACAGTGGGTCCCAGGGAAATTGAGTGGGTCCCCAATAAAATTTGTGTTTTTTGGCTAATTGTAGAGTTAAACTTGTGTTTGATGTTACATGGTTATAATTATAGTTATATCCTTGTATGTTGAAAATGGGATTAAAATAAAATCCCAAATCTGAAAATTTATTTTCAAAACAATATGAGGCTCAGTAGAAGTAGAGGCAGAGGTAGGTACAGGCAATGTAGAAGTACTCTTGGTAGGCTGAGTGGAGGCTGAGGAAGGGAGAGGGGCATCAGAAATAGATTTAGAAACAGAAAATATACCAGCAATAGTTTCTTGGCCAACAATATTATCTATTTTTTTGGTGGCATTTTAACACCTTTTCCTTCCACTAAATAATAAGTGATTATTTGAGAAAAAACAGGATCTTGTCTTGTGCAAGATATACAGTATGTGTAGACTGCAAAAAAAAAAGGCAGCCGGTGAAAAATGTTCTTTTTTCTTTATTTGTTTGTTTTATTTCTGTGGTTTCAACACAGCGCGTCCCCTGGACGGTAAAGCCTCATCGACATGAATGAATACAGCATCGATCAGAGCTGATCATACAGTGGCCCTGAGGTGGAAATAATGAGGGGATCAATATATCATTGTAAACATAACTATATAATTTTAAATAATGTAATAATATGTACTGAAAGCACTTGTGGTAATTATAGATGCAAAACAATGCGTTTTAAGTTTCGAATGATTAAGTCCCCCCCTCATATGAACCCCCACACACATTAGCCCTTGGTACAAGTGTCAGTGGTGGCTGACTTCAGTAAGAAGCTACTTTGCAAAGGTTAACTTAAACAAAGGATGTGTTAGACATTTTTCTTTACTTGTAACTCTCAATAGAATGAAACACATTTACTATTGTAACCAGACTGCGTTTTGTTTGCGTCTCCTAATGCATATAAGTCTACTAAGAGGTCTATCCACAATTAAAATCATCATAACTCACTGAATTTTCACGCAATTTTCAAGTGGCTTGGTTTGTTACAAATGCCAGATGTGTATTTATGAAACAGGATACTTGATTAAATTAAAAAGGTGGGTTTTCATACCAAAATACTTAATCTTTTGTAGATGGTAACAGTAATATTTCTATAATATAATATTTAAGATTAACTTACCCTACGTAATTAGGTTCTAAGTGTATTCTTTTTTCTTACTGCAAATGGCTGCCATGATGTCATTTTGTTCATAATTTTGGAAATAAATGAAGATTTAATTCATGAAAAAGACATTTTTCCTACACAGCTATAATAATAAAAGTGTTATTACACAGTACAGTACAGCTAATGTACAGTTAATTTATTTGTTTTTATTTTATTTATACATTCATAATTTAAACTTTAATAATAATAATAATAATTATATAACTTAAATTTATAAAGCATTTTGCATATTTAAGTTACCCTACATTTGGTGGCATACTGACGTACTGACGTGCTGAGGTGAACGCATTGTCTCATTTCCGATTGTTGGTAGCAAATTTTGCTTCTCTAGCTAAACCCAGTTAATTTTGATATTTTCTTTACTATAGCGGTTAATTACCCGCTATACATATAAGTATACACTAGTTCTGTTTAAGCACTCATATCCCTCTCCTGTTAGCGACTTTTCGCTAATCCCACAGTTGTTTACACGCTAGTTAGTTGCTACTTTAGCTAAGTTAGCGATGGCGTCTCCCTTTCCCTCTCCCTCTCCTGCTCTCTCTTGCTCGGTGTGTCAGATGTTTAGTTACTCCTCTGCCTCCTTTAGCGATAATGGTACGTGTAACAAATGCAGTTTATTCACTGTGTTGGAGGCGAGGCTCAGTGAGTTAGAGTCGCGGCTCCGCACCATGGAGAGTCAGTCAGCCGTAGCTAGCCAGCCCCTAGCCGGTGCGAGCCGACCAGAGGCAGCTTCTGCCAGCCGTCTCCCGGCAACTCCCGAGCAGCCGGGAAGCCCGGGAGGCTGGGTGACTGTCCGAAAGAAGCATAGCCCTGAACCAAAGCCCACGGTTCACCACCGACCCGTTCACGTTTCTAACAGGTTCTCTCCACTCAGCGACACATCCGCTGAGGAACCAACACTAATTATTGGCAGCTCCATTTTGCGAAACGTGAAATTAGCGACACCAGTGACCATAGTCAAATGCATCCCAGGTGCCAGAGCGGGCGACGTTGAATCCTATTTAAAACTGCTGGCTAAGGATAAGCGTAAATATGCTAAGATTGTTATTCACGTCGGCGGTAATGACACCCGATTGCGCCAATCGGAGGTCACGAAAATTAATGTTGAGTCGGTGTGTACATATGCAAAGACAATGTCGGACTCTGTAGTTTTCTCTGGGCCCCTACCTAATCTTACTAGCGATGACATGTATAGCCACATGTCATCATTCAACCGCTGGTTGTCGAGGTGGTGTCCAGGCTTTGTAGATAATTGGCGGACTTTCTGGAGAAGACCTGGTCTGATTAGGAGAGATGGCATTCATCCCACTTTGGATGGAGCCGCTCTCATATCTAGAAATCTGGCCGAATATATTAGTGGCCCAAAGCTATGACAACTCAGAGTTCAGATCATAGACTTAATACAGTCTGTGGTCCAGACCAGGAGGCAGAGTTGCAGTCCTATACGCTTCTCTGCGCTTCCATCAGAGCAGTTACCCACCCTAAACTCCACAGAGAGGTTGTCTGCCCCCCGACCACTTAAATTATTTAAATCCAAAGTAAACAGAAGAGGAGTTACACATAAAAACCTAATAAAAAGTAAAACCTCCACTGCAACAGTACAACAAAATAGGAGATTTAAATGTGGACTCTTAAATATCAGATCTCTCTCATCTAAAGCTGTTCTAGTAAACGATCTAATATCAGGTCATAATATTGATTTAGTTTGTCTTACTGAAACCTGGCTGTGTCATGATGAATATGTTAGCCTAAATGAATCCACTCCCCCCAGTCACATTAATACTCACATTCATCGAGGCACAGGCCGAGGAGGTGGAGTTGCAGCCATCTTCGACTCAAGCCTATTAATCAAACCTAAACCTAAACTAAATTATAACTCGTTCGAAAGCCTTGTTCTTAGCCTTTCACACCCAACCGGGAAAACACTACAGCCAATTCTATTTGTTATAGTGTACCGAGCTCCTGGACCGTACTCTGAATTTTTATCTGAATTCTCAGAGTTCTTATCAGGTTTAGTCCTTAAAACGGATAAAATAATAATTGTAGGTGATTTTAATATTCACGTGGATGTAGAAAATGATAGCCTTAGTGCTGCGTTTATCTCATTACTAGATTCAATTGGCTTCTGTCAGAGTGTACATAAACCCACTCACTGTTTTAACCACACCCTCGACCTTGTTCTTGTTTATGGGATTGAAATCGAACATCTAATAGTCTTTCCACAGAATTCTTTTTTATCAGACCATTTTCTATTAACTTTTGAATTCCTATTACTGGACTACACGCCATTAGGCAAACATTCCTACACTAGATGTCTATCTGATAGTGCTGTAGCTAAATTTAAGGAAGTGATTCCATCGGCATTAAATTCAGTTCCATGTCTCAATGTAACAGATGACTCCTTTGCAAACCCGCAAATTAAAACAAACATCGCGAAAACTTGAAAGGAATTGGCGTTCCACCAATCTTGAAGAATCACGTTTAGCCTGGCAAGATAGTCTTAAAATTTATAGGAAGGCCCTCCGTAATGCCAGAGCAGCTTACTACTCATCATTAATAGAGGAAAATAAGAACAACCTCAGGTTTCTGTTCAGCACTGTAGCCAGGCTGACAGAGAGTCACAGCTCTGTTGAGCCATGTATTCCTATAGACCTCAGTAGTAATGACTTTATGAGCTTCTTTAATGATAAAATTCTAACTATTAGAGACAAAATTCAGCACCTCCCGCCCTCAGTTGGTACTGACTTATCTTCAAACACAGGAACCTTAGAAACAACTGTAAACCTGTACATTTAGACTGCTTTTCTCCCATCAACCTTAGTCAACTAACTTCCATGATTTCCTCATCTAAGCCATCAACGTGTCTCTTAGACCCCGTCCCAACTAGGCTGCTTAAAGAAATTTTACCCTTAGTTAGCACTTATTTACTAGATATGATCAATCTGTCCTTTTTAAAAGGCTATGTGCCACAGTCCTTTTAAAGTAGCTGTAATTAAGCCTCTTCTTAAAAAGCCCACTCTTGATCCAGGGATTTTGTCAAATTATAGACCTATATCTAACCCTCCTTTTCTCTCTAAGGTCCTTGAGAAAGCAGTCGCCAATCAGTTGTGTGACTCTCTACACAACAACAAGCTGTTTGAGGATTTTCAGTCAGGATTTAGAGTGCATCATAGCACAGAGACAGCACTGGTGAAAGTTACAAATGACCTTCTAATTGCATCAGACAAAGGACTTGTCTCTGTACTTGTCTTACTAGATCTTAGTGCTGTATTCGATACCATTGACCATCACATTCTATTACAGAGACTAGAACATTTAATTGGCATTAAAGGTACTGCACTAAGCTGGTTTAAATCCTATTTATCAGATCGATATCAGTTTGTACACGTTAATGATGAATCCTCTATGCACTTC
>SEMN01001937.1:0-19925 GCA_005408345.1 Macquaria australasica | reverse complement strand
TCTCTGCCTGCCTACCTGCCTGCCTGTCTGCTGTCTGCCTGCCTGTCTGCCTGTCTGCCTGCCTGCCTGCCTGCCTGTCTGCCTGCCTGCCTGTCTCTCTGTCTGTCTGTCTGTCTGTCTGTCTGCCTGCCTGTCTCTCTGTCTGCCTGTCTGCCTGCCTGTCTGCCTGTCTCTCTGTCTGCCTGCCTGTCTGCCTGCCTGCCTACCTGCCTGCCTGTCTGTCTGTCTGTCTGTCTGCCTGTCTGCCTGCCTGTCTGCTGTCTGCCTGCCTGTCTGCCTGCCTGTCTGTCTGCCTGTCTGCCTGTCTGTCTGTCTGTCTGCCTGTCTGCCTGTCTGTCTGTCTGCCTGCCTGTCTGTCTGTCTGTCTGCCTGCCTGTCTGCCTGCCTGCCTGTCTCTCTGTCTGTCTGTCTGTCTGCCTGCCTGTCTGCCTGTCTGCCTGTCTGTCTGTCTGTCTGCCTGCCTGCCTGTCTCTCTGTCTGTCTGTCTGTCTGTCTGTCTGCCTGCCTGTCTCTCTGTCTGCCTGTCTGTCTGCCTGTCTGCCTGCCTGTCTGCCTGCCTGTCTGCTGTGTCAGTGTTTTTACATGTTTTTTATTGACTTTATTTATTCATATCAGAGCAGAAACGTTAGGACACGTGCACGAGACAAACTACATGATATAACTAAATAAAAAACCAAAACACAATAAATAAACATATGAGGGGAAAAGACATTAGATGTGAAGGAAATTGGGAAAAAGTTATGCAAAAAAATTGTTCAAAGAAGAGGAAATGATTCCAACATGTTTGACATCGTTCATGGAAACAGAAGGACGGTTTTCTTCTGTTGAAGTTTGATGTAATATTAAAAACAAGATAACAGGAGATAATGTCCACGAAATTAGAACCAAAACAGGTGAAGAAATGGAAGTTACCTGGTGTAACTCCAGTTCTATGAGTACGTGGTCCGCCCTCTAACGGGCTTCGCTATTGGTTTATCCCCTCGAGGCTCCGCCTCGGCACCTGAGAAAGTCAGTGCACTCATTGCACCCTCCCTATAAAACCCCAGTATGCGCATTGCTCGTCTGCCTTGAAGACTCAGCAACTGCAACCAGGGCCAGCTGGGCTAGTAGTTAGAGGGCCTCGCACGTACTCATAGAACTGGAGTTACACCAGGTAACTTCTATTTTTATGTCATACGTGCTCTGCCCTCTAACGGGCTTCGCTAGTCGCACCCCCTCGCGGAGGCGACCGGGTGAATCCCAGAACATCACGTCCCTCACGAGATCACTCTCTCTTCTGGATTGGTGAGCGAGGTTTGAACGATGCCGCCGAACGCAGGGGGTCTGCAGCAGAATTGCAGCGCGTAGCCCCTCTGTAACGTCCTGTCCATCCAGGCAGAGAGAGGGCCGCAAAACTGCACCCACGTCGAGTAGCAGTCCGTGAGCTGCGGGATCGGCGGGGAGAGCTAGATCGGGCCTGCCCGTTCTGACCCTCCCGACTCGGGGAAGAGTGCACGGAGGGCCCTGGCAGAAAGGGCTGTGACGCAGCTAACGCTGACAACAAAGAAGCTGCCTCCCTTGCTCTGTCCCCCAGCGAACCGACCACCGAGGACGGCGGGGAAAAACCAACATCAAGGCCAGGTGAGGCAACCAGCCTTCGCCTATGAACCCCCACTGAACCAGTATGTGAGGATTATGTATCTGTGATGACGGCGTCTCGCCACCGTGGGTTAGGACGATGTCAGCCACAGTTGTTATGATATGAGTGGCGCTGCTCTCCGGCACCCTCCCTACCCGGGTAGTGTGCCGATCAGAGTGGCGGCGACTAGCAAGCCAGTGACACATAAACTGCTTATTAGCAGTCTTGCTAGCAACTGAAAAGTCACGGCTAACAGTGCTAACATCTGAACCAACCTGTGTGTCAGAATGTAAAGTGCTAGAAAGAAACCTCTTAGAGACCATACACCATTTACGCCCTTTATTTTTGAAATAATACGGCTGCTGCTGGTGCTGTCTCCGGCTGGAGACAGAGTCCCGAGTAGGCCCGGCATCCCTGCCGCGGCCACATCAGCTGTCCAATGGCGGGAAGGACGTAGCTTGCCCAGGATGACCCGCGCTGGCGGAAGCTTCCCCACCGGACCCTTCCGCGGGGCGATAACACCGGCGACCCTGCTGCCGGTGCTGCTGAGGCTGTTGCTGAGGCTGTTGGTGCTGCCGCTGGCGAGGGGGAGGCTGCTGGGGATGAAGGTGCGCACCCAGGTGTTCCGACGCCTTCCGTGTACTCTCCAGACGCCCAACCATTGCCTGGATGTCCGGGCCGAAGAGCGAGTCCGTGGAGAGAGGGGTGTTTAAAGGCGGCGCTGCTCCTTCTCTTTCAAGGAGGACAGGCCCAGCCAGAGGTGCCTGTGCCCCACTTGAGCTGCACACATCGCGTGGCCGGCGTCAATGGCGAAGGCCTGTGACATCCGCAGGAAGGTGGCCACCATGGTCTGAACCTCCGCTGTAGAGAGCTCCTACCTCTGGTGGGTGAGGCAATCCAGCAAGCCCACCAGGAAAGCCATGTTGTTTGCCAGTGCCACCACCTGGGCCAGCCAGCCATCGTCCTGTCCCCCTCAGACGGGAACAACGGCCGACCTTGGCCGGGCCAAAAGGAGGCGGAGGGGACGAGGCAGACCCTGACCTCATCCTCAATGGGGGGCACACCCCGGTCCCACTCACAACCCTCAACAGTGGCAGTAAGTCATAGCCGGGGGCTTAGCGCCCAAGGGAGCGTTCCACCCAAGGGAGCACTCACTGGGTGTGAGCAAAAACAGGCGCCATCCTGGGGACCGTAACACATGGGCGAGGCCTCCTACGAGGTTGGCCAAGGAGGCCGTGGTGAATTCAGGGACCTTGGCAGGTGGCTGGGGGGGGGGCAGCGGAGTCGCCATCCTCGCTGCTGCTGACTCAAACAGCCTGGGCAGGTTGTCTATTGGATAGCGGTGGTCCGCCGGCACGTTGTTCTCGTCGTCCCTGAAGAGGGAGGCAGGGTCCTCCTCCTTGAAGACTTGACGGTCACGTTCGTCATCGTTGTCAGCCCACGACGTCCGCTGAGTCATTGTGTCCCCCGCCACCAGCGCCGGGCTAGCGTGGAGGGACCGAGTAGCCTCGGCAAACTGCGCCCGACGCTCGCGCTCCTCCTGGGGGAGCGTGAGACAGTCGAGGCAGGTGTCGGCCTCAGCTTGGGAAACAAGAAACGGGTCCGCCAACAACATCGTTGAGGCGCAGGAAAAGCCATAGTAAGTCTTCCATCAATTCCCAATCTAGTAACCGCGACACCGAATGGTGACAAGCTCGTTGGTCTCAGGTTGCTGAGTAGAAAAAGGGAGACGAGCAATGCGTGCACTGGGGTTTTGTAGGGAGGGTGCTACCCCCCGATTGGGCGGTGAGTGCACTGACTTTCTCAGGTGCCGAGGCGGAGCCTTGAGGGGATAAACCAATAGCGAAGCAGAGCACGTAAGACATAGAACCAGGTGTGTCCCAGTGGAAGCTGTTGTCCATTGTCCGTCCTTTAGTGCAGGAGACATGACATCTGAGTTATAATGTGAACTAGTCAAAAACCATCTACATCTGTAAATGTAAAACCTTGACTTCATCAGTGTGTTTATGAGCTCATCAGCAGCAGGAGAGACGGTGAAACAATCATTACACTTAATAATGATATTTATATATCATGAGAAGGCAAACTGATGTTTGATGATGCCGATCAATATTTGACAATAATCAGAAACTGTACTGGCCCATATGGGTGTATGATATGGAAAGAAAAGTTCTATCTGCCTATGAAATAATGTGATAAATATCCTGAGTTATAGAGAAATCCTCTAGGTGTATATTGATCGGTCCTGATCTTTGCAAAATTGCCAGAATAGCTACCGGTATCTCTGTAGAAACGGATTGCCATAACTTCTACCAGCAGATCTCCATCATCTCCCACTACATGTGCTCAAAAGCCCAAATGTTCTCAGCTGTGTGTTAGCTGGCTAACTCAGACGTGTTAGCTAGTTTACTCAGCAATATTATCAGCTACCTCAGTGTTTTGTTAGCAACAACATTCTTCTGGATGAGGTGGAGACGGGCAGTCAGTGTCTAAGGTATTAAATGGCTAGCTTAGCAGATACTGTAGCAGCCTGTTAGCTAGCAGTGTGGTAACTGTTACTTGTCCTCAGGAGGAGTATTATGGGAAGGAGCTGATCCTGGCCGACAGAGACCTGGTTGAACAGGGGGCTGATGAGATCCTGAAGGATGCTGATGTGACTGATGTGGCGTTCCTGGTGGTGGGCGACCCATTCGGGTGAGTCATGTCCACGTATCGGGGCTGTAGACGCTCCATGTTGCAGCAGCAGCAGCAGCAGCTTGTATTGATCCCACAGTGCTGAGGTCTGCTGCGTCAGCACGGGAAGAGTTTGATGTGACCACAGAGCTTCTCTCAGAGCTGCTCTGCCTTCATTTCTGCACATTTCTCCCCAAAACCACCAGATTCCTCTGAGTTAATAACAGAGTGCGGAGCGTCTGCAGCTCGCGGTCTGAAACACTGAAACTCTGTTGACATTTGTTCATGTGAATGTTGGTTTTACAGTTTACATGAAAAGAAAACTAAAAAGAGACACTCTGGTGTAACCTGGTGTTTGACCTCAGCATCTGTCCCTTATTCTGTGATTCAGTCACTCAGTGTTTCCAACGCAAACATGAGGAGAAACAACCTAAATCTGTGCTGCTCCTCTGTCTCACAGCATCTTCTCCCTCTGAGCCATGAAAACTATTAAACACACATCAGTGAACGAGTGTAATTTTGCTTATTTACTTTTTTAAACTTAAGAGAGATATAACGATATAAACCTGAGACATTAGAGAAACTTTAGATTCTTTATTCTGTAAGTTGGCTGATGTTTGTGACATCTGTTTATTTATTGAAATAACAGCTTCTGTTTTTCTTCTATGTTGATTATTGATGGTGAGTGTCTCCCTGCAGAGCCACCACCCACAGCGACTTGGTCCTGAGAGCAGTGAATGCTGGGATACCGTACAAAGTCATCCACAATGCCTCCATCATGAACGCAGTGGGCTGCTGTGGTCTGCAGGTAACACACACCCGTTTACCCTGAGCTGAGCCTCGCAGGCAGCTCTCCCTCTCGTCTTTCAGAGTTTAGACTCGCCGCCATCGTGTGCTGTTGTGGTGTGAAACTTTATTGAAATAATCAGTCCAGTGATATGATGATTTTCTTTGTCATAAATGAAAGTTTTGAGTTTTTACCTGATGGTTGAACAAAACAAGTCATTTGAATTAATTTCCAAAAACTTTTTCACTATTTTCTTTACATGTGTGAGCAAACGATGAATGGATTAAAGGAGCCAACAGGCTGCAGAGTTTGAAATGACTGTGAGCTGCAGCCGGTCAGTGTTTCCTGCTGATGTTGAGTTTCTAAATAACAGAGAACAGGTGTCATGCTGAGCTTCACAATCTAAAACAGAACTCAGGAAACGGAAACGGAAAGAAAAAAAGGGATTAGGTCAAAAAAACATAGTTACAAGACAAATATATCCCAAAATGTATGATTTTGGTTTTACAGGAGTGACTGCGGACGGTGATGTCACCTGAGACACAGCAGAGTGTTTGGTTTGTGTAGTTTCATGGTGAGTGTGGCAGGTACCATGTCAGCCTGGAGGTCAAAGCTCAGGGCAGGACCCCCCCACCCCACACACACACACACACACTGTGTGACCCATCTGCTGCAGCTCCTCATTAAACTGATGTTGTTAGAAAAGTGAATGTGACTTCATCAATAACCGACCTGTCAGAGCAGCCAATCAGAGTGCAGGACCCAGCCCCCCCACACACAGATTAGCATTAATGCTAACAGAGGGGGTGGTGTCTCCACTGGGAGGTCGTTAATATGCTAATGAGCTCCATGTTCTCTCCACTGGGAGTCAATCGCATCAGTCCCTGCTGTCGGTGGGACTGTTATATTATGCGAAAGACCCCGCCCACTCGCCACATGGCCCCCCATGCTTAATCTGGTGGTGGTGGGGGGGGGGGGTTCTTACACATGTAGAAGTTGGTATTTTTATAACATTATTTTGTCACATACTGTTTCTTCATGAGTAGATTCTCGCTGTGTGTATTATGGTCTGTAGCTGTATTGTCAATATGAAGGAGGCTGCTGATGTTTTCAAAGATTTAATCAAATCAAAGGTGAAGGTCAGAGACCTGTACGAGCAGCTGACCTCAGAGCTGCTGCTGTTGATGTTTTTGGAGATCTGAGGTTTTGATTGGACATCAGTGTGTGATGTCATGTTCAGTAGCTGATAACAGGACCAGCTTCACCCACGAGTCTCCGTTTCCTCTTTAATTTCCTCTTTCCACACACACACACACACACACCCACACCCCCACACACACACAGACCACAGAGACGTGTGGCAGCAGCTGACCTCTGAGTGTGTGTGTGTGTGTGTGTGTCAGCTGTATAATTTCGGGGAGACGGTGTCGTTGGTGTTTTGGACGGACACGTGGAGACCGGAGAGCTTCTACGACAAAATCTGTAAAAACAGAACAGCTGGACTGCACACGCTCTGTCTACTGGGTGAGACACATACACACACACACACACACTCTGAAACACACACTCAGTTTAAGGTGGACTGGTCAGATTAAGATGGACTGGTTATGTTAAGGATGGATCAGGACTTGGATGCAGCAGCTGGACGGTGCGTTCAGGCTTGAGCAGTTTTTCCTGGAGCACCACCAGGTGTCTGTTTATCCAGAGCAGACCACCATCAATCACCCCCCCCAAACACACACAGACACCCCCCCCCCCTCCTAAACTAACAGTCCTGTGGGAGCTGGATAACCTGCTGGTGACTGTTCATGTAATGAGCTGTGTCTCAGCTGGTTCTTAATATTCATTACAGGACATAAAGGACCATAAAAAGACACAGACAGACAGATGTCTCTCTGTCTGTCTCAGTTTCCACTTCCAGTCATTTCTAATCAGATTAAATCCAGATGAGTCGACTGACAATAATGTGACTAAAAATATTTTATACTAAATATAAACTTCAAGTAAAAATAAATAAAGTATCCAGGTGGTTTTTCATGCATCTGAACGTAAAGTTTCTTTCAAACTGAATCGAATGTGTTTTTATTGTTTTTATTGACAGACATCAAAGTCAAAGAGCAGAGCATTGAGAACATGATGAGGTAAGAACCAGGACCAGGACCAGGACCAGGACCAGAACCAGAACCATGCCCAGATCCTCCTCTGGGTTTATCTGATGTGTTTAGCAGCTGATGATGTCATGCTGATGTGTGTGTAGCAGTCTGAGGTGAACCTCAGTGAGCGCGTGCGGTGGCGGCCTCTGCTCTGATTGGCTGATGGCCACGTTGGAGGCAGAAGCATCGAGCTAAAATATCAAATTTAAAAAGCGTTTCTCAGACGTCTGAAGATGCTCAGTCCTGCAGGTCTCAGTGTTTCTTCTCCAAACTTTTGGTTTCAGCTCAACTTCTGTTTTTTGGTGAATGTTAAGGAGTTTTCATCCTTTAAAAACCCTTAAAGTGTGCAGATGATCTTAAATCCTCACATTCATTCATCCATTATTGAACCCGAAGTTGGAGTGAACTGAATTTAAAAATTAAGGTTTTCTAAGGTACAATTTAAGGGGAACCTGTAGTTATTTTACTAAATTCAAGTGGTTTCCTGCAGAAAGAACATTAGACCCCCCCCCCACCCCGATATATTATTAATAGATCAATTCATTTATATATACATCAATATAATTTGTCCCATTAATAGATCTGTTAAATAGTTCAGTCATTAAATTAAATCAGTTAATGAAGGTCTTAATTAAATGAATCAGTTCATCAGCAGGTTGAGTGTTGATTTTTTATTCTGATTGAAACATGTAATATTTTGAGAAGTCCAAAATGTAAGTCACATTTTAAGAAAAATAAAACGCAATAGCTTTTGTGATTTAAATTGTAAAATTTTGAGAAAGATATCCTGAAATTAACAAGACGAAAGTTGTAATATTTCGTAAAAAGTCATATTTTAACAAAATTTCAGACTGAAGCGTCTTTTCTTACTGATTTCAGAGGGAAGAAGATCTACGAACCTCCTCGCTTCATGACGGTCCGTCAGGCTGCAGATCAGCTGATTCAGATCATCCAGAGGAGGAGGGAGGAGGGGGCGGAGCTAGGTGAGTGACAGCTCATCAGCAAAAACCTGAACTTATGCATTTAAGGAGCCACACGCTGTTAGGATAAAAAATCTAGTTTCAAGAATAAAGTCGGACTTTCGAGAAAAGGACACGCGTAATATTTCAAGAAAGTCATAAAATGTATTTTAAAAAACAATTAAGTCATATTTTGAGGAAAAAGGTGTAAAATGTACAAGATAAACATTTTTTGGAACAAAGTTACATGTTGTAATGTCTGAGATTTAAGTTGTAATATTTCAAAGATAAAGTCGTTTGTTTTGAAAAAAAGTCATTTTAAGGAAAAAGCAGTAAAGTCCTGATATTTAGACAGTACAGGAAGCTGACATCACAACATTAAACTCATTTCTGTCAATGAAACCTGCTGCTGAACTTCTGTTAGCCTATTAGCATGCTAACATGTTAGTTACCGGCGTTACCTGTGCTAATTTAACTCACTGGTGTAAATTCAACTGCTAGCATGCTATCAGACTTGAAGCCCATGTTTCTGATTGGCTGCTGGCAGTGACAGGACCCTCCCACCCTGTCAAAGAGCCAATCGGCTGTTCTCAGTCCAGCCTCTTTTCCCCCCTCCAGGTGTGACGGAGGACACGGTGTGTGTGGGCGTGGCCCGGCTCGGCGCAGACGACCAAACGATACGCGTGGCGACGTTACGTCAGCTGGTGTCGTGTGACCTCGGCGATCCGCTCCATTCGCTGGTTGTCACCGGACAACTCCACCCGCTGGAGGTGGACATGCTGCGACTGAACGCAGAACCAAACGCACTGCAACACCTGCGCATGGTCGACAGCTCCACCTACTGCTCGTAACACACACACAAGTTTGTCTATACTTGTGAGGACCATCATTGACATACAGCATTCCCTAACCCAACCCGAACCTTAAAACCAGGTCTGAATCTTCAGTCCTCACAAAGATAGCAGTACAAGCCCACACAGAACAGGCTGCAGGACATTGATTTTATGATCCATAATTATGTCCTGATAAAAACAAACGTGAACCAGATGAGAAAAGTTTGTCGTCATACTGAACAGACTGATTTGTAGAAACATTGAATTCTGGGAAACTGTCCGATGTGATGTCGTCAATAAAGATGGAGATCAATAATCAGCTCAGAGAAACAGAATTATTTATTACAGTTGAACAAAGACTGAAACCCACTGACTGGTCACATGGATTGGTCACATGGTTTGGCACATTAAAAACAGAGTGACATCACACACACCAAGGACCAATCAGCTGGCAGCAGTCTGGTCCCAGCAATGATGTCACAGGGGGGGAGGGTGTCGTCCGGACAGGAAACGGGCTCAGATTGTCTCTGATTCATAATGAAGGCACTTACCCAGAATGCTTTGCTCCAGTCTACAAAGTGCAGCCAGGATAGGAGGGGGGGGGTGTCACGCAGCCCGCCGACGTGGACAGGTAAGGTTAAAAAAAAAAGTTTAAAAAGGGGGGGGGAGGCAGTTTGAGTTCATCCAGGATGCGTTGGGCAGGAGCATCATGGGAGATCAGTCAAGTTCTTACTGCCCCCCCCCCGTCTCAGTCTGACCTTCAGTGACTTGGGGTCATAGGTCACCTGCAGCAGCAGACTGAAGGTGATTGGTCCCAGGTGTTCAGAGGAGGAGGAGCTTCTACATGGCCGCCGTTTCAATCTGAACGTACAGCTGTCGAACTCCGGCCTGCAGAGACACGACACAGCAAGTTACTACTACAATACTACTACAATACTACTACTGCTACTACAATACTACTGCTGCTACTACTACTACTACTACTGCTGCTACTGCTGCTACTACTGCTACTACAATACTACTGCTGCTGCTACTGCTGCTACTACTACAATACTACTGCTGCTGCTACTGCTGCTACTACTACTACTACTACTGCTACTGCTGCTACTACTACTACAATACTGCTACTACTACAATACTACTGCTGCTACTACTGCTGCTGCTGCTACTACTGCTACTACAATACTACTGCTGCTGCTACTACTACTGCTACAATACTACTGCTACTACTACAATACAACTACTGCTGCTGCTACTACAATACTACTGCAATACTACTGCTACAATACTACTGCTACTACTACAACTACTGCTGCTGCTACTGCAATACTACTGCTTCTGCTGCTACTACTACAATACTACTACTGCAATACTACTGCTGCTACTACAATACTACTGCTGCTGCTACTACTACAATACTACTGCTGCAATACTACTGCTACTATACTACTGCTGCTGCAATACTACTGCTGCTACTACTACAATACTACTACTGCTACTACAATACTACTACTATACTACTGCTGCTACTACTACTATACTACTGCTGCTACTACTACTATACTACTGCTGCTACTACTACTACTGCTACAGTTACAACTACTTCTACCACCACAACAGTTAGTAGTTAAACTACTAAAACCACAATGTCTACAGTTACTACTAAACAACGGCTACTACTACAACTATTACAAATGATGTTGCTGCTACCACCCCCACTGCTACTACTACTGCTGCAGTTAGTAACTGTTACTACCAACACCAAAGTTAGTACTAACTACTACAAACACAATGTCTACTAACACCATCACAACAAATAGTACTAATGCAACATCTACTACTAATTCCTCTACAACTATTACTAAAACTGCAGTACTATAGTTGGTACTGTAGAGACAGTGTAGTAGTACTATCTACAACTACAAATACCATCATCATCATCACAGTTAGTACAAATACTACTTCTACAAACACTACATCGACAGTTACATAATGATATGGTGCGTTCAGGTACCTGTGTAAAGATGTGGTGCGTTCAGGTACCTCTGTAAAGATATGGTGCGTACATGTACCTGTCTGAAGATATGGTGCGTTGAGGTAGCTGTGTGAAGATGTGGTGCGTACAGGTACCTGTGTGAAAATGTGGTGTGTCTGGCTGAGGACCCAGCGGGTGTCGGCATCGGGGGCGACCAGCAGCTTTAATGTTCCGATGTAAACGTCAGTACACAGAGTCCAGAAGTGAGGCTCCTGCAGGTTGTACACTCCCTGCAGCTGCTGCACCTGAACACAACACAATGCACCAGGAATTAGACTTGTCCCCAACATGGAAACAAAATGGACACGTGTTCCAGGTGTTGCTGTGGGCGTGGTCTGGACTCACCCTCTGATAACACTCTGGCAGGGCGTTGTCCAGTGACGGAGGAGTTCTCTGCATCAGGATCCCGATGGACTCTCTCAGTAACGGCACCACGCTGAGGGTCAGAGGGGATGCACTGAGCATGTGTGAACACTAACAGCTGACAGAGGCTCCACCCCTCACTGACATCACAACCTGGACACGCTCTGCACATACATGTACTACTGCTAATAGTACTGCTACCGTCACTATAAATACTATTACTACTACAGCTACTACTACTACCAATTCTTCAATTGCAGTTGTTACTACTACAACAAACAGTACTAATAAAAATGATACTATTGTAGTTGTTACTACTGCTACTACTACTACACTTTTATGGCAGCTACTACTAAAAAACAACTAAATACTAAATAATACTACAGTCTGGTACACAGTGACCAACTGCTACTTTTTCAGAAGTGAACATGAAACTGAACTCTAAATCCAGAATCTGTAGATTTTTAAGTGGAGTTTGGTCTGAGTTGTTCTCTGCAGTGCAGCTCAGATCCCTGTGAAGAATATGTAGATTTTTAAGGAGTTCAGCAGTTTCCAGCTGCAGTAACCTGATGCCTGTGGTTGTGTGAAGGCCTCTCGGCTGACCACAGCTCCGCTCGGCTGACTGTTTAAATCTGCAGCTGCGTTCACGTCCAGCCTATCAAACCACATCAGCAACATCAACTCCATTTATCACGGGCGCTTCTGGGAAATCTGACCGCTGCATTTGCATCCAGAGGACCAGCGAGCCGAGGCCGGACTCAGAACTATTTCCAGTTCCATACCGGTGGTTTGGCATGATGGAGGCCATTAACTACTAATTGCACCTTCTTTACATTAGTGGAAACATTTTCCAAAGTATCTATCAGGCTTTAGATCGATTTCCCTCCTCCAGGCAGACGCCGTCACAGTCACGGTTTATTTAACTAGTTCAGTCAAAGTTCTGTTACCATCACATGATGATGCAGCCGAGAGCACAGGCGTTCTCCAACGTTCCCTCAGTGGTCTGTTCAGGGACGCTCTGACATTTTAAAGCTGCTTTAAGTTTTGAAATGACTAAAGTCACATAATAATTTTCACAATTTCTGTTTGATTATTTGTTGTGAAGTTCTAGTGGTCCTTGAGGAGGTTCCACGAGTTCTTCGGGAGGTTTGAAATGTTCTATTGATCTTTTAGGAGGCTCTAATGGCCAGTGTGGAGGTTCTAGGCTTTCTTTAGAAGCTCCTAATGGTTACTGACGAGGTTCTATGGGTCACTTGGGATGTTCAAGTCGGCACTGAAGAGGTTCTAGGGGTCATTGAGGAGATTCTAGGGGTAACTGGGGAGGTTCTAGGGATCCTTTAGGAAGTTAGAGTTGTCATCTAGGAGGTCTTGAAGTGGTTCTGAAATGGTTTCCTATAGGACATTCTAGAGATCATTAAAGATGTTCTAGTGGTCTCTAAAAGGGACCACAGCAGCTACATCAGACTGTGATGATGTTCTGTCTGCAGGTTCTTCACAGAACTAAAGTGGAACCAGCTGAAGGAAGGAAATCATCTAGAACCTGAAAATGGAAATTAAAGCAGCAGTTTGACTTTCTCTGTAAGACTCCTGCTACACACACACACATACACACCCACCCACCCACCCACCCACCCACACCCCTGTCCGTCAGTGTGGTCTCAGCTGGTTAAAGCCCTGCCTACTTGGTTCCTACAGACACTGAACGTGTCTTTGAGCAGCTTCTGCTCTCTGTCACTGGAACATTTAGTCAGTGTGTCGTGTTGTTGTTCAGAGAGACTGAATGTTTCCATCAAACAGAAATCTTCATGTCTACATGAAATGACTCCAAACATCTGACATTAGTTCAGACGGTCTGGAGCTCTGAAAATACACACATATTCAGTTTCAGTGGAACTAACTGAACTGTTTCCTGCTGACCTCAGCGGAGCAGTGAGGTCACAGTTTGTGAGTTACCTGACGCCGATGAGGAGGGCGATCAGCATGGAGCAGATCGGGTCGGCGATCATCAGGTCGTATTTCTGCATCAGCAGAGCGGAGATGATCACACCGACGCTGCCCAGCGTGTCAGCGATGATGTGCAGTAGGACGCCTGCAACACAAAAACACACATTATATATCTCACAGGCGTCTGTATGTGTGTCTTACATTTCAGCTGCTGTTTGCATCATGCTGATGTTTCTGAAGATAAACTGCTGGTGAGGAACTGACTAACAAAAGCAGCTCGGTTTAAATGTCATGATGCGAGTTTTCTTTTAGATGCAGGACAACTGTCTGACCCCACGAGACAGTTTGATCTCAAACCTAAAAATCACCAAATATGGAGAGCAGCTGTCCCTCTGCTGCTGGCTGGATAAATGATGGTGTGTGAGCGCCCCCCAGTGGTCCCTGCTCCTCTCTGCTCACTAACACCGAGGGCAGAACAGCTGATCACTTTCATCAGTTGTAGGATTAGCTGAAGTCCTGCCCAGACTCTCAGTGCATATTGTATGTATTTATAGTATAGTGTAAGTATTTATTGACACGTAGATCTGTATATTTTTGTCTCTGTGCACAAATTGTTGTTTCTGTGCCTGTTCTCTTTTCAATACATAAAGTTTGCAGAAAAAAAAGAATCAGTCATCACAAATACAAATGTGGATCTTAAAGTGAGTTGTTGTGAACTGTAGTTCTGTTTCTCCTGGTGAGGCGGTCTGTTAGAGACGAGGTCTGAGATGTTCTCACCCTGCAGGATCTGTTTACTGGAGCCTTTCCCCGGAGTGTGCAGCAGTTCACCTGCAACACAAACACAACACAGAACAAACTAAGTTTACACTATACTGATGAGGCCAAGAACACCACCACACTAACAAGACTTGTTCCCTGCTCAGAGTCCGTCCATCTCTTCTACTGCGTCCACTGCCTTCACCTTTCAGAGCAGACTCACCGTGACAGTGTGGCTCGTCATGGCTGTGTCCGTGTCCATCATGGCTGTGTCCGTGTCCTCCATGTCCTCCGTGACTGTGCCGGTCTGCATGTTTGTTCTGGTGGTCGTGTCCGCCGTGACTGTGTCCGTGATTCACATTGCCATTAAACAGAGAGTGGCTGTGACCGTGACCTGAGAGAGAGACAGGCAGGTTAGAGGAGCGAGGTTCCACACAGCTGCAGTGATGTTCTACACGGCTGCAGTGAGGTTCTGCAAAGCTGCAGCGAGGTTCCAAACAGCTACAGCGAGGTTCTACATGGTGTGGTTCTATACAGTGAGGTTCTACGTGGCTGAGGTGAGGTTCCAAACAGCTGCAGTGAGGTTCTACATGGTGATGTTCTACACAGCTGCAGTGAGGTTCCAAACAGCTGCAGTGGTTCTACATGGTGTGATTCTATACAGAGAGGTTCTACGTTGCTGAGGTGAGGTTCCAAACAGCTGCAGTGAGGTTCTACACGGCTGCAGTGAGGTTCTACATGGTGTGATTCTATACAGTGAGGTTCTATGTTGCTGAGGTGAGGTTCCAAACAGCTGCAGTGAGGTTCTACATGGTGTGATTCTATACAGTGATGTTCCACACAGCTTCAGTGAGGTTCTACTCGGGGGTGTTGTAGATGTTCTGCAGATATTACCTCCCTCTCCATGTGAGTGTCCGTGGCCTCCGTGTTGGAAAACAAAGATCCCGACCAGGTTGACGAGCAAACCAGCAACAGAGACAGGAAGCAGCCGATCGTGGTGAACGTCAGGAGGCTCCAGAGCTCTCTGACAGACAGGGAGACAGACAGGTTAATGCAGACATTTTCTCAGCTTTATCAGACAGAGTGTGTGTGTGTGTGTGTGTGTGTGTGTGTTACCTCGACTCCTTCAGAGAAGATGAAGAAGGCTGTGAAGATGAGGAAGAGTCCGTTGACAAAGCCGGCCAGAACTTCAGCTCTGACATACCTGAAACACAACAGAGTCCAGATCAGCTGTGTCAGACCTGACTAAGAGTCCAGATCAGATCAGCTGTGTCAGACCTGACTAACAGAGAGGGATGGTCTCACCCGTAGGAGAAGCTGTCATTGGATCTCCACCTGGAGATGACGGAGGCTGCCAGACCTGCCAGCAGAGCGGTGCAGTCAAAGAACATGTGGAAGGAGTCTGAGATCAGACCTAAACTGAAGAGAAAACACACAACACACACACCGTCAGTAAAACCTTCAGTCTGCCTCAGTGATCGTCAAACAGCATCTTCATCTCCGTTTGTTTCAGCGTGCAGCAGACAGACCAGTAGTATTAGTATCATGTGACCTGAACCTGAACATTGTCAGTATTCAGAGATCAGCAGGAGGTGAACTGGTCTGCAGTCAGTCACAGCTGAGCAGAGACTTCAGAAGCTGCTCTGTGAGTCTGCGATGATCCAAAGAAACCAAAGTGTTAGCTTTGATTAGCTTTTGATTTTCAGCAGTTGTGGTGGAGTTAATGAGATTATTGGCGGCAGGACGGAGTCTGAATATCAGTCCATTCGTTGCAGAAACACATGAGTAGGACTGATCTCTGACTGACATATTTAGTCTGGACCAAACCCTCGTGCTGCTAATGTAGCTAAAAAGGCAGGTAGAGATATTTCCAGGTACGACGGACACACCTGGGCCACATACAAGAATACTGAAGTAAACAAAAACAACACTCCTCCTCCGCATCACTTCTCTGTTCTCACTACAGCAGG
This sequence comes from Macquaria australasica, assembly GCA_005408345.1. Classification (NCBI taxonomy): domain Eukaryota; kingdom Metazoa; phylum Chordata; class Actinopteri; order Centrarchiformes; family Percichthyidae; genus Macquaria; species Macquaria australasica. Next base: position 3,834 of record SEMN01001937.1, on the reverse strand, counting down.
ACGCCTGAGACACCTGAGACAGACACCTGGCGGTGACACCTGTAGAGCTGAAACTATTAAAGTTACAGATACAGAACTGCCAACATTTAAATGATAAGACGTTCATTTTTTTACGTCAGGTTTTCTCTGTTGAATCTCTGAGTTTTGGACAAAACAAAACGTGAAGACGTAACCATGGAAACTGGGATAGATATTTACAGATACAAGATTCATTGAGAAAATAATCAGCAATACTGAAAGTAATTGATAGCTGCACCCCTACAAACATGTGACTATAAGATTATACTAAGATAAACATCATGAACTCCCACAGAACAAACTGACCTTAAAGGCTAAAGTACAACTGATCAATATAAATCAGCTTCACCAGGTATCAATATCTCGTTTAAATTCTAACAGTCACAAAGAACTCAACTGATCATCTCTGTGATTGACCTGCCAGTTAGAGGCTGATTCATTCTCCTATAAATCAATTCAATTCCAAACGTTTTATTAATCCATTAAACCACTAATTGTTTCAGCTACCTGTCACCATGGTAACGACACACATCAAAGATGGACAGCTGGAGCTTCAAGAAGCTCAGAAAGTTCAGAATGAAACCAGAGACACACACACACACACAGACAGTAACACACACACACAGAAACACACACAGACAGTAACACACACACACACACACACAGACAGACAGAAACACACACACACAGAAACACACACACACAGAAACACACACAGACAGTAACACACACACACAGAAACACACACACACAGACAGAAACACACACACACACACAGACAGTAACACACACACACACACACAGTAACACACACACACAGAAACACACACACACACACACACACAGACAGTAACACACACACACACAGACAGTAACACACACAGACAGAAACACACACACACACAGACAGAAACACACACACACAGAAACACACACAGACAGTAACACACACACACACACACACAGACAGTAACACACACACACAGAAACACACACACACACACAGAAACACACACACACAGAAACACACACAGACAGTAACACACACACACAGAAACACACACACACAGACAGTAACACACACACACACACAGACAGTAACACACACACACAGAAACACACACACACACACACACAGACAGTAACACACACACACACAGACAGTAACACACACACACAGAAACACACACACACAGACAGAAACACACACACACACACACAGACAGTAACACACACACACACACACAGACAGTAACACACACACACACACACACACAGAAACAGACACAGTAACACACACACACACACACACACACACTAACAGATACGTGGCACGTCCCGGGGCGGCCGGAGCTCGATGGCTCGGGCTCCGGGCTCCGGGCCCCGGGCCCCGGGCTCCGGGCTCCGGGCCCCGGGCTCCGGGCTCCGGGCCCTGGGCTCCGGGCCCCGGGCCCCGGGCTCCGGGCTCCGGGCCCCGGCGGCCCGCCTACCTGTTGCTCCAGAGGCCGTAGCTGAGCTCCACGAAGGCGAAGGACAGGTTCAGGCAGAGGAACGAGAACAGGTTCCGGGAGGTTTTATCCGCGAGGATCGACCTGAAAACAGCAGAGACCCGCTTATTAACACTTACACACAGCACGCTGCCGGTAGCCCGCGCTGATAACCGGCAGCGTGATCGAACACTTTAATTAAGAAATCGATGAGTGGAACACATTTGTTCAGGCTAGCCGGTTAGCATGAGGCTAGCAGCTTCTCGTTCGAGTTAGCCGCTGTTAGCTCAGTTAGCAGTTAGCCGCGGTGAGTTTACCTGAACCATCCCGAGAGCTTCACCAGCAGGTTGAACTTGGCGGGTTTGTACTCGTCGTCTTTAATAGATAAAGGTAACATTTTCACACCTGAACACACTCACACACACTCTCACTGGGTAGACTTAGCTGCGGTATGCTAACTGTCAACTTCCGGTTTGGCAGGGTTTCACAATAAAGGTGTTTAAAAGTGCTCCAGTAACTGACATTACTACACCTGCTACACCTGCTACACCTGCTACTGCTGTTTATTAAAGTACACCACTCCTTGTGTCCTGTTCCCACATGTGACACTTTATTTGATGTTGAATTAAATTTGAATGTATTAAATTTGAATGTATTTTTATTTCTTACTTTTAATATTATTGTTGTTGTTGTTGTTCTGCTTTCAGACGTTACTCACTTGAACTGTAAATAAAGTTCTTTATATATTACATCTAACCTTATTGTCTCGTGTCATACTTTCTCTTGTTAATAACGAGGCCAGATGTTGATAGTGAATCACTTATTTTAATAAATAGGAGTTTAGTTCAATGTGGACTTTTTATGTAGCTCATTAGATTCAGTGTGTGTGTGTTGCTGTGTGTGTGTGTGTGTGTGTTTTATGGGGGGGGGCTCCTGCTGCTGAGTTCATCATCAGGATGAAGAAGAACAACAAAAACTCCTCCGGCTGTCGGTCTGTGATCAACACAGAGCTGCGTCTTTGTTCCAGACTCACTGAAGACCTGAACCCAGACAGCAACAATCACTGAACCTAATGACTAATCTCAGGAACCTGGAGGAACCTGGAAGAACCTGGAGGAACCTGGAGGAACCTGGAGAGGAGTCTGAGAAAATCCTGTAAAGGAAAGCTTGTGCTTTTTATTTCATGACATTTATCTGACGGTAAAAGTTAATATAACACAATCAATATAATATCTAATAATACAACCACAGGCCTACATGAAGTACAGTGATGTGAGCAGCAGGGGGCAGCAGAGCTCCGTGTGTGCGTTACTGTGTGTGTGTGTGTGTGTGTGTGTGTGTGTGTGTGTGTTGCTGTGTGTGTGTGTGTGTGTGTGTGTGTGTGTTACTGTGTGTGTGTGTGTGTGTGTTGCTGTGTTATGTGGTTATTGGTATTGTGTTACTGTGTGTGTTGTGTTATTGTGTGTCCATTGATGATGACAATGTTGCTAGCTATTGATATTGACTTATGTGTATTGATGATGATATGACTCGACGCCCTGTGTGTGTTGCTGTGTGTGTGTCATCAATTGCTGATGATGATGATGATATTAATGGTACTGTATTGTGTGATGACGTATTGATGTCTGTTACTGTGTGTCAATGTGTATTGTCGGTATGTGTGTGTGTGTGTTATTGTGTGTGTGTTGCTGTGTGTGTTATTGTTATTATTGTGTGTTGTGTGTGTTTGTGTTGCTGTGTGTGTGTGTGTGTGTGTGTTACTGTGTGTGTTTTGTGTGTGTGTGTGTGTGTGTGTGTTACTGTGTGTGTGTGTTGCTGTGTGTGTGTGTGTGTTGCTGTGTGTGTGTGTGTGTGTGTGTGTGTTCCCTCCGTGGAGCCTCTCAGGGTTTGTTGACTCTCAGGTTCCATCACGAGGTCAGAGTCTGAGCTGGAACGTGTTGGTTAAGCGATTAAGCAGCGACAGAAAGAGCCCTGAGATAACTTTGTTATGACATGGTGCTATATAAATAAAACTGAATTGAATTGAATTGCTCCTCCCACAGGAACAGCTCCAATAAAACCAAACTATTGGAAATAACTCGTCAATAAAGTTCAGGTCAATTCAAACATGTGAAAAGGAAGAAAATAGAAACTTACGATGAAACTAACAAACACAGTCTGAATGAATATCAACAACAAGAGTGCTAACAGCAACATATGAGGACAGAAACATTAAAGTGATCAGGAGAGAAACAGCCGTCACATCAGCTGCCTGTTTTCAGCCTGTATCAGAGTCCATGTGGGGAGGAGGAGGAGGGAGGAGGAGGAGGAGGGAGGAGAGGGAGGAGGA
>SEMN01001936.1:0-19941 GCA_005408345.1 Macquaria australasica | reverse complement strand
TATTGGTGGCTGCGGTGGCTGCGAATGGCTCAGGCCAAACCATACACTCCAGCCAGTCCACTACGCTCTGCTACTGCCAATCGGCTTGCTACTCCCTCCATACCAATCAACACAATCACGACTGTTCCTCACCTAGGAGGCGCCACCGGTTCTGGTCCAGGCTCTTGTCATCTCGCGCCTAGACTACTACAGCTCGCTCCTGGCTGGTGTGCCTGTATGTGCCATCCGACCTCTGCAGCTCATCCAGAGTCTAGCAGCTCGGCAGGTCTTCAATTTACCCAATTTCTGCCACAAGACACAGCTCCTCTGCACCTTGCACTGGCTAGCAGTGGCTGCGAATGGCTCAGGCCCAGCCAACATGCAGGACATAGTCAAACCATACACTCCAGCCAGTCCACTACGCTCTGCTACTGCCAGTCAGCTTGCTACTCCCTCAGTCCGAGGGGGAACCAGCTACCACTCAACACAATCACGACTGTTTGCCGTCCTGGCTTCACAATGGTGGAACAAGTTCCCCATTGACACCAGGAATGCACAAAGTCTATACCTCTTCCATCTCAGACCTGAAACTCATCTGTTCAGACTGCACCTTGGCCCCTAAAATAAAATTATTTTTCTGTCTCTTATTGTTTCTAAATGTAGCACCTGAAGGAGTTCAGCAAATTTGATGAAATTGATGTAATTGCATGGTTCTTGCAATTTGCGGGATGTACTGAACGTACTCCTAAGTCATTTTGGATAACAATGTCAGCTTAACAAATTAAATGGAACACTTAGTAAACAACTGTGTTTCCGCCCAGTTTCAAACCGGGGACCTTTCGCGTGTAAGGCGAACGTGATAACCACTACACTACGGAAACTGTTGAAAAGAATGCTTTTCACACGTGTGTGCGTAAGTGTTCGTTTTTCACTACAACGCTAGTGGGATCTTCACGGGTTTGATACAGTTTCATCATATTGATGCGACAGATGAGTGTTTTTCGCTTCCTCTTAGGGGTACCGATTACGTAGTCTGTATTGCTACATTTTTGGTGCACATCGCATGGTCCGGAAAATGGAGCAGAGAGTGCAGAACAGACACTAGGCAACAGAGCCAACACTTTGCCGCCAACTTTGAAATGTCTGACAATATTGCGGAACGATCGAACTGGCGTTTCATTTCAGAACTAGTGAGCGCCTTTCTCACCCAACCCTCTACCTTGAAGTCATCGCCCTGAGTTACCTGCGGACTAAGTCACTTGGGAATTTTTGCTCAAACATGCCAAAAAACTCCGCAGCTCAGTCCTCGTTAGTATAGTGGACAGTATCTCCGCCTGTCACGTGGAAGACCGGGGTTCGATTCCCCGACGGGGAGACTGGTGTTTTCTACCGGCTGCTGATTATTCACCCAGAAAGACAAAGATAATACAGCATCATCGAGCATGTTTCTGCTGTCCGAGTGAGGATATGCTTAGCTTCTGAGCCTTGTAACCTCACTACTGGGGTCCCTCAGGGTTCTGTTCTTGGTTGTGTCCTCTTTTCTCTTTAGGCCAAGTCACTTGGCCCTGTTATTCACTCACATGGCTTTACCTACCACAGCTATGCAGATGACACTGAACTAATTCTGTCTTTTCTCTGGTCTTTTCTCGCTCCCTTGCACCTTGGCCCCTAAAATAAAATTCTTTTTACGTGTCTTATTGTTTCTAAATGTAGCACTTGAAGGAGTTCAAGCATACTTGATGAAGATAATGTACTTGCATGATTCTTGCAATTTGCGGGTTGTATCCACAAAGTTGAATGTACTCCTTTTAAGTTGCTTTGGATAACAGTGTCAGCTTAATAAACACAATGCAATACTTAGTAAATAGCAAGTAATTATGTTTCCGCCTGGTTTCGAACCGGAGACCTTTCGCGTGTTAGACGAACGTGATAACCACTACACTACGGAAACTTTTGAAAATAAAGTTCTTCACACGTGCGCGCCTCGACAACACTGAGCTGCTCTTCCTTCCAGGGAAGGATACGTCCCTTCCTCACCTAGGAGGCACCACAGGTTCTGGTCCAGGTTATGTCATCTAGCGCCTAGACTACTGCAACTCGCCCCCTGCTGGTGTGCCTGTATGTGCCATCTGACCTCTGCAGCTCATCCAGAGTCCAGCAGCTCGACAGGTCTTCAACTTAGCCGAGTTCTCACACACTACACAGCTCCTCTGCACCCTGCACTGGCTATCGGTGGCTGCGGTGGCTGCGAATGGCTCAGGCCAAACCATACACTACAGCCAGTCCACTACGCTCTGCTACTGCCAATCAGCTTGCTCTTGCTCACAATTCAATTCAGTTTCATTTATATAGCGCCATATCATAACAAAGTTATCTCAGGGCACTTTTTCGAATAGAGCAAGTCTAGACCGACTCTTTATATTTACAGAGACCCAACAGTTCCCACCATGAGCAAGCACTATGCGACAGTGGTAAGGAAAAACTCCCTTTTAACAGGTAGAAACCTCGAGCAGAACCAGGCTCTAGGTGGGCGGTCATCTGCCTCGACCGGTTGGGTTGAAGGGGGGGGGGGGAGCGGGAGAGAGAGAGCAGGAGGAAAGAGAACATACAGCAGCACAATACAGTTCCACATAGGGATGTAAAGCAATAGCTGTGGTAATGGCATTGATGTTAACACCAACAGAAACAACACTAAGAGCAACATTATAATAGCAATACTAATAATAAGAGCAACTATATCTTTAGATAATGTGTTTTGAAGGTGTTCGGGGCCAAGTACAATAACTTCGGTTTTGTCTGAGTTTAACATCAGCACTGAACTGAATTAAATGCCGATGGAATCACTTCCTTAAATTTAGCTACAGCACTATCAGATAGACATCTAGTGTAGGAATGTTTGCCTAATGGCGTGTAGTCCAGTAATAGGAATTCAAAAGTTAATAGAAAATGGTCTGATAAAAAAAAGAATTCTGTGGAAAGACTATTAGATGTTCAATTTCAATCCCATAAACAAGAACAAGGTCGAGGGTGTGGTTAAAACAGTGAGTGGGTTTATGTACACTCTGACAGAAGCCAATCGAATCTAGTAATGAGATAAACGCAGCACTAAGGCTATCATTTTCTACATCCACATGAATATTAAAATCACCTACAATAATTATTTTATCTGTTTTAAGGACTAAACCTGATAAGAACTCTGAGAATTCAGATAAAAATTCAGAGTACGGTCCAGGAGCTCGGTACACTATAACAAATAGAATTGGCTGTACTGTTTTCCAGGTTGGGTGTGAAAGGCTAAGAACAAGGCTTTCGAACGAGTTATAATTTAGTTTCGGTTTCGGTTTGATTAATAGGCTTGAGTTGAAGATGGCTGCAACTCCACCTCCTCGGCCTGTGCCTCGAGGAATGTGAGTATTAATGTGACTGGGGGGAGTGGATTCATTTAGGCTAACATATTCATCGTGACACAGCTAGGTTTCAGTAAGACAAAATAAATCAATGTTATGATCTGATATTAGATCGTTTACTAGAACAGCTTTAGATGACAGAGATCTGATGTTTAAGAGTCCACATTTAATTCTCCTATTTTGTTGTACTGTTGCAGTGGTGGTTTTACTTTTTATTAGGTTTTTATGTGTAACTCTTCTTCTGTTTACTTTTGATTTAAATAATTTAAGTGGTCTGGGGGCAGACAACCTCTCTGTGGAGTTTAGGGTGGGTAACTGCTCTAATGGAAGCGCAGAGAAGCGTGTAGGACTGCAGCTCTGCCTCCTGGTCTGGACCACAGACTGTATTAAGTCTATGGTCTGAACTCTGAGTTGTCATGGCTTTGGGCCACTAATAAACTCGGCCAGATTTCTAGATATGAGCGCGGCTCCATCCAAAGTGGGATGAATGCCATCTCTCCTAATCAGACCAGGTCTTCTCCAGAAAGTCCGCCAATTATCTACAAAGCCCACATCATTACCTGGACACCACCTCGACAACCAGCGGTTGAATGATGACATGCGGCTATACATGTCATCGCTAGTAAGATTAGGCAGGGGCCCAGAGAAAACTACGGAGTCCGACATTGTCTTTGCATATGTACACACCGACTCCACATTAATTTTCGTGACCTCCGATTGGCGCAATCGGCTGTCATTACCGCCGACGTGAATAACAATCTTAGCATATTTACGCTTATCCTTAGCCAGCAGTTTTAAATAGGATTGAACGTCGCCCGCTCTGGCCCCTGGGATGCATTTGACTATGGCCGCTGGTGTCGCTAATTTCACGTTTCGCAAAATGGAACTGCCAATAATCAGAGTTGGTTTCTCAGCGGGTGTGTCGCTGAGTGGAGAGAACTTGTTAGAAACGTGAACGGGTCGGTGGTGAACCGTGGGCTTTGGTTTAGGGCTATGCTTCTTTCGGACAGTCACCCAGCCTCCCTGGCTTCCCGGCTGCTCGGGAGTTGCCGGGAGACGGCTAGCAGAAGCTACCGCTGGTCGGCTCGCACCGGCTAGGGGCTGGCTAGCTACGGCTGACTGACTCTCCATGGTGCAGAGCCGCGACTCTAACTCACTGAGCCTCGCCTCCAAGGCGGTGAATAAACTACATTTGTTACACGTACCATTATCGCTAAAGGAGGCAGAGGAATAACTAAACATCTGACACACCGAGCAAGAGAGAGCAGGAGAGGGAGAAGGAGAGAGAGACGCCATCGCTAACTTAGCTAAAGTAGCAAATAACTAGCGTGTAAACAACTGTGGGATTAGCGGAATGTCGCTAACAGGAGACAGATATGAGTGCTTAAACAGAGCTACTGTATCCTTAAATGTATAGCGGGTAATTAACCGCTATAGTAAAGAAAATATCAAAATTAACTGGGTTTAGCTGGAGCAGCGAACTTTGCAATCAGTAACACAGAAACACCGGTAACCGGAAATGAGACAATACGTTCACCTGAGCACGTCAGCACGTCAGTCCTCCAGGTATCTTATTGGGGCAGCCTGATAATAGAGAGTTGCAATAGTCCAGCCTAGACGTAACAAATGCATGGACTAGTTTTTCTGCATCTTTTTGAGATAGGATGTGCCTGATTTTTGCAATGTTACGTAAGTGAAAATAGGCAGTTCTTGAAGTTTGTTTTATTTGGGAGTTAAAGGACATATCCTGATCAAAGATAACTCCAAGATTCCTTACGGTTTCGCTGGAGGCCAGGGCAATGCCATCTAGAGAAACTATATCTTTAGATAATGTGTTTCGAAGGTGTTCGGGGCCAAGTACAATAACTTCGGTTTTGTCTGAGTTTAACATCAGAAAATTGCAGGTCATCCAGGTTTTTATGTCCTTAAGGCATGCTTGAAGTTTAGCTAATTGATTGGTTTCATCTGGCTTGATCGATACATATAATTGGGTATCATCTGCATAACAATGAAAATTTATGGAGTGCTTCCTAATAATATTGCCTAAAGGAAGCATATATAAGGTAAATAGAATTGGTCCAAGCACAGAACCTTGTGGAACTCCGTGACTAACTTTGGCGTGCATAGAGGATTCATCATTAACGTGTACAAACTGATATCGATCTGATAAATAGGATTGAAACCAGCTTAGTGCAGTACCTTTAATGCCAATTAAATGTTCTAGTCTCTGTAATAGAATGTGATGGTCAATGGTATCGAATGCAGCACTAAGATATAGTAAGACAAGTACAGAGACAAGTCCTTTGTCGGATGCAATTAGAAGGTCATTTGTGACTTTCACCAGTGCTGTCTCTGTGCTATGATGCACTCTAAATCCTGATTGAAAATCCTCAAACAGCTTGTTGTTGTGTAGAAAGTCACACAACTGATTGGCGACTGCTTTCTCAAGGATCTTAGAGAGAAAAGGAGGGTTAGATATAGGTCTATAATTTGACAAAATCCCTGGATCAAGAGTGGGCTTTTTAAGAAGAGGCTTAATTACAGCTACTTTAAAGGACTGTGGCACATAGCCTTTAATAAGGACAGATTGATCATATCTAGTAAATAAGTGCTAACTAAGGGTAAAATTTCTTTAAGCAGCCTAGTTGGGACGGGGTCTAAGAGACACGTTGATGGCTTAGATGAGGAAATCATGGAAGTTAGTTGATTACGGTTGATGGGAGAAAAGCAGTCTAAATGTACAGGTTTTACAGTTGTTTCTAAGGTTCCTGTGTTTGAAGATAAGTCAGTACCAACTGAGGGCAGGAGGTGCTGAATTTTTTCTCTAATAGTTAGAATTTTATCTTTAAAGAAGCTCATGAAGTCATTACTACTGAGGTCTATAGGAATACATGGCTCAACAGAGCTGTGACTCTCTGTCAGCCTGGCTACAGTGCTGAACAGAAAACTGGGGTTGTTCTTATTTTCCTCTATTAATGATGAGTAGTAGGCAGCTCTGGCATTGCGGAGGGCCTTCCTATAAATTTTAAGACTAACTTGCCAGGCTAAACGTGATTCTTCCAGATTGGTGGAACGCCATTTCCTTTCAAGTTTTCGCGATGTTTGTTTTAATTTGCGGGTTTGCGGGTTATACCATGGAGCTAACCTCCTCTGTTTTATTATCTTCTTTTTTAGAGGGGCGATAGAGTCGAGTGTTATTCGTGTTTTTGTTGTTGTTTTTTTGTTTTTTTTGTCGTTCCGGCGCCGCTGTGAGTGGCAGCCTGTTGCAGCAGCTCCCGTTCGCGGTTTGAGTTTTTTTTGAGTTTACTAGTTTGCTAGTGAAGTATACTCATTCTTTTTTTGCTATATATCTGTATGTATTTGCTATGTATTTTTAGTACTTGTTATTTTGCTATTTTTTGGCATCTTTGGAGTTTTTTGGACATTTTGTTTATCGTTTATGGAAACAAGACTGCTGATGCCCTTAGAGACGGCGTCCATAGTTACCGCCGGCAGCCATGGTGACTCCATTGTCATGGGGAATGTAAGATCTATCTCCAACAAGATGGACGAGCTGGCGGCGCTGACCCGGCATCAGAGGGAATACCGGGAGTGTAGCATCATGCTATTCACGGAGACTTGGCTAACTGCGCTAACTCCGGATACGGACGTTTCAGTTAATGGCTTCCAACTTTTTCGGGCGGACAGGACGATGGAGAGCGGTAAGAGGAAGGGAGGAGGGCTGGCAGTGTTTGTTAATGACAGATGGTGTAACCCTGGGCACATCACTGTTAAGGAGCAAACCTGCGACAAGAACATTGAACTGCTAGCTGTTAGCATGAGGCCAAACTATCTACCGAGGGAATTCTCGCATGCCATCGTGATGGTAGCTTACATCCCCCCCTCTGCTAACGCTGAGGCAGCCTGTGATGTCCTGCTCTCAGCAGTAAGCAGGCTGCAGACACAACACCCAGATGCCCTCCTCGTCATCTCTGGTGATTTTAATCATGCCCCTCCGTCCTCCTCTCTACCCACATTCACTCAGTATGTTACGTGCCATACCAGAGACAACAGAATACTGGACTTGTGTTATGCCAACACCAAGGACGCATACATCTCATTGAGTCTCCCCCCCCTGGGCAGATCTGATCACAACCTTGTGCATCTCAGGCCTGTCTACAGACCTCTTGTGCGCAGGCTGCCTGCTGTCCCACGCACAGTGAAGAAGTGGTCTAACAGAGCAGAGGAGGCTTTAAAGGACTGTTTTGACACTACTGTATGGGACATTTTTAGTGACGCTCATGGGGAGGATATTGACAACCTCACAGACTGTCTGACGGACTACATAAACTTCTGTGTGGAAAACACCATCCCCACTAGGACTGTACGTTGTTTCGCCAACAATAAACCCTGGATTACTCCTGATATTAAGGCTCTCCTCAAGGAAAAAAAGAGAGTTTTTGTATCGGGTAACAAGGAGGAGTTGAAGAGTGTCCAGCGAGAGCTAAGGAAGAGGATCAGGGAGGGGAAAAAACAGCTACAGGAGAAAGTTGGAGAGTCAACTGCAGAAAAATAACACCAGAGGAGTTTGGAAGGGCCTTAAAACCATCTCGGGCCATATGGACTCCAAGCCCCGGCCTGCGGGGGATCAGAAGTGGGCAGATGACCTGAACGTATTCTTCAACAGATTCGATCAGGCATCTACCCCTCCCCCTGCCCCGTCTCCTCTGCAACCATCATTACCATCTACCCTCCCTGCCTACAGCCCTCCCCCTCCCTCATCTCACCACTTATCACTCCCCACAGCCCTCAGCTTACAGCCACTTAATACACCCACACCACAGCCTGGGCTGGGCCCATCTCCCCATTTCACACCCGCAAACACCCCCATTCAGCCCCCATGCTCTCTACAAGCTCAACTGGACTGTTCCTCACAACATCCCAGGTGAGAAACGAACTGAGGAAGATAAGGGTGGGGAAGGCGGCGGGCCCAGACGGCATCAGCTCCAGACTTCTGAAGTCCTGTGCGGACCAGCTGTGTGGGATTGTTGAACACCTGTTCAACCTGAGTCTGAAGCTGGGGAGGTGCCAAAACTGTGGAAAACATCGTGTCTGGTTCCTGTGCCGAAGACCCCACACCCCAAGGACCTCAATGGCTATAGGCCAGTGGCATTGACCTCTCACCTGATGAAGACCCTGGAGAGACTGGTCCTTGTCCACCTGCGTCCGCTGGTGAGCCCATGTATGGACCCTCTGCAGTTTGCCTACCAACCTGGCATTGGGGTGGATGACGCTGTCATTTACCTACTTCAAACATCCCTCTCTCACCTAGAACAGGCTGGAAACACTGTGAGGATCATGTTTTTTGATTTCTCCAGTGCTTTTAACACCATCCAGCCCAGGATTCTGGGGGACAAGTTGGAGCACGCTGGGGTGGACCATCACCTGGCAGCATGGATCCTGGACTACCTCACAAACCGACCACAGTATGTGAGGTTACAGGACTGTGTGTCTGACACACTTCTCTGCAGCACAGGGGTTCCACAGGGAACCGTTCTGGCACCTTTCCTGTTCACCTTCTACACAGCGGACTTCACCCATAACACTTCGAACTGTCACCTGCAGAAGTTCTCTGATGACTCTGCCATCGTCGGCCTCATCACCAACGGGGATGATGGGGAGTACAGAGAACTGACCCAGGGCTTTGTGGGTTGGTGTCAGCAGAACCGCCTCCAGATCAACGCGAGTTAAACCAAAGAGCTGGTGGTGGACTTCGGCAGGCGCAAACTCCCTCCACCTACACCAGTGAACATCCAGGGAACGGACATTGAGATTGTGAGATCGTACAAGTATCTGGGTGTTCACTTGAACAGCAAACTGGACTGGTCAGACAATACGGACGCTCTGTTTAAGAAGGGCCAGAGCCGTCTCTTTTTGCTCAGGAGACTAAGATCTTTTGGAGTGCAGGGTGCGCCCCTGAGGACTTTCTATGACTCTGTGGTGGCATCAGCTGTCTTGTATGGGGTGACCTGTTGGGCCAGTGGCATCTCTTCCAGGGATAGGAAGAGACTGGACAGACTGGTAAAGAAGGCCAGCTCTGTCCTTGGATGCCCTCTGGACCCAGTGGAGGTGGTGGGAGGCAGGAGAATGGTGGCCAAGCTATCATCACTACTGGAGAACACTTCCCACCCCTTACATGTCACTCTTTCAGAACTGGGCAACTCCTTCAGCGACCGGCTGCTCCACCCGTAGTGTCTGAAGGAGAGGTACCGTAGGTCCTTCCTGCCTGCTGCTGTCAGACTCCATAATCAGTACAACTCCCGGTAATCTACACTTGACTGTCAGTGTGCAGACTGTCACTACTATACTTCATCTACTGCTGTGCATTATCTTCATACATATATTGTATTCATGATGTTATCTACTTCATATGTTGCTGTGAAATATTTTTCATATACATGTATATTATATATGTGCAATATTTTTATCTTTAATCTATTTGTTCATACTTACAACTGTCACTCTATTATTTATTTCTGTCTATACTGTGTATAAGACTATTTTTCTATTTATTTTTATTGTATTTCTATATATGACATTTTTGCTGGCTGCTGCAACGCTAAAAATTTCCCCGCTGTGGGACAATAAAGGCTTATCTTATCTTATCTTATCTTAGTGAGCCTGCAGCACTATCAACAAGATGATCAATTTGGGAGGGACTAAAGTTAGCATAGGAGTCATCTGTTACATTGAGACATGGAACTGAATTCAATGCCGATGGAATCACTTCCTTAAATTTAGCTACAGCACTATCAGATAGACATCTAGTGTAGGAATGTTTGCCCAATGGCGTGTAGTCCAGCAATAGGAATTCAAAAGTTAATAAAAAATGGTCTGATAAAAAAGAATTCTGTGGAAAGACTATTAGATGTTCAATTTCAATGCCATAAACAAGAACAAGGTCGAGGGTGTGGTAAAAACAGTGAGTGGGTTTATGTACACTCTGACAGAAGCCAATCGAATCTAATAATGAGATAAACTAGATATGAGAGCGGCTCCATCCAAAGTGGGATGAATGCCATCTCTCCTAATCAGACCAGGTCTTCTCCAGAAAGTCCGCCAATTATCTACAAAGCCCACCTCATTACCTGGACACCACCTCGACAACCAGCGGTTGAATGATGACATGCGGCTATACATGTCATCGCTAGTAAGATTAGGCAGGGGCCCAGAGAAAACTACGGAGTCCGACATTGTCTTTGCATATGTACACACCGACTCAACATTCATTTTCGTGACCTCCGATTGGCGCAATCTGCTGTCATTACCGCCGACGTGAATAACAATCTTAGCATATTTACGTTTATCCTTAGCCAGCAGTTTTAAATAGGATTCAACATCGCCCGCTCTGGCCCCTGGGATGCATTTGACTATGGTCGCTGGTGTCGCTAATTTCACGTTTCTCAAAATGGAACTGCCAATAATCAGAGTTGGTTTCTCAGCGGGTGTGTCGCTGAGTGGAGAGAACCTGTTAGAAACGTGAACGGGTCGGTGGTGAACCGTGGGCTGTGGTTCAGGGCTATGCTTCTTTCGGACAGTCACCCAGCCTCCCTGGCTTCCCGGCTGCTCGGGAGTTGCCAGGGGACGGCTAGCAGAAGCTACCTCTGGTCGGCTCGCACCGGCTAGGGGCTGGCTAGCTACAGCTGACTGACTCTCCATTGTGCGGAGCCGCGACTCTAACTCACTGAGCCTTGCCTCCAACACAGTGAATAAACTACATTTGTTACACGTACCATTATCACTAAAGGAGGCAGAGGAGTAACTCAACATCTGACACACCGAGCAGGAGAGAGCAGGAGAGGGAGAAGGAGAGAGAGACGCCATCGCTAACTTAGCTAAAGTAGCAACTAACTAGCGTGTAAACAACTGTGGGATTAGCGGAAAGTCGCTAAAAGGAGACAGATATGAGTGCTTAAACAGAGCTAGTGCATCCTTAAATGTATAGCGGTTAATTAACCGCTATAGTAAAGAAAATATCAAAATTAACTGGGTTTAGCTGGAGCAGCAAAATTTGCAACCAGTAACACAGAAACACCGGCAACCGGAAATGAGACAATACGTTCACCTGAGCACATCAGCACATCAGTCAGCAAGTGGTTTGTAGACTACTGCAACTCGCTCCTGGCTGGTGTGCCTGTATGTGCCATCCGACCTCTGCAGCTCATCCAGAGTCTAGCAGCTCGGCAGGTCTTCAAGTTACCCAAGTTCTGCCACAATACACAGCTCCTCTGCACCTTGCACTGGCTATTGGTGGCTGCAGTGGCTGTGAATGGCTCAGGCCAAACCATACACTCCAGCCAGTCCACTACGCTCTGCTACTGCCAATCGGATTGCTACTCCCTCCATACCAATCAACACAATCACGACTGTTCCTCACCTAGGAGGCGCCACAGGTTCTGGTCCAGGCTCTTGTCATCTCGCGCCTAGACTACTACAGCTCGCTCATGGCTGGTGTGCCTGTATGTGCCATCCGACCTCTGCAGCTCATCCAGAGTCTAGCAGCTCGGCAGGTCTTCAATTTACCCAATTTCTGCCACAATACACAGCTCCTCTGCACCTGGCTAGCAGTGGCTGCGAATGGCTCAGGCCCAGCCAACATGCAGGACATAGTCAAACCATACACTCCAGCCAGTCCACTACGCTCTGCTACTGCCAGTCAGCTTGCTACTCCCTCAGTACGAGGGGGAACCAGCTACCACTCAACACAATCACGACTGTTTGCAGTCCTGGCTTCACAATGGTGGAACAAGTTCCCCATTGACACCAGGAATGCACAAAGTCTATACCTCTTCCATCGCAGACCTGAAACTCATCTGTTCAGACTGCACCTTGGCCCCTAAAATAAAATTATTTTTCTGTCTATTATTGTTTCTAAATGTAGCACCTGAAGGAGTTCAGCAAATTTGATGAAATTGATGTAATTGCATGGTTCTTGCAATTTGCGGGATGTACTGAACGTACTCCTAAGTCATTTTGGATAACAGTGTCAGCTTAACAAATTTAATGGAACACTTAGTAGTAAACAATTGTGTTTCCGCCCGGTTTCGAACCGGGGACCTTTCGCGTGTGAGGAGAACGTGATAACCACTACACTACGGAAACTGTTGAAAAGAATGCTTTTCACACGTGTGTGCGTAAGTGTTCGTTTTTCACTACAACGCTAGTGGGATCTTCACGGGTTTGATACAGTTTCATCATATTGATGCGACAGATGCGTGTTTTCGCTTCCTCTTAGGGGTACCGATTACGTAGTCTGTATTGCTACATTTTTGGTGCACATCGCATGGTCCGGAAAATGGAGCAGAGAGTGCAGAACAGACAATAGGCAACAGAGCCAACACTTTGCCGCCAACTTTGAAATGTCTGACAATATTGCGGAACGATCGAACTGGCGTTTCATTTCAGAACTAGTGAGCGCCTTTCTCACCCAACCCTCTACCTTGAAGTCATCGCCCTGAGTTACCTGCGGACTAAGTCACTTGGGAATTTTTGCTCAAACATGCCAAAAAACTCCACAGCTCAGTCCTCGTTAGTATAGTGGACAGTATCTCCGCCTGTCACGCGGAAGACCGGGGTTCGATTCCCCGACGGGGAGACTGGTGTTTTCTACCGGCTGCTGATTATTCACCCAGAAAGACAACGATAATACAGCATCATCGAGCATGTTTCTGCTGTCCGAGTGAGGATATGCTTAGCTTCTGAGCCTTGTAACCTCACTACTGGGGTCCCTCAGGGTTCTGTTCTTGGTTGCGTCCTCTTTTCTCTTTAGGCCAAGTCACTTGGCCCTGTTATTCACTCACATGGCTTTACCTCCCACAGCTATGCAGATGACACTGAACTAATTCTGTCTTTTCTCTGGTCTTTTCTCGCTCCCTTGCACCTTGGCCCCTAAAATAAAATTCTTTTTACGTGTCTTATTGTTTCTAAATGTAGCACTTGAAGGAGTTCAAGCATACTTGATGAAGATAATGTACTTGCATGATTCTTGCAATTTGCGGGTTGTATCCACAAAGTTGAATGTACTCCTTTTAAGTTGCTTTGGATAACAGTGTCAGCTTAATAAACACAATGCAATACTTACTAAATAGCAAGTAATTATGTTTCCGCCTGGTTTCGAACCGGAGACCTTTCGCGTGTTAGACGAACGTGATAACCACTACACTACGGAAACTTTTGAAAATAAAATTCTTCACACGTGCGCGCCTCGACAACACTGAGCTGCTCTTCCTTCCAGGGAAGGATACGTCCCTTCCTCACCTAGGAGGCACCACAGGTTCTGGTCCAGGTTATGTCATCTAGCGCCTAGACTACTGCAACTCGCCCCCTGCTGGTGTGCCTGTATGTGCCATCTGACCTCTGCAGCTCATCCAGAGTCTAGCAGCTCGGCAGGTCTTCAATTTACCCAATTTCTGCCACAATACACAGCTCCTCTGCACCTTGCACTGGCTAGCAGTGGCTGCGAATGGCTCAGGCCCAGCCAACATGCAGGACATAGTCAAACCATACACTCCAGCCAGTCCACTACGCTCTGCTACTGCCAGTCAGCTTGCTACTCCCTCAGTACGAGGGGGAACCAGCTACCACTCAACACAATCACGACTGTTTGCCGTCCTGGCTTCACAATGGTGGAACAAGTTCCCCATTGACACCAGGAATGCACAAAGTCTATACCTCTTCCATCGCAGACCTGAAACTCATCTGTTCAGACTGCACCTTGGCCCCTAAAATAAAATTATTGTTCTGTCTCTTATTGTTTCTAAATGTAGCACCTGAAGGAGTTCAGCAAATTTGATGAAATTGATGTAATTGCATGGTTCTTGCAATTTGCGGGATGTACTGAACGTACTCCTAAGTCATTTTGGATAACCATGTCAGCTTAACAAATTTAATGGAACACTTGGTAAACAACTGTGTTTCCGCCCGGTTTCAAACCGGGGACCTTTCGCGTGTGAGGCAAACGTGATAACCACTACACTACGGAAACTGTTGAAAAGAATGCTTTTCACACGTGTGTGCGTAAGTGTTCGTTTTTCACTACAACGCTAGTGGGATCGTCACGGGTTTGATACAGTTTCATCATATTGATGCGACAGATGCGTGTTTTTCGCTTCCTCTTAGGGGTACCGATTACGTAGTCTGTATTGCTACATTTTTGGTGCACATCGCATGGTCCGGAAAATGGAGCAGAGAGTGCAGAACAGACAATAGGCAACAGAGCCAACACTTTGCCGCCAACTTTGAAATGTCTGACAATATTGTGGAACGATCGAACTGGCGTTTCATTTCAGAACTAGTGAGCGCCTTTGTCACCCAACCCTCTACCTTGAAGTCATCGCCCTGAGTTACCTGCGGACTAAGTCACTTGGGAATTTTTGCTCAATCATGCCAAAAAACTCCACAGCTCAGTCCTCGTTAGTATAGTGGACAGTATCTCCGCCTGTCACGCGGAAGACCGGGGTTCGATTCCCCGACGGGGAGACTGGTGTTTTCTACCAGCTGCTGATTATTCACCCAGAAAGACAAAGATAATACAGCATCATCGAGCATGTTTCTGCTGTCCGAGTGAGGATATGCTTAGCTTCTGAGCCTTGTAACCTCACTACTGGGGTCCCTCAGGGTTCTGTTCTTGGTTGCGTCCTCTTTTCTCTTTAGGCCAAGTCACTTGGCCCTGTTATTCACTCACATGGCTTTACCTACCACAGCTATGCAGATGACACTGAACTAATTCTGTCTTTTCTCTGGTCTTTTCTCGCTCCCTTGCACCTTGGCCCCTAAAATAAAATTCTTTTTACGTGTCTTATTGTTTCTAAATGTAGCACTTGAAGGAGTTCACGCATACTTGATGAAGATAATGTACTTGCATGATTCTTGCAATTTGCGGGTTGTATCCACAAAGTTGAATGTACTCCTTTTAAGTTGCTTTGGATAAAAGTGTCAGCTTAATAAACACAATGCAATACTTAGTAAATAGCAAGTAATTATGTTTCCGCCTGGTTTCGAACCGGAGACCTTTCGCGTGTTAGACGAACGTGATAATCACTACACTACGGAAACTTTTGAAAATAAAGTTCTTCACACGTGCGCGCCTCGACAACACTGAGCTGCTCTTCCTTCCAGGGAAGGATACGTCCCTTCCTCACCTAGGAGGCACCACAGGTTCTGGTCCAGGTTATGTCATCTAGCGCCTAGACTACTGCAACTCGCTCCTGGCTGGTGTGCCTGTATGTGCCATCTGACCTCTGCAGCTCATCCAGAGTCCAGCAGCTCGACAGGTCTTCAACTTAGCCGAGTTCTCACACACTACACAGCTCCTCTGCACCCTGCACTGGCTATCGGTGGCTGCGGTGGCTGCGAATGGCTCAGGCCAAACCATACACTACAGCCAGTCCACTACGCTCTGCTACTGCCAATCAGCTTGCTCTTGCTCACAATACAATTCAATTCAGTTTCATTTATATAGCGCCATATCATAACAAAGTTATCTCAGGGCACTTTTTCTAATAGAGCAAGTCTAGACCGACTCTTTATATTTACAGAGACCCAACAGTTCCCACCATGAGCAAGCACTATGCGACAGTGGCAAGGAAAAACTCCCTTTTAACAGGTAGAAACCTCGAGCAGAACCAGGCTCTAGGTGGGCGGTCATCTGCCTCGACCGGTTGGGTTGAAGGGGGGGGGGGGAGCGGGAGAGAGAGAGCAGGAGGAAAGAGAACATACAGCAGCACAATACAGTTCCACATAGGGATGTAAAGCAATAGCTGTGGTAATGGCATTGATGTTAACACCAACAGAAACAACACTAAGAGCAACATTATAATAGCAATACTAATAATAAGAGCAACTATATCTTTAGATAATGTGTTTTGAAGGTGTTCGGGGCCAAGTACAATAACTTCGGTTTTGTCTGAGTTTAACATCAGCACTGAACTGAATTAAATGCCGATGGAATCACTTCCTTAAATTTAGCTACAGCACTATCAGATAGACATCTAGTGTAGGAATGTTTGCCTAATGGCGTGTAGTCCAGTAATAGGAATTCAAAGTTAATAAAAAATGGTCTGATAAAAAAGAATTCTGTGGAAAGACTATTAGATGTTCAATTTCAATGCCATAAACAAGAACAAGGTCGAGGGTGTGGTCAAAACAGTGAGTGGGTTCATGTACACTCTGACAGAAGCCAATCGAATCTAATAATGAGATAAACGCAGCACTAAGGCTATCATTTTCTACATCCACATGAATATTAAAATCACCTACAATAATTATTTTATCTGTTTTAAGGACTAAACCTGATAAGAACTCTGAGAATTCAGATTAAAAAAACAGAGTACGGTCCAGGAGCTCGGTACACTATAACAAATAGAATTGGCTGTAGTGTTTTCCAGGTGGGTGTGAAAGGCTAAGAACAAGGCTTTCGAACGAGTTATAGTTTAGTTTAGGTTTAGGTTTGATTAATAGGCTTGAGTCGAAGATGGCTGCAACTCCACCTCCTCGGCCTGAGCCTCGAGGAATGTGAGTATTAATGTGACTGGGGGGAGTGGATTCATTTAGGCTAACATATTCATCGTGACACAGCCAGGTTTCAGTAAGACAAAATAAATCAATATTATGATCTGATATTAGATCGTTTACTAGAACAGCTTTAGATGAGAGAGATCTGATGTTTAAGAGTCCACATTTAATTCTCCTATTTTGTTGTACTGTTGCAGTGGAGGTTTTACTTTTTATTAGGTTTTTATGTGTAACTCCTCTTCTGTTTACTTTGGATTTAAATAATTTAAGTGGTCTGGGGGCAGACAACCTCTCTGTGGAGTTTAGGGTGGGTAACTGCTCTAATGGAAGCGCAGAGAAGCGTGTAGGACTGCAACTCTGCATCCTGGTCTGGACCACAGACTGTATTAAGTCTATGGTCTGAACTCTGAGCTGTCATGGCTTTGGGCCACTAATAAATTCGGCCAGATTTCTAGATATGAGAGCGGCTCCATCCAAAGTGGGATGAATGCCATCTCTCCTAATCAGACCAGGTCTTCTCCAGAAAGTCCGCCAATTATCTACAAAGCCCACCTCATTACCTGGACACCACCTCGACAACCAGCGGTTGAATGATGACATGCGGCTATACATGTCATCGCTAGTAAGATTAGGCAGGGGCCCAGAGAAAACTACGGAGTCCGACATTGTCTTTGCATATGTACACACCGACTCAACATTAATTTTCGTGACCTCCGATTGGCGCAATCGGGTGTCATTACCGCCGACGTGAATAACAATCTTAGCATATTTACGCTTATCCTTAGCCAGCAGTTTTAAATAGGATTCAACGTCGCCCGCTCTGGCCCCTGGGATGCATTTGACTATGGTCGCTGGTGTCGCTAATTTCACGTTTCTCAAAATGGAACTGCCAATAATCAGAGTTGGTTTCTCAGAGGGTGTGTCGCTGAGTGGAGAGAACCTGTTAGAAACGTGAACGGGTCGGTGGTGAACCGTGGGCTTTGGTTCAGGGCTATGCTTCTTTCGGACAGTCACCCAGCCTCCCTGGCTTCCCGGCTGCTCGGGAGTTGCCAGGGGACGGCTAGCAGAAGCTACCTCTGGTCGGCTCGCACCGGCTAGGGGCTGGCTAGCTACAGCTGACTGACTCTCCATGGTGCGGAGCCGCGACTCTAACTCACTGAGCCTTGCCTCCAACACAGTGAATAAACTACATTTGTTACACGTACCATTATCACTAAAGGAGGCAGAGGAGTAACTAAACATCTGACACACCGAGCAAGAGAGAGCAGGAGAGGGAGAAGGAGAGAGAGACGCCATCGCTAACTGAGCTAAAGTAGCAACTAACTAGCGTGTAAACAACTGTGGGATTAGCGGAAAGTCGCTAACAGGAGACAGATATGAGTGCTAAAACAGAGCTAGTGTATCCTTAAATGTATAGCGGGTAATTAACCGCTATAGTAAAGAAAATATCAAAATTAACTGGGTTTAGCTGGAGCAGCGAACTTTGCAACCAGTAACACAGAAACACCGGTAACCGGAAATGAGACAATACGTTCACCTGAGCACGTCAGCACGTCAGTCAGCAAGTGGTTTGTAGACTACTGCTACTCGCTCCTGGCTGGTGTGCCTGTATGTGCCATCCGACCTCTGCAGCTCATCCAGAGTCTAGCAGCTCGGCAGGTCTTCAAGTTACCCAATTTCTGCCACAATACACAGCTCCTCTGCACCTTGCACTGGCTAGCAGTGGCTGCGAATGGCTCAGGCCCAGCCAACATGCAGGACATAGTCAAACCATACACTCCAGCCAGTCCACTACGCTCTGCTACTGCCAGTCAGCTTGCTACTCCCTCAGTACAAGGGGGAACCAGCTACCACTCAACACAATCACGACTGTTTGCCGTCCTGGCTTCACAATGGTGGAACAAGTTCCCCATTGACACCAGGAATGCACAAAGTCTATACCTCTTCCATCGCAGACCTGAAACTCATCTGTTCAGACTGCACCTTGGCCCTCAAAATAAAATTATTTTTCTGTTCCTTATTGTTTCTAAATGTAGCACCTGAAGGGAGTTCCAGCAAATTTGATGAAATTGATGTAATTGCATGGTTCTTGCACTTGCGGGATGTACTGAACGCATCTCTAAGTCATTTTGGATAACAACAGCTTAACTAATTTAATGGAACACTTAGTAAACAACTGGTGTTTCCGCCCAGTTTCGAATCGGGACCTTTCGCGTAAGGCGAACGTGATAACCACTACACTACTGGAAACCGTTGAAAAAGAATGTTACATCGCGGTGCTTAGTGTTCGTTTTTCACTACAACGCTTAGTGGATCTTCACGGGTTTGATACAGTTTCATCATATTGATGCTACAGATGCTGTTTTTCGCCTCTTTTAGGGGTACCGACACGTAGTCTGTATTGTTACATTTTGGTGCACACGATGGTCCGGAAAATGGAGCAGAGAGTGCAGAACAGACAATAGGCAACAGAGCCAACACTTTGCCGCCAACTTTGAAATGTCTGACAATATTGCGGAACGATCGAACTGGCGTTTCATTTCAGAACTAGTGAGCGCCTTTCTCACCCAACCCTCTACCTTGAAGTCATCGCCCTGAGTTACCTGCGGACTAAGTCACTTGGGAATTTTTGCTCAAACATGCCAAAAAACTCCACAGCTCAGTCCTCGTTAGTATAGTGGACAGTATCTCCGCCTGTCACGCGGAAGACCGGGGTTCGATTCCCCGACGGGGAGACTGGTGTTTTCTACCAGCTGCTGATTATTCACCCAGAAAGACAAAGATAATACAGCATCATCGAGCATGTTTCTGCT
The DNA here is from genome assembly GCA_005408345.1 of Macquaria australasica. NCBI lineage: Eukaryota > Metazoa > Chordata > Actinopteri > Centrarchiformes > Percichthyidae > Macquaria > Macquaria australasica. The sequence continues at coordinate 191 of SEMN01001936.1, read as the reverse complement.
GTCCGAGTGAGGATATGCTTAGCTTCTGAGCCTTGTAACCTCACTACTGGGGTCCCTCAGGGTTCTGTTCTTGGTTGCGTCCTCTTTTCTCTTTAGGCCAAGTCACTTGGCCCTGTTATTCACTCACATGGCTTTACCTACCACAGCTATGCAGATGACATTTGAACTAATTCTGTCTTTTCTCTGGTCTT